>LR812529.1:9318562-9713562 GCA_903798195.1 Danio kyathit | reverse complement strand
AAAAACCACAATCTTAACGATTTCTTACAAACACCAGACTGTTATGTATACGTTTTTATATTCTCTCGACATAATACATGCGCTGGAATAGTGTATTTCTTACCTGTAGGTGCCATTTCTCGACTCAATCAGAGCACCGCGTGTATCAACGATTCAAAGAACCTATAATAACCGCTCACTCATTCTTCCTGCTCCGGTCACATGACCATCTGGGGGAGCTCATTGATTGGTTGGAGGCTTCAGCGAACTTATGAAATGTATATAATATAATATAACTTGTGATTTTCCGGTAAGCACTGCAACCTAAACATATGTATTTCACTAAAGAAAGTGAAGTAAACACGAATTTTAATATATATGTGAGATGTATTTATTTAGCTTATGTAACAAGTTAACTCTTATTCCATTTGATGACAGCTGTGCAAGCGGGACTTTGGCCTTATGTAGTTGTTGTACTGTAACCGTACACTACGGCAGAGTGTACCGATTTTTATGGTATAAAAGCCTTATTTTACTGTACTATCTATTAGGTTGCAACAATACATTCTTCTCACAGTTCGGTTTTAGGTCACGGTATACGGTTTAGGTCAAATAAGAGTAAAAAGAAAATAAACTCCACAAGCAAAATACAATACAAAAACAATAGAATATAAATAATATTTATTATATATACAGTTGAAGTCAGAATTATTATCCCCCCCCATCCCCCCGACTCAGTTTATTTTGCCTGTGCACTATCGTGTCACTTTTAAGATTCTTCTCACTAAATGGCCTGGCTCTTTTCTACCTGTCTGACCTGTTGACTGAACATCAGCCTGGTCGGTCCCTTCGGTCATCTGACCAGAGACGGGCAGTGGCGGCTGGTCAATAGAGGGCGCTGGGGCGCCGCCCCCGTCAAGTTAGACTCCTTTAATATGTCAATGTTTATTATCACAAATATTAACAAAATAAACTGATTTAATTATAACATTCTAACATTTATTGTAGTCATACTAACATTTATTGAAAAAAAAATGTATGAACAATATTTTTTCATATGTGTACGGTGCGCCGGACTAATGAGTGTCTATGTGGGTACAGGAACTTTTGCAATGCACGTGATGCGACGATAATTGGCCGGTTTTAAATTAGGTGCGTTCGACTTCATGCAGCGCTGCGCAGATCGATCGAAGTCTGTCTTAAAGCGGTGCATGCTGGTTAGAAATTTTGGCCGGATTGATGCTGCGCCGACGGCTATGACTGTCACATGTGGCATCAAAGTACCGCGACAGTGCTTCGAGATCAGACGACTGACTCAGCCCGCGCAGCAACTGAAGAGCGCCTGCATGAACTCTGATGACGACACCAATATAATACGATTGGCCAAGTTCACCGCATGACAACAACCACGTGTGATTCAGGTTAATTATTGGACAACATCCTTCTCACAAATTTCAAAACAAACAATTAACTGTTGTTCAAACCCTCTCTATCTTGTACACATCATGCTTATTAAAAGACTACAAATATTTTACAGCAGCATCATCTTTTGTTAAATAATTTGTTCATACTGACTAGATTGTTTGCACAGGTTTATTCTGCCTTTTTTATACAGACTACTGTATTTAGCTCCATAAACGATATAAATGATATATTTTAGTAAATAACTTAAATATTAACTCAAATAAGTCTTACAGACTTGTAATACAATAATTATCATCATTGATCCTGACGATTTCTTAGCAAATTAAGTTATATAAAAATATGTAATATAAAAATATGATTCTAAAATATTTTATTTTCTGTCAAACCATATTACGCAGAAATAAAAGTTAAAAGTGTCATTGATGTATCTGCTCTTTCTGGGAAATTTCTACTGAAAGTGTAGCTCATTTATTTTGGTCATTTTGTTCAATCTTTTTGGATTAAAGGGCTTTTTTAAAAATGCCTTCATTATTCAAAATAATCCTATTCGTGGATATTTATTTAATTTTTATGTGCCCTTATTTTCCCCCTTATTTCTGATGCATTTGTATGTAGGCTACTTAATTTTAATTCATAATTCCCTTACTGTTTAAAAATGAAGTTTGTAGAGACTGTATTTTGATTTTATTTGTACTTTATATCTTTTGTTGTTATTTCAATAAATAAATAAATAAATAAATAAATAAATGATCCCGCCATGTGATCGGTAATCATGACTGCAGCAACTTGAGTCCCCGAAGTGGCCGGCTTGACGGCTCCGTTTTCAACTCCGCCCCCGCCTGCGCTCGGCTAATCTCGTTGATCACCGGCTGCAGCTGTGCTTAATGTCGAACGCACCTTTTGTCTTTTGGGGCGCAGCGCAGCGCTCTGCGCCCCGAACCCTCCCAATTTTTTGTTAGAACGAATCATATTTGTTTTTATATAATTGGCCTTATCTGATTGGACCATTCTCACTTACACCGTTCACTCAGCAGCAGCTCGTCAGTTAGCTGTGCTGACCTTTATTCATATAGACCTTTTTCTTGGCTGCTGCATGGAGGCCGCCATAGCGACCAGCGTCTTCCGCTGAATGGTTAGAACTTCCGTTTACAGTGTTTACAACTGGTAATTTGCGCTCCGAAAATGGGTTTCAATAGCGTTTTGAGTGGATTACGGAGTATTTTTGACACACAACTTTGAAAGGTGTGTGTTAAAGCCGTTATAATATGTCAGATGTGGTTCAAGCGCGAGAGAAAAACGTTCTCCTAGTTCACATGTCTGCCGTCAGAAATACAGTGTGTGCGTGTTTCCCCGGCCTGTCAGCTGTTAGCTCAGCGGCTCTTTAGCACACACACGCACGCAATACTTCACTGCATCATAGAGCAAACCCAGATTACTGGCATGAAACATAACAGGTGTGTAAGTCATGCAATTTATAAAAATGACCAATAAAAGTCTGTTACTGATACTCTGCTGGTTGATTTGCTGTTCATTCTAATCGCGAGCCGTTTATACTTCATTTAGTGTGTTGTATTTACCACGGTTTGTGTTTTTCTGTCAAAAACCGTCACTTTATTTTCACTTTGTCATAGTTATTAAATCAGTGTGTTAGTGGGACAGTACAGTAGGCTACGTGTGTGTTAAACATTTTGATGAACTATATTTGTTTGGGCTAGACTAGTTATATATCTGAAAGAAAGAGAAACTGTTGACTTTAGCGATGACGAGGCTTCATTTAAACGGCGAAGATGCCGTCTGTCAACGAGAGAAAAATGCCTCAGCCATCGTATTAGATCACATTTTTTTTAAATGATCAGTCCAGGAGGTGGCGCTGATCGACAACAGTATTAGTTCAAAGATGATACAAGCAGGTAAAATAGATTAAAACTATCATTTCAAAGCTGTCCAAATGTGACCGTTTACACGCATCAGCTGCCGACCGGAAGTTCTTAGCATTCTCCTTGCGCATACACGCAAAGCATAATGGGTAATTTGGCGTTCCATGAAAAAGGTCTATAGTGAAAGCAAGTGCAAGTGCAAGATGAAGGAGAATTCTGTTGTATCTTTGCAAAGATATCCGTTCACAAGGCGTTTGGATGAAGAAAAAAATAATAATAATCAAGGAGCTTGGACCAGATCGACCTTCCTTGCAAAACTAATGAAAACAAATTTACCAGTAGTCAAGTGATCGCGAGCGGGCGTATATTCGGGGCTTTTCCAGCACTTGTCATGACAAACGGAGTTGGCTGGTAAGTTGAGATGTAAATCATGCCTTTTACTGTTTTCCATGTTTGCTGTTTCAAACAGCATGACGCAAGAGAGGCTGAATGCATTGGCCATGCTGTCAATAGAGAAGAGACTGGTGACTGAGATGACTGACTTTAACCAAAAGCTCATTAAGAAATTTGCAAGTCAGAAAGAAGGAGAGAGCAAAATATTTTTTAAGTAGTGCTGCCAGTGATTAGGCAACATTTATGTGTGTGTGTGTGTTTACTGATTATCTTGATTACTTCATTACTGATAAACCCAAATTGAACTAAAATGAACTGATTTGTGATGCATTTATTGTATGCTTTAGTCAATTTTGTTTTTGGTACATCACCTGAAAAAATGGCTTTTAATGGCTTTTAAAATGCGTCCCCCTCACATTTTTTAACACCAGCCGCCACTGCTGTTATGCATCCCAAAGTTGAGGCTGAAATGCAGGGGTGACCGTGCTTTCGCAGTAGCTGGTCCTACCATGTGGAATGCTCTGCCCCTCTGTATTAGGTCTATATCATCTCTGTCTGTTTTTTAATTGTAGGTTGAAACCTTACCTTTTTGATTTGGCATTTTATCAGTGAGAATTGTTTGTTTTAGCTATAATTTTATACCTTTCTCTTTGTGATTTGTATTGTTCAGCACATTGGTCAACCTTTGGTTGTGCTATATAAATAAAATTGACATTGACATTTTTGTTCCCCAATTTCTGTTTAACAGAGAGAAGATTTTTTCAAGACATTTCAGTTGACAGTTTTAATAACTCATTTCTAATAACTGATTTATTTTATTTTTGCCATGATGACAGTACATAATGTTACTAGATATTTTTCAAGACACTTCTATACAGCTTAAAGTGCACTGGTGTAAAGTAACAAATTACAAATACTCAAATTACTGTAATTGTAACTGTAGTTTTTCTCAGAAATTGCAATTTACTAAGTAGTTTTAAAAATGTGCACTTATACTTTCTCTTGAGTACATTTTAGTGCTGTATCGGTATTTTTACTCCACTACTTTCCTTTAACCTGCAGTCACTACATAATTTTTTCTTGTCTACGGGGATTGGAAAAATCAGTCCTGTGATTCCTGTCTAATCAAATCGCACATAGAAAGTAAATCACATCATAATGAACTACCTCAAGACATGGCGATTTATAATTGCAGCAAACTGTTTGGAAGCATTAAAAGTGTTCAAGAAGATGTCTGAAATCTTTACACGCATTGACCCAGAGACTGTTTAGATGCAGGTCACGGATGAGAAGATGACGGATGTTCACTGTATGATGACCAAAATGGGCTTAAACACCCAGCAGACACAAGACGTCAACATAACATCAGATTGACGTTGTACCCCAACGTCGTGGGGACGTTGCAGTTTGTTTGGAAATAAAAATCGGGTTGACATCAGAACCTAACGTCAGCTGACGTCAATGTCCAACGTCCAACCTAAAATCAACCAAATATCAACGTCTAATGTTACAGCATGACGTTGTGTGGACGTTAGCACTATGACAACTATCAGACGTTGGATTTTGGTTGCCATACCTGACGAATAAATGTCAGTATTTGACATCAATATGTCGTTAGTTTAAAATGTTGGCTCACGTTGGATTTTGGTCACTTTTTAACACAACCTAAAATCAACCAAGTATCAACGTCATTCGATGTCGATATTGGACATCAAAATAATGTTGTCCTAAGAGGCTGGCTAGACATGAATTTTGGTCACCTGACGTCACAACCTAAATCTAACCTAATATTAACGTCTTATGATGTTGTGTGCCTGCTGGACAATAACTAAATGCACTACAGAATGTTACGTTTACACACATCCACAAATTACATGTAAATGCATCAGCTTTTTACAGCGTAATACTCACTACTCTTGAGTACTTTTGAAAGGTCTACTTTTTACTCATACATTGAGTAACATTTACAACAGGTACTTTTACTCTACTTGCACTACATTTTTGGGCAAGGAATGGTACTTTTACTTGAGTATGATTTTTCAGTACTCTTTCCACCACTGTTAAAATGACATTTAAAGGCTTAACTAGGTTAATTAGGTTAACTAGGCAGGTTAGGGTAATTAGGCAAGTTATTGTATAATGATGGTTTGTTCTGTAGACTATCAAGAAAAAATATAGCTTAAAGGGGCTAAACATTTTGACCTTAAAATGTTTTTTTAAAAATTAAAAACTGCTTTTATTCTAGCTGAAATAAAACAAATAAGACTTTCTCCAGAAGAAAAAAATATTATCAGACATACTGTGAAAATTTCCTTGCTCTGTTAAACATCATTTGGGAAATATAAAAAAAAAAAAAAGAAATTCAAAAGGGGGCTAATAATTCTGACTTCAACTGTAAATTATATTTTATTACTTCTTTTCATTTTTTTATGTATGGTAACCAGTGGTGAAAAGTAACAATTTACAAATACTCAGATTACTGTAATTGAGTAGTTTTTTTCAGAAATTGTCATTTACTAAATAGTTTTAAAAATGTGTACTTTTACATTTTTACTGCAATATCTGTACTTTTACTCCACTACTTTTCTGAACCTGTAGTCACTACTTTATGTTTTCTTGTCTATGAAGATTGGACAAATCAGTCCTGTGATTCCTGTCCAATCAAATCGCACATAGAAGGTAAATCGCATCATAATGACCTGAAGACATGGCGATTTATAAATACAGCAAACTGTTTGCAAGCATTAAAAGTGTCCAAGAAGTTGTCCAAAATCTTTACATCTTGACCTAGAGCCTGTTTAGATGCATGTCACTATTGAGAAGATGACGAATGTTTAATATATGATGACCGAAAAGGCTTTAAACACCCAGTAGGCACAAGACGTCAACATGATGTTAGATTGACGTTGTACCTCAAAGTCATGGGGACATTGCATTTTGTTTGGAAGTGAAAATCGGTTTGATGTCAGAACCCAACGTCAGGCCTACATCAATGTCCGAAGTCCGACCTAAAATCAACATCTAATGATGTTACAGTTTGACTTTGTGTGGAAGTTACCACTATGACGTCTATCAGACGTTGGATTTTGGTTGCCGTACCTGACAAATAAATGTCAGTATTTCACGTCAATAAAAATCACGTTTAATTTTTTGTTTAAATTCAGCCCATATAACTTGTTTGCAACCACTTATTTTATGGTGTTCGATTAAAGATTAAATACATTTTTACAAAATGATGAAGTGCACAGATACATTTAAAGTGTCAAAGTTATAAAATAGTTCTTACGGTAACACCTAAAAGAGGGTTTACTTAAAAAAAATGACTTCCATAAATTGCCTCTGACTAGTGAGAGTAGAGTATAAACCAGTTGAAGACTTATCTACTCCTTAGTCTAAACCAGGGGTGCCAAACTGTTCCTGGAAGGTCGCAGCCCTGTAGAGTTTAGTTTTCCATGGCACTTAGGGGGGTCTAACTCTTTCCTCCTCATTGACTATACAGAGCACCTGCAGATCAGCTACAGGCATTTGAAACAGTCAATGAAGTATTGTAGGAATCGCCACTTTAGGACCTATTTGTATGTTGTTTGTCTTATTTTCTTGGCATCTACATCAGCAATCCATCTAAAACTATAATTAATTGTACAGTTTCCAATTCCAACCGAGTGTGAAGGGGAAGGGCTTCAAAATTTACCGCTAAGAATTGGGACATAACACCTGCACACGTCATCATATGTCATCGCGATCTCTTGCTTCATATGAGAGATCAGACGATGGCGACTGCTATAGTTATTTCAGTTGTGTTATTTATCATCAGGAAATCACTGGAGGCATATATTATGTTATCATAACGATCTAATGTGGCAATAAGCTCGTAACTGTACGGTGCATTTACACCGTGGCCATATTCATCAATGTAAACACACAAAAAACAACATTAACATTATAGCAGACACTGTAAAAAGCTCATTCCCAGCCACTAGACTTTTCTGACAGGGTGTTTGAGTGTCAGAAAGTTGTGGGACTGCTGTACAGAAGTTATTATTATGGATTATACTATAGATAGCGAAATTTAGTGGTTTTTATTTTAGCTGTTTTTTTTAAAGCATGGCAATAAAACACAAACGCGAACATGAAAATATATGCTTGTTGTTTGTAAAAATACGTAATAATGAACAAAAATACAAATTTGTGGATCTCTGTACTTCCGGGTGCAGTCACGCTGCTGTTGTGGCTGGTGTAATTTTCTTACCCCTTGGTTTCTAATGTGGTCCTGATAAATCTTCTTTCGAAGGGGTGTATACCCCTTCCCCTTAGCCCTACGCCTTCAAGCTAAAGAGAATTGGGACACCCCTACCCCTTCACGGGAATGCGCAAAACAAGGGGTAGGGGTAAGGGCTAAGGGGTAGAATTAAGATTGTGCCTATTCTGCCAAGGTGTTTTCAGTTCTTCTTTAACTGAAAGAGTGAACACCAGTACACCATCTTTAGGTGTTTTATATTTTATAAGTACCTCTGCATGTCCACCTGCAGCCCTGAGGGTGACACTGGGGATGTTCTGAGAGGTACAAAAGCTGTCAATGGATGAAATTTTTTTTATAGGTACTAATAAATTCTTTAATAGGTACCATTAAAGAATCACATATGCACACATGTTTTTCACACTGACATAATATATGTTTCTGTTATGTCATGTCAATGGTTATGTAATTGGCTTCCCTGTGAGGATTAAATCAATCATTACATTATTAGGTGAACATTTTTAAAACAAATATGCTACGGCAGAACAGTTGGAAGAATTTGAAACAACTTCAGCATTTGGTTGAAAAATTATTTAATTCAGTTTTGGAAAATATATTGTTTTTTCAATGCAACTAGATGTAAAAAGCAGCAGTGTGCTGTGGAATTTGGGGTCAACCAACAGTGGACAATTAAGTCTTATTTGGACGGACCCTTCCTTGATTTGTGAACTCAAAAAGATGGAAGCAGATTCTCATCTCGCTGCTTTTCATTCATTCATCTGTTCATGACGTGTCTGCACATCATCAGATAAACAGGACTTTTGATGATGGGAAACATTATGAAAAATAAATAAAGACACAGACGCTGGCAAAGAGGGGGAAGCTATTTACAGAGTCCCTACGTGGCATGTCTGTCGTTAAAAAGCACCATTGAAAGAGAAACTCATTGGTTTAACATCAAATTCCATCCTTTCTGAAGCAGATGCGCTCTGCTGTATGACAGATTGGGTTGATGAATGTGTTGTGAATCTACTCTGCTTTCTTTGACTTCCTCTTGCGAGTTCCTTCGCTCAGTTCCTCCTTGTTTTTGGCAGGAGAGAGGGGTGCAGGGGCAGCAGCTGGAGCAGGATGGTGGTGATCATGGGCATCTTCGGTACCCAGGGGGGAACCGAACAGCACGTGGCACACCCAAGACTCAACAAGGGCGAAGGGTGATCCATGAGAGTGACGAGCTGTCATAAACACCTGTAGTGTGAATAAAACAAAAGCAGGTTTTAAAGGACACCTATGATGCAAAATCAACTTTTGGAAGATGTTTGGACAGAACTGCGTGTAGGTATAATGTGTCCACAACAAGGTTGTAATAGTTTGAGATTTTTTATTAGTTTTAGTTTTTATTTTGTTTTGACTTTTTGTTTTCAGATTCAGTTAGTTTTAATTCGTTTTTAGAGGTAGATTTACTAGTTTTTATATTTTGAAATTGCTTAGTTTTAGTTTAGCTTTTATTAATTTAAGTGTTTTTTTTTTTTTTTGTAAATTAGGATATTTGTTAAGTGCAAGATGCAAAATCATAAGAATTAATATTGTATAGTAAAAACTCAACCAAAGACTACAATTTTTGACACAAGAACACTACCGTCCAAGGGCGTTGATTCGCTCTAGACTTTGGTGAGGACAAACATCCCTAGAGCGCACGCATTGAACAGCACAAATTCTGTTTCACGTTTTTAAAAACATAAATAACGTACATAATAATTTAAAATAAACACTTAATAATACAAATAACAACCACGCCCCATGCTGCAAAAGTCAATTTACATGATTTTACTGCAGTCAGGCTTTGAGGAGATATCAATGTAGAGAAATTTCAAGAGATGTGTGACGCAATTTAATAGTTTTATCCCAATTATTATTTTTCATAATCATGGATTCCTAAAATCGAAACTGAATTTTGATTAATTGCGCAGCCTTAGTTAATAGTATTACGGTGAACTCGTAGCGAACTTGACTTGGTGCACGTGTAGGTTAAGAGTTGACGCAGCATTACTTTACTTAAAGTCGATTAAATTATTGGTAGGGACATTTCAGTAATTGGTGGGGACACGTCCCCCTACCACTACCATCTACCCATCCTCAAATTCAAACACAACAGCCCACAAGATAGGAGTCTTAAGTAAAATATGTGTGCAAGACTACTTCTGATGTTAGATACACAGGCGTGATGGGAAGTTCGGGTCTTTAACGCGAACCAGATCTTTTGTGACAATCCTCCCATGTTTGGACTTAACACATTAAGAATATGTAGTCAGCAATCATAATTTCAGGCAGTTAAAACATCACCATGATCTGAAAAGTTTCTTACAATTACATTTTGCAACCCAACTGAAGCATGATTCACCTATTTAAATTCCATCCCGATATTCTGTTATGAAATAAACAGTTGCAGTTGTTTAAGTTTAGTTCAGTCACAGCAGGCTGTCATGTACTGTTTGTGTTCGGTTCACCATTAGCTGAATCACGCATGCTCAGTATTATCGGTTCACCGCTTCTCAAATCTGATCTCAGTGTACTGTTCTAATAACTGAATAACTCAGTATATATTGGTTTACTTCGAGTCAGAGGGGGGTATCAGACATGTTAAAAAGTAAGTTGTTTGTGGATAAGTGCTTAACGTTACTGGAGAAGCGAATCGTTTCAAATGATTCACTTCGATTTGGTGAATTAGTTCAACCAGTTCACTTAGAAGATCTGGTTAAAAGAATGATTCATTCATGATCGCGATCACTAATACAGAAATAAAACCCATTATTGGCCACAAATGTGTTAAATTAATACTTTTAAGTGTCTGCTTGGGTCGTATATAATGCTGTCACTGTGCTGCTGTCATGTCCAGCCTTGTTTTTGTCGTGGGAGCAACAGAGAGGATGACTGGAGGAGGATCGGCTTGATCTGGCCAATGGCATCAGGATTACACACTCTGAGGTGCCGTACGGGGTCAAACACCTGGCGTAAAACTGGCAGCATGAAGATTTATTTCTAAAAGGCTTATATTAAATACATTTACAAAGACGAAAAGGAAGGACGCTTTTGCTATCATTTTAGTTAAAGTTAGTTTTGTATATACTAATTCACTTCATGACAGAAACCCCACTGTAGTAACTCAGGTAGCAGAGAATTCTGGCCCAGATTTGGCATAAAGCTGGCACAGCAGGCATTCATCTGGCACTGACATACAGCATGTGGGTTTGGCAGAGCTGGCACCGTCTTTAAGGTGGCACACAAGACTTGGGCCAGATATCAAATGTAGTATTTGGCCCAGATGTTAGAAAATTTTTCTTGGCCCACTTTTAAAATACATTTAAATTATTTTTGAGTAAAGAAAAAATTCTTCTAAAAGTGCAGCCATAAAGCGAAATGCTTCATGAGTTCATCAAATTCATTGCAGTCGTGACACACCAACATATTTGGCCCAGTTATGGGTTATTAAGGACGTACTCACACTATGCTATCCGAACCGTGGCCAGGCCCGTTTCCCGGATCGTTTGAGAAGTGTGAGTGCTCTGAATCGGGCTCAGGCACGGTACACTTGGCCGGCCCTGGCCTGGTTGGAAAAGGTGTGCCAGAGCGCAGTTCACTTGGGCTTTGGCGCGGTACGTTTACAGTGTGAGTGCAAAACGCGCCCGAGCCCGAAACTGAAAGCGAGACGTGACTTTTAAGCGACTGTTTGATATGGATTAATTAATCATTCGTACTGTTCAATGAACACAAACTATCACAGTTTATTAAAGACGCAAACCCCTCACTGCACGACAGCTGCACCTTCAGCAAACCTCCTAATTCCTGCAGCACTAGGACTTTATGATTGTTTATGAGCGTCAAGAGTGGCTGATCTGTTCGGCGAAATGTTTGACTGCGTGTCGCCGCATATCAAAAGACTTAAACGATATAACTAAAGAAATCTCCACTGTGCTGAGCGAGAGCACTTCTGAACAACGCGTCATCGATGACGAAAGCGTGCCCAGGCCCGAATGTAATGTGAGTGCGGGCCGTCAGGGGAGACAGGAGGGGGGACAAGCGTGCTTTGGCCCGGTTCAAGGCAACTGTATATAGTGTGAGTACGACCTATCTTGGCTGGGACTTGGCATAGATATGGTCCATGTTTGGCCCTCGTATGGAAGCCAGACTTGGTCCAATCATGTACCGTAATTCACTGGGGCATGTGGGCCAAGCAAAAGCTGATTGTGTGGGCCAGATCTGAGCCAGAGAAATTTTGCTATGTGGGAAGGTATGAATGGCCAGTTTTCTGTTTTTACATGCCACCGTTAAGCGGTAAAGTCTAAATCGGATATGTGGCTGGCCGGAAGTGCGATATGCACATTAATGTAGCGGCATTTTTTTATGACACTGTATAACAATAATTAATATTTTTACAGTACTGTGACGGTTGGGGTGAGGGTAGGGGTTAAAAAATACAATTTATTGGGTAATTTAATAGATAAGATAAATAATACTCGGTACAACTACTGTTTTTTCGCTTCTGTGACGGTTGGGTTTAGGGTTGGGGATGGGGGTAGTAGTTATTAAAATACAATAATTCGGAAATGTCATAAATAATTCTCGTTAACTTTTGGCCGCAAACGTATCCGATCTAGCAACAACCCCGTTAAGCTGAGTATTACCTTGGATGAGACCATGAAAAGTGTGAAGAGGCAGATGAGTGTGCTCTTCGACACAGGGAGCACGTGGGCCTCCTGGAGAGTGAATAAAATGGCTCCATACAGACTGGCCTTGGTAGGGCTAAAAAAAGAAGAATCACATTCTTATTGTTTACAGAAATCATTCATATAAAATATAATAGCTCTTTCATGAAATGCGACTTTAAAAAATGAATGTCATGTGGACTATACCTTTATGCTACTTTGTAATGTAATGTAATGAATTTTCTTTTATTTTTGGTATTTAACCAGATATAGTCACTATGAGGTGTGACTTTCACACACTTCTCCTAAGAGAAACACTCCACTTCTTTGGAAATAGGCACATTTAACAGGTCATCTACAGTTTTACCATTATTGAATCCATTTAGTCGATCCCCAGGAACAATTTTAGCTTAGCTTACCATAAGTCACTGAAATGTATTAGCCTATTAGCATCTCACTCAAAAATGACCAAAGAGTTTGAATCATTTTCCTATTTAACCCTTGTGTGGTGTTCATACAGTATTTATGTAACTCTCTTATAATCTCTCTAATAATTTCTGCAACCCGCTCCATTATTGGGTTTTTAATTCCACAAAATAAAACATGTATGTTAAAAAACTCAACAGATGTTTACTTCATCCCAATTTCAAGCAATATAAACTGCGTTTATGGTTATTAATTTCCATTTACCTTTGTTAGATCACATATATGAGTTAAAGTGCTACTCGTTTTTTGCCCTGTCAGTCCCATAGAATACATTGGCTTTTCATGCCTGCCTGTGCAACACATGAGGGGGAGATTTACTGTGGAACATGTATACTTTTTGCACTTGAAGCATACCTCTTGTGTATAGTGTTCAACTTGGGTTCACACCCAAGAAGGACAGAGTTAAGGTACCCAGGACTTACAGTTTTAACACTTACTTTAGCCACAAGGACCCGAACAGTAATGTAAATGTGTAGGGGGGTGTACCATGGGTGGTTATTGAAAATGTATTCTGATTTCTGTTCTTCATAGAAAATAAGCCATGGCCAATGAGTCTGAGATTGAAACATAATGACTTCGCGTTCCACTGACCTGAACACCATACAAAGGTTAAAAGCTTGACTCTTCTGTAGTTACATTAGCCGCATTTCTACTGTCGGGCCAGTGCGAGCCAGAGCTTTTATCAGGCTGGGCCGGGTCAATAGTTTGGGAGCTTGAGCAGTGAGGCCGTATATCACAATATCTTAAACTGACCAGAAGCTATGTTTTTTCCCTTATTTATTTATTAATAAATTTTTTGGCACATGTACTACTGCGTCATTAGAAAACTAGTGTAATGCACAATAACTTTATCAGAGTCTTTTCTTTCACTCCACCCCGAACCCCAAGCTGGCCCTCTTCAGCCCTGAGAAAGCCCCACTTTGGCCCGATCAGGCCCCGGAAGTGACTGTGGAAATGTGACTGGCTCTGGCTCGCACTGGCACGATCGCTTTACGCGAATTAGTTAGGACGATTCTAACACCCCCCACCCCCTTCACTTTCGTCCGCGACAGCCCCCATCAATCGTCAAAAATGTTGTCATAGGGCCTGTACAGGTCAGCGGTGTCCCTGAACGGAGCTATTGTGTACTTATGCTGCGTTCACACCAGATGAGGAAGAAGCGTCAAACGCGAGTGATTTATGTTAAGTAAATGCAAAGACGCGAATACACATCTATGCGAATGAGGCAGCGCGAATGTCGCAATTCGCGCGAATAAAGTGGTGCGAGTTGACCGTTTCTCGCAAATTGCTCAAGTTGGACAATCTGAACTTCATCAGACATTCGCGCCGTGTTAACCAATCAGGAGCTTGCTCTTGTAGGGGCGTGATTATGACATAGCAGACACGGCTCCAATAGAAATGACGTTGTTTTTTCAGCCTTCATAAAGCACATAAACAAAGCTATTCTCTAAATAAAATCCATGTTAGCCATTTAGCAACGAAGCTGGGGTCACCGGGCAAACAGAAGCCCTGCCCATGACGCGAATCCGCATCTATTGTGAAGTAAATTGTACACGTGAATGAAGCGGATTTGACGCGCGAATGAAGCAAGTAAACTCAAAATGTTCCTGTGTCTACTGCCGCATCTGGTGTGAACACAGCATAAGACTGATGGAAAATGGAAAGTTGCCATTTTCTACATCAGTATTTCTTTGAACTACGTTCAGCATAATCAAGATACTTTGCTGGCGTACCATGGCTGTAGAAGGTGCAATGATTTTACGCAGCACTGGTACCTAGTTCCTAGCCATATTGACCTAGAAAGTAGCAACATGTTAATTTCCTGTCATTCTTAGTACACAATGTAACTACAGAAGTGTCTAGATTTAAATAGAAATTTAAAAAAAAACTTTTATTTGAATTCATTCAGCGAGATGCTAATGGTCTGATCCGATTCAATGAATTATGCTAAGCTAAGCTAAAAGTGCTCCAACCAGGGGTGCATTTCCAAAAACCAGCCAACTAAGGTCGCAAGTTCCGTCGTTACAAACATATTTCGTTGATTTGACGTTTCCCAAATCCATCGTTCCAACGAACATTCGCAAACTGCGTCGCAAACTTGTACGCTTTCAACTACACCTGCACAGCTGTAGTTAGAAGTTATAGTTATAGTTGCTGGCTGTGTTCTATTCCCAGTTATCCCCGCTATGCCCTATTCATTTCCAACAATTCCGACAATTGCGTTCCCTTCGCAGTGCACTTTGAAAATAATAAATGCAGTGAAACGCAGCCGTGGCTCATGACGAAAGCTATAGGTGACCTATTATTTAAATATACGTTACGTCTCCAAAGCTTGTGAAAACAAAAATATAGGCCTAGCATACGTTAATGCTTTTAATTTATAGTAGGTTATTTATTAAGAAACATATCACTATATGACATGGGCCTGCTGATTAGAAGATTTCTGCAGTGGTTTGAATGTGTCAAATTGTAAAAGTAGACTTTTACAATAAATAAAATAAAAAATAAATAAACAATAATGATAATAATAGAAATTATAATTAATATAATTATAACAAAATAATAATAAGTAGGACTTTTTAAATTTCTTAACAAATAGCCTACTGTATATTACAACCATTAGCAATTTATATGACATATATATTAGAGTAAAATACGTGTTTGCTAGTTCATGTTTTAGAATAAAATACGTAATATTCTCAATAATATTTGTAACAGAAACATGGGCCCTATATGTGCCGTTTACATATATTTCAATAAATATGCAAAACTAATATTGGAATTTTTTATATGTGTGCGTGTACCAATCGGGGTTTTTCTCTTATGCTGCGCTCACACCAGACGCGGAACGCGCGGCAAAATCGCGCTATTCGCGAGTAAATAGACGAGTGAACATTTGAGTTTACTCGCTTCATTCGCGCGTCAGACTACGCTTCATTCGCGCGTCAAATTCACTTCAGAACAGACGCGGATTTGCGTCATGGGCAGGGCTTCTGTCTGCTCGGTGAATGTAGCTTCGTTGCTAAATGGCTAACATGGATTTTATTGATAAAATACCTGTGTTTATGTGCTTTATGAAGGCTGAAAAACAGCGTCGATACGTTTGGAGCAGTGTCTGAGTCCACTAGATACTTTCAGAGGTGCACCCAGCGCTGTGAGCTCATAAACTCCTCCAGAAACTTAACCTGGATGACTGGGGCTTCCAGCGGTGCTTCTGACTGAGCCAAGCCCAGTTTGATGAACTGTTGTCGGTGTCGGCTGGAGGATTTCCCCCGGACACCAACAACAGGGGCTACGTCACAATCATGCTCCCACAAGAGCAAGCTCCTGATTGGTTTACGCGGCGCGAATGTCCGCAGAAGTTCAGATATTTGAACTCGAGCGATTTGCGCGTTAAGCGCGTCAAACGCTCAATTCGCGCGTATCGCGCCGCGCCATTCGCATCATTCACGCCGCGCCATTCGCGGAATTCGCGTCATTCGCGACGCGCCATTCGCGCAATTCGCGTCGCGCCATTCGCGTGTATCACGCCGCAGGATGCCTATTCGCGCGTTTGCATTGACTTAACATGTAAATCACTCGCGCTTGACGCTTCTTCCGCGTCTGGTGTAAACGCAGCATAAAGAAGTTGTTGCCACCCTGTTTAGAGCACCATTATGGACGTTTCACGCTATAACTAATGTGGTTCAACCGATTTATCTGCGACAGAGAAACTACAGTTTTGGGAACCACTCGTCACTACATCGTTCTTTTCCCAAATGATGCATCGTTCTTTATAGTTCAGCTGCAAGTTACGTCGTTCTTAAATGGATTAAAAAATGGTAAAACTCAACTCCTTAACTCTGGGGCAGATGTAAAATTACCCTGTTTCCAAAAAAGGCGGTGTTCCTTCAAGACTACCATTAAAGGTTTTCACAGATGAACAGACCACTCACAATGACATGTTCAGGACTTCATTGGTCTCCGGCTTCCAGACTCCTCGCAACAGCTGCTCGAAATTGGACATGAGAGCAACCCCTGACCCTAAGAATATTAACAGAGACAGCAGAGCACAGATCTCCTGAACAAGAGTTTTTAAAGGGTGTTATCATAGTGTTTCATGACCACCAAAAATAAATCCCTCTGGAGATATAAGATACTTACCCTTGACATAACCAGTGATGACCATGATCAGCCAGCCGTGGTGATACGCATGGTGAGCGTGATGGACTCCAGCTGCGATTTTACGAGTACGGACTACTTCTTTCAAAGCCACTAGGATGAGTTTGACAGGCATGAATGCCACACATTTGTAGAACAGGTTAAGAGGGCAGAAGAAAATCAGGTACCTAAAAAAAGGAGGGAGGGAGAAAATCACGTTCTAAGAAAAACTAAATACACAAAGAACCCTGTTGTTTACAGTGTCACATGTTGGTGAAATAAGGTTAAATAAAGGAATTAGCTAGGTTTTAAATAGAACTGGGCAGTTTGATACCTTGTCATAGAAAAAATGCGTTAACTGCTTAATGTTCTGCAGAAATGCTTTTCATTATTTGCACATCTAGTGTGCAAAACACCATGTAGTGCAGTGAGTGGTGGAAAGAGTACTGAAAAATCATAATCAAGTAAAAGTACAATTACTTACTCCAAAAAGTGTATAGTGCAAGTAGAGTAAAAATAGTATGAGTGAAAAGTCTTTCCAAAAGTATTCAAAAGTGTTGCTTACATCAGTGGCATTTTCTTTTAATAGTCACTTCCTTTAAGAGTTAAATTACAGGGCATCGGGAAAATGTTCATAGCACTTCCTTTTTCCACATTTTTTTATGTTACAGGCTTATTCCAAAATAGATTAAATTCATTTTTTTTATCAAAAATCTACACACAATACCCCATAATGACAATGTGAAAGTTGCCATTTTCTACATCAGTATTTCTCGGAACTACGTTCAGCATAATCAAGATACTTTGCTGGCGTACCATGGCTGTAGAAGGTGCAATGATATTACGCAGCACTGGTACCTAGTTCCTAGCCATATTGACCTAGAAAGTAGCAACATCTTCATTTCCTGTCATTCTTAGTACACAATGTAACTACAGAAGTGTCTAGATTTAAATAGAAACTTTTAAAAAACTTTTATTTGAATTCATTCAGTAAGATGCTAATGGTCTGATCCGATTCAATGAATTATGCTAAGCTAAGCTAAAAGTGCTCCAACCAGGGGTGCATTTCCAAAAACGATCGTTAGCCAACTAAGGTCGCAAGTTCCGTCGTTACAAACATAGTTCGTTGATTTGGCGTTTCCCAAATCCATCGTTCCAACGAACATTCGCAAACTGCGTCGCAAACTTGTACGCTTTCAACTACACCTGCACAGCTGTAGTTAGAAGTTATAGTTATAGTTGCTGGCTGTGTTCTATTCCCAGTTATCCCCCCTATGCCCTATTCATTTCGAACGTTCCAACAATTCCGACAATTGCGTTCCCTTCGCAGTGCACTTTGAAAATAATAAATGCAGTGAAACGCAGCCGTGGCTCATGACGAAAGCTATAGGTGACCTATTATTTAAATATACGTTACGTCTCCAAAGCTTGTGAAAACAAAAATATAGGCCTAGCATATGCTAATGCTTTTAATTTATAGTAGGTTATTTATTAAGAAACATATCACTATATGACATGGGCCTGCTGGTTAGAAGATTTCTGCAGTGGTTTGAATGTGTCAAATTGTAAAAGTAGACTTTTACAATAAATAAAATAAAAAATAAATGAACAATATTGATAATAATAGAAATTATAATTCCAGACTTCTCGCAACTTCACTTTTTCCACATTTTTTTTATGTTACAGCCTTACTCCAAAATAGATTAAATTCATTTATTTTATCAAAAATCTACACACAATACCCCATAATGACAATGTGAAAATTTTGTTTTTGAAATTATTGCAAATTTATTAAAAATAAAAAACCTGAAAAATCACATGTACATTAAATATTCACAGCTTTTGCCGTGAAGCTCTAAATGGAGCTCAGGTACATTCTGTTTCCACTGATCATTCTAGAGATGTTTCAGCAGCTTAATTGGAGTTCACCTGTGGTAAATTCAGTTGATTGGACATGATTTGAAAAGGCATACATCTGTCTATATAAGGTCCCAGGGTTGACAGTGCATGTCAAAACACAAACCAAGCATGAAGACAAAGGAATTGTCTGTAGCCCTCCGAGACAGGATTGTCTGGAGGCACAAGGCTGGGGAAGGTTACAAAATTTCTGCTGCTCTGAAAGTTCCAATGAGCACAGTGGCCTCTATCATCCGTAAGTGGAAGATGTTGGGAACCACCAGAACTCTTCCTAGAGCTGGCCGGCCATCTAAGCTGAGTGATTGGAGGAGAAGGGCCTTAGTCAGGGAGGTGATCAATAACCCGATAGTCACTCTGTCTGAGCTCCAGCGTTTTTCTGTGGAGAGAGGAGAACCTTCCAGAAGGACAACCATCTGTGCAGCAATCCACCAATCAGGCCTGTTTGGTAGAGTGGCCAGACGGATGCCACTCCCAGCCTGGAATTTGCCAAAAGGTTCTTAAACGCCACTGATTTGTCATTGTGTTCACGTACTCAACAAAAATGACTATGCCCTGCAGGCACAGGACATCAACATGATGTCATATTGACGTTGCACCCTAACGTACCCCAACGTCATGGGGACATTGGATTTGTTTGAAAATGAAAATCGGGTTGACATCAGAACCCAACGTCAGGCCGATGTCAATGTCTATTGTCCAACCTTAAACCAACCTAAAATCAACCAAATATCAACATCTAATCATGTTACACCTTGACTTTTATCAAAGTTCCTGAAAGCAAAAAAGGTCAAGGTGCTCCAGGATTGGCCAGCCCAGTCACCAGACATGAACATTATTGAGCATGTCTGGGTTAAGATGAAGGAGGAGGCATTGTAGATGAATCCAAAGAATCTTGATGAACTCTGGGAGTCCCGCAAGAACGCTTTCTTTGTCATTCCAGATGACTTTATTAATAAGTTATTTGAGTCACTGCAGAGATGTTGTCATGATCACCAGCGATCTACAAACAGAGATCGCTGGCAAACACATGCACTATCACTTACGGACTACAAATCTGCCATCTAATGGACTACAACTCCATACATGCACTCCGTTCACACACACGTTCCTCATCCCGACTGATTGCACACACACCACCGGAGGATTGTCAAGGACTGATTACACACAGTATTTTAACACCAGATACACTCACCCCAGTGGCCGAGTCTTGTTATCTGTTACAGTGACATTTCAACGCGTTTCCTTTGTCTTGTTTTTGCCGTGTTTTGACCCTCGCTTTCATTGTCTGTTTCTCCCTGTCTGCTGCCAGCCTTCTGACCCATCTGCCTGTTATATTGACTACAATTCGGGATTGCCTGTATACATCTGTTTGCCCCTGTATTGACTGTTGCTTGCCTGACCATCCTGATAATAAACCTGCATGTGGATCCGCACCCCTGTTGTCAGTGTTGTCACATCCCCGGGTTACAGATGTATGGATGCAGTCCTCCAAGCTCATGGGAGTCATACACAATATTAATTTATTTTCCACTGCACCATAACTTTATATTTTATACTGTACATTATTTCTGTTAAGTGACAAGACTTTTGTCTAAGCAAAGTCAGACCTTACTCTCCTAATTAAATCATTAAAAATCACGACATGATCATGTTTTATTTTGGTGAAATAAGCATAATCTAGAGGCCTTTGCCTTTCATATCAGCCACTTCTGATACCAAATGATCAACTAGAAGTCAAGGTATTATTGGTTGTTCCCAAAACTTGGATAGGCGACAAGACTTTTGTCAGGTAGTGTATAAAATTTATAATTTTAGTATTATAATTGTTTTACTATAAGCAATTTTAAGATTAAGAAGGAATAATCAAATCAGATAATACTCATTAACGTATTTCATTAATTGGATATCAAAAGCTGGCACGACTAAGTAGCCTTTTTAATTGGATATATTTTTTGTTATTGTTATTTCTTTGCATTTCCAGTAATTACAGCATTCTATGAGATTACTATTTATTATTACTATGTTATAAACTGGCTAATGACAGAAAAAGAAGCTACATTTTAAGTTCATATCAAAGTCAAAGTCTTCAGTGAGGTAAAAAAGGCAGGCAAACATCAACAACCTACCTGTTTTTTTTACGTAATTACCAGTGGTGTAAAGTACTTGAGTAAACGGACTTCGTTACTTTACTTAAGTATTTTTTTGGCTACTTTGTACTTGTACTGAGTATCAAAAATATAAGCAACTTTTACTCTTTACTTGACTACATTTTTGATTGAATATATGTACTTTTTACTCCACTACATTTGAACAGATGCTTACCGTTACTCATTACATTGTGATTGTGCACGACAAGTCGGCATCTTTATCTACCACAGCTAATTTGTTGGGCAGATGAGGCGATATCGCCATCTGCAGGGTGCTGAAGGTACTGTATGCTATTTATGAGCTAAATCATGTAAACGTGAATTAGCAGCTTGCCTAATACCAGGTGTTTAATTAGCAACATGGCTGCAGCCAGTGATGAAGCCGAAGCTTGAATTTATTTGTAGTTTACTAAGTTGAAAAATAACACTGCTCCTCTTTGTTTTAATACAGAGAAAACATAATTAATCAATTGAAAAACTACTCAAAATAAAAATATTGCCCTCCTCTGATACTGAGAGATGAATCACATCAAAGTCAGCTCTGATTTTTTTTTACTACGTTTTACTACTTTTTTATTTATTTTTTTTGATAAATTGTTTGTGGCTTTTTTGAACATTTGAGTTTGACTGAGACTTTTTGTTCTATTTTTTTTATCTATTTTGTTCTGACATTTTATAACATTAAGGTGTTAAATTTAATTTATATATTAGGAAAATTAAACCTTTCTTGGTGTTCTTTGAGCCTACATTCAGTATGAGTAAAATACTTAAGTTCTTTTAAAATCGGATACTTTAATACTTTTACTCAAGTCTTATTGGAATTGGTGACTTGTAACTTGTAATGGAGTAATTTTTACAGTAAGGTATCTGTACTTTTACTCAAGTATGGTTTTCAGGTACTCTTTACACCTCTGGTAATTACTACCTAATACAATTTCTCTCTGGTGAATGTTACGCGATGTATTTCAGTGGCGTTGTCTAGTGCATGTTCATTAGGGGTGGCTTTAGATCAGGCATTCTCTGCAGGTGGGCCGCACGATAGCTTAAAGTTAACTCTCAATATTATACTATCATTTTTGGATTTCATTATTAATATGCTATATTAAAATGATCAAAGTAATGTGCTTTCCCCTGTTCACTGATTGCTTACTTCAAACTCGGCGCAAAAACAGCCTCATGATCGCGTCTGCAACTAGTACACGCAAGTCTGTTCATTCACAAACTGCGTGAAGTGAAAGTGAAAGTCTCTCTTTGTGTATTTTGTGGAGGATCTAGCGAGGCTCAATGGTGTTTCTGCCATAGAATGTAAAATAAACTTGTGTATGGGCTTCAGACGCGCTCTGGCTGAGCTGTTCACTGTTTCTGTCAGCGATCTATCAATAATACGCAGCTGCAAACTCAACCGCCATTAGATCGATGCGTTTCAACAAATTGAAGGTGTTTTACTGTATTTTACATTTGTCTGTATATATTTGAATAGTAGATATTATATAATTGAATAGTAGTATATTAATAGTAGATATTCAGTTAAGTTATATCCAGTTTAAAGCAGAAGCTGGTCTTTTGCAATCTCCCTGTTGACCTGTGGTTCTCTCATATACAGTTGAAGTCAGAACTATTAGCCCCCCTCTTTATTTTTTCCCCAATTTCTGTTTAACGGAGAGAAGATTTTCTCAACATATTTCTAATCATAATAGTTTTAATAACTCATTTCTAATAACTGATTTATTTTATCTTTGCCATGATGACAGTAAATAATATTTTACTAGATATTTTTCAAGACACTTCTATACAGCTTAAAGAGACATTTAAAGGCTTAACTAGGTTAATTAGGTTAACTAGGCAGGTTAGCGTAATTAGGCAAGTTATTGTATAACGATGGTTTGTTCTGTAGACTATCGAAAAAAAAATTAGCTTAAAAGGGCTAATAATTTTGACCTTAAAATGGATTTAAAAAAATTAAAAACTGCTTTCATTCTAGCCAAAATAAAACAAATAAGACTTTCTCCAGAAGAAAAAATATTATCAGACATACTGTAAAAATTTCCTTGCTCTATTAAACATAATTTGGGAAATATTTAAAAAATAAAATAAAATTCAAAGAGGGGCTAATAATTCTGACTTCAACTGTATCTGTTAATAAATAAAGGTTTTAATGAGCATTTCATACAAACATTTTAGAGAAAATGTCAGACAGGTGGGCCTTCAAAAATTGATCAGAGAAAGAAGTGGGCCTCGAAGTGAAAAAGGTTGAGAACCCCTGCTTTAGATGGTGATTTGCATGGTAGAACATAGGTTTTCAGTGCTATCAGGCTAACGTTAGCATTTTTAGCAGATCTCCTATTACACCTTTCAGATATGAAAAAAAAAGGATTCAAATGATTTGAAAGACCCTCACCACACAGCTGAGGCCAGGAGGATGTGACTGTTGTTATGGAAATAGTCGATGGGACACACGCCAAGCATGATGTCTGCTAGTATATAGCTCCCGAAGCAGTATAGCATTGCACAGAGCCATGAGGCCACTGGACTCCTGCGGGACACTTCCACTGCACCTGATCAACACAGATCATTACATATGAGAGGAATTCTTTCGATTTTCATAACTTAATGTTATTTACTTGTATACATTTATACACAGTAAACAAAACAAGATACCATTCCCCACTAGACATATTCAATAATTCACTATATCATGATAATAAACATGTACAATACTGATATTGTGGGCACTTCAAATAATACAGTGAATAATTCTATAATCTTTCAGGGTGCTTTTCAAGAATATCCACATTAAAGTTTTGCAGTGGTGTTCATACCAGAGCCAAATTTTTGAAGACTCATTTGGTTAGCTTAATAGTTCAAGCAAGAACATTTTCACATGTTAATCTGACCATGCTGAAATATTCTGTGAAAATTCGCTGACTATTTATAATGCTGGGGCGGCATGATGGCTCAGTGGTTAGCACTGTCTCCTCACAGCAAGAAGGTCATTGGTTCGAGTCCCAGCTAGGTCAGTTGACATTTGTTTGTGGAGTTAGCATGTTCTCTCCTTGTTCGTGTGGCTTTCCTCCACGTGCTTCGGTTTCCCCCACAGTCCAAAGACATGTGGTATAGGTGATTTGAATAAACTAAATTGGCCGTAGAGTATGTGAATGCGAGAGTGTATGGGTGTATGGGCATCCGCTGTGTAAAATATGCTGGATAAGTTGGCGGTTCATTCCGCAGTGGTGACCTCTGATGAATAAAGGGACTAAGTCGAAGGAAAATGAATGAATTGATAATGCTATTGTACGTTAATGCTGTGCAATAAGGCTCCAATAGTTAACATTATTTAATGGAATAAACTCCCAATGAAAATTACAAAAGGTTTCATTCATCTTAGGTTGTGTTAATTTCTCTGTCAGTGCCTAAAAGCACATTAGTTCTGTTCTTGCAGCACAAAAAGAGAAAGTGGACTATAATTTGTTAAGTGTTTTCCCTGCTGAAATACCCAGCTTAAACCAGCCTAAGATGGTTGGCTGGTTTTAGCTGGTTGACCAGCCTGGTTTTAGAGGGGTTTTGGCCATTTCCTGGTGTTAGCTGGTCAGGCTAGATAATGACCAGCTTTAACAGGCTAAAACCAGCTTGACCAGCCTGGTTTAAGCTGGACATAGTTGGTTTTAGCTGGTCAAGCTGGTTTTAGCTGGTCAGCTCCCAACCTGACCAGCTAAGACCAGGCTGGAAATGGCTGGAAACCAGCCTGGAAATGGCCAAAACCCCCTCTAAAACCAGGCTGGTCAACCAGCTAAAACCAGCCAACCATCTTAGGCTGGTTTAAGCTGGATTTTTCAGCAGGGTTTGTCAACAGACCAAAGCATTATTAGTTACTGAACTTTCTCTTCTCCATTGACTGCTGTGACTGGATCACCTGATACAACTGAACTTAAAAATTGATGGGCTGATTCACTGAGAAGATTTGTGAATTGAAATATTATCGATATTATGATATTGTTTTTTTAAATGAACAAATAATAAACAAATCAAAATAACAGAACTATTACATTGCATACACTCAAAAAATAACTCAATGGATGAACTCTTTAATTGAGGGCAGGATTTACATCCAATAAATTTGTTTAGCACCAACTAAAACAAAAACTATGGTAACACTTTATAATAACTACACACTATGAATCATTTATTATATTATATTTATTTACATTTATTATTATTATTATATATTAGGATCTAGTGAATTCATTATTTGTTAAGCATTAACTCTACATTAATAAATGTTAGTAAGCTGTTCATAACTGCAGCTACAAATGCTGTATTATTGACTTATGACCACATTTATAATGTGCTTAATTATTGTACTTTCATACTTTGTGACTGACTGATTGATTTTTCATTACTAAATTCATTATTTACAAACCAATTGTATTTAAGAGTAGTTGAAGGTTTTTAAGATCATCCAGAATGAGTTAGTAAATGATTATTAAACTATTCAAATAAACATTTATATATCTTATTGGTTACTATGTATGTTAATAAATGCTTTATTAACTCAACTTCATCCAGTTTTGTGACCTAATCTAAAGTGAGGACCATTCATGCTTTAGAAATCCCTTATAAATGACAAAAGGCTTGGTATCAAATGAAGAATAATCTTTGCAATCTTATCTAAAAAGTAAAATTACTGTAAGTTTACACATTGCTGAATAACAGGAGTGTCAAAATACAACATAAAATTGGATAAAACAACAGCATAATAATAATTTAATAATATAAAAGGATGCAATGTTTAAACTGTGCAATAATTTTAGTTGCAAAGATTTATTTTTTATTTGATACAGTTTATTATATAAAGTGTTACCAAAACTGTTTACACAATTAAATGCAATTGAGTTGGTCCAACATGATTTTATCAAATTAAATATTAAATACATTTGTATTTTTACTTAACTTAAACTCATGATAATGTCATGTAAATTTGAAGTCAGAATTATTAACCCCCCTTTGATTTTTGTCTTCTTTTTTTGATATTTCCCAAATGATGTTTCACAGAGCAAGGAATTTTTCACAGTATGTCTGAAAATATTTTTTCTTCTGGAGAAAGTCTTATTTGTTTTATTTCGGGTAGAATAAAAACAGTTTTTCATTTTTTTGAAAGCATTTTTAGGTCAATATTATTAGCCCCTTTAAGCTAATTTTTGTTCCGATAGTCTACAGAACAAACCATCGTTATACAATAACTTGCCTAATTACCCTAACCTGCTTATTTAACCTAATTAACCTAGTTAAGCCTTTAAATGCCACTTTAAGCTGTATAGTAGTGTCTTGAAAAATATCTAGTAAAATATTATATTCTGTCATTATGACAAAGATAAAATAAATCAGTTATTAGAGATGAGTTATTAAAACTATTATGTTTACAAATGTGTTGAAAAAATCTTCTCTCCGTTAAACAGAAATTGGGGAAAAAAATAAACATAGGGGCTGATAATTCTGACTTCAACTGTATGTCTATTATGTGTCGTACATTTAGAAGTCTCTTAGTTTTATTTGAAGTTATCCTAAACCAACTAAAAGAGCCATTTTTAGTATATTACATGAGTTATTTGAGACTGATCTCAGAACTAACTTTAGGACAGTTATTGCTCACTGAGCAAAGCAACAAACTGCATTACTGCTAATTAAGCTGCCAACACACAAAGCATGGGTGCTTCTGCAAAGTGGTAATCTCAAAACTCAAAGCATTACAGGAAACTCTTTTAAGTCTTCAAACTGAAGTGAAGGTTAAACTCTAACAAGTCTTTCTATTAACTTTAAATATCTTTAAGATTACTTTTATTGTCAACATTTCCCTGTCTTAATTCAATCCCACGCAAAGCATGCTGGAAACTACAAATCCCTTAACCAGGTAGTTGGACCAACACAATTCCTTTATGTTGTCCCAACACAAAATGCTTAAGTTAACTTAATGATTTACAAATTTAAGTGGACTGAACATAAAAAATAAAATAACCAAATAAATTACAAAAATTGTGTTGTTTCAGCTCATTCAAAACAGGTAGTTTGAACAAGCAGCAGTAATAATTTTTTTGAGTGTATTTCAATGATAGACCTCTTATTTTCATAGAATTTTAATGATTAATATTCATTTTAATCATGAATAATAATCATTTAATTAGTTATTTAGGATAACACATTTGTACAGTGATTTACTCTTAGAATGATTTCCAATTGGCATGTCACAACCCAAAACAGGCATTTAATTTCCAAAAAGCTGTATGTTACTGTATAGTTATATAAAATCTCCTTGATCTGTTATATTTTAAAAGCTAGACCAAGGAAACTACCAATTAACGTGCACTGAAAAAAGAATTCTTGCTGCCTTCATTTTTTTAGTTCTATCAAATGAACTTTTCTAGTCATGTCAACTTACATCAATCACGGTAACTAAAAATATTAAGTTAAACTCTGTACAACTTCAAAATAATTAGTTTGAAACCTAATTAACTCATTAAAATAAGTTAAAGCAATATTAAAATATTTGTTGTCTTGAACTTTTGTCATTCATTTTTTTACAGTGTGGTTTACAGGGTATCCGCGGGGTCTTAAAAAAGGTCTAAAATCTCAAAAGCTAAATTTTAGGCCTTAAAAAGTTTTAAATCTAGTGAAATATTGTGTTGTGGGTCTTAAATCTTATTTTAACAGGTCTTAATTTTCCTTCGTTCATGTAAAGCTAACCAATCTGGGGTGTGTATCCGAAAACCATTGTTAGCTTAAGGTCGCAAGTTCCGTCATTACAAAGTTTGTTGATTTGGCGTTTCCCAAATCAGTCGTTCCAATGAACATTCGCAAACTTGTAAGCTTACAACTACACCTCTAGAGCTGTAGTTAGACGCATAGTACCTGGTTGTGTTCTATTCCCCGTTATCCCCCCTGTGCCCTATTCATTTAGAATGTTCCAACATTTAAACTTGGAATTATTAAAAAAAAATAAAATAAATTAAAGTCATCACTCTTAGGTAGGGCTGGGCGATTTTTTTGATTAAATCGAATTTACGTTTTAAGACGATTTTATTATTTATAAAATCGAGAAATCGCAATTTTTTAATAAAAATATTAAAACCGCTTTTCCACTATCGTGCCAAACCGTTCTAAACTGTTAGACAACGGTGCTGAATTGTGCTGATTCTGTGTGTTGACGTCGCGGCTCTGTTGATGAGCTACCACAGCTGGTTTAGCGGAAGCGCGCCAGGGCGGACTGGCCATTGGGAACACCGGGACATTTTCCCGCTAGAGCAACAACAGCCCTGCTGCCAGGGCAACCACAGTCAGCCAGCCAGCTTCGCTAATGTTTCATCGTGCTGTTGTTCGCGTCCCCGCAGCCGTCTGTCTCTCCCGCGCAAGCTGCGAGACGGGCGCGCGCGCGAGGAGAGTAGAGGAGGCTCGACAGGCGGAAGTGTGGGCAACCAACTTAACTTTCTAGATCGCTTTTAGTCACGTTGGCCCGCTCACCCATCGCTCCACACACACACGAGGAAATAATTGCACCTAATTCAAAGCCCAGACGGCTGGTTTTGTATATTATACCCGCGCACCACCTGAAGGACGGTTACGGCGTGTTGTAAATGTCGGTCACCGCAGAAAGTCAAATCTTTCTTTAATTTGGACTTTTGCTTGAATTACGGAGTGGCACAGTAGCTGTCCAAGGTACTGTATGAATTAAATCATAACCCATATATGCACCAATAAACAACTAAAATGAATGAATGAATAAAATAAATATGGATTCTTAAATGTCGGTAGTTTTTACTCCAAAAAATATCAATACGTATCGACAAATGTTTTATAAAAAAAATTGAGCAATTTTCAACATTTTAGCTATAGGCTGTTATACGATTCAGTTAAATATAAGATAGACATTTAAATATAGATAGATATGTAATGTAGATAGATATATTAAATATAGACATAGACATTTAAATATAGATAGATATGTAATATAGATAGATATATTAAATATAGACATAGACATTTAAATATAGATAGATACGGTAATCTTTAATATATACTGGGTGGTGTAGCTACGCACAAATATTTTCTAAAACGTCAAGCAGATATTTGTCTATAGCTCGTTAGTTATTTATGAAGACAAAAAATAATTAAAATAACAAAAATAAAACTATAAAATTACAAAGATAAAAAGAGCAGCATTTTGCTAAATATGGTCCTTTATATCCTGATATGCTATGTGTTGTTTCATTCGTTTTTTTATATTTAACTTGATGCATTCGTTATTTAATGTTTGAATACTGAAATCGTTTAAATGGTTATATTTTACCATCAAAATGTAGTATATTTTATATCATTACCAACTTTTGATATAAAACCGCTGTTCTTTTATTGATTGTTATGAAATAATTTAAGTGCTATATTTTTTATTAGTGAAAGTGCCCGCTCACTTTGACAAGGCCTGTCTAAATATATATTTCTGCCATGCCACTAATACAGATAAACTTGTTGCATTATCATTGTTTATTTTTCTGTTATGTACAGATATTTGAAATATTTATTTCCCCTCCAATCCTTTTCAATCTTCACGTTACATTTTGGTAATTTTCTCTCCAAATAAAATTTGCCCAAAGCTGCACAACATATGACCTCTACATAAATACAGGTGCTGTGACTTCTATTGTAGCTATGTTTAGCATCCCTATATGAGAGAGTGCCATAACCGCGTTTAAGCAAGTGAGCATGAAAAAAACTAGTTTCGGCATTTATTTAAATTTAAAATAACAAGGTAAGCTGGTAAGGTAGTTACACAGTAAAAAAAAAATAATAAAAAAATAAATGAAAAATCGAAATCGTGAATAGGTCAAACTTTATGAAAAAATCTAGATTTTTTTTTTTTTGCCATATCGCCCAGCCCTACTCTTAGGTGTAATTTGCTTTCAAAGTATTTTACAGTTCAGTTTTAGTGATCTTCGTGTTGACAATTGCGTTCCCTTCGTAGTGCACTTTGAAAACATTTTTCGGAAAAACTCAAATTTTCACAGTAGGTCTGATAATATTTTTTCTTCTGGGGAAAGTTTGTTTTATTTTGACTAGAATAAAAGCAGTTTTTAATTTTCTAAAAAACATTTTAAGGTCAAAATTATTAGCCCCTTTAAGCTATATTTTTTTCCATAGTCTACAGAATAAACCATCATTATACAATACCTTACCCTAACCTTCCTAATTAACCTAGTTAAGCCTTTAAATGTCACTTTAAGCTGTATAGAAGTGTCTTGAAAAATATCTAATAAAATATAATGTACTGTCATCATGGCAAAGAAAAAATAAATCAGTTATTAGAGATGAGTTATTAAAACTATTATGTTTATAAATGTGTTGAAAAAAACTTCTCTCCGTTAAACAGAAATTAGGGGAAAAAATAAACATGGGGGCTAATAATTCTGACTTCAACTGTATATATCAGACCCCTCTGAAATCTCCAGGGATGAACACATCTTACAGAACAGGTGTAGCTCGGGTAGTTACGCACGCCAACAGGCATTCTGAATGAAAACCGATCCTCTCAAATGTGGCCTAAAAATAAATAGAAGCCTGAAGCTTTTCATTCGTCTCAGACTGCAAGCCTGTTTTACACCACAACCTCCAAACAGCTGACAGGATGAGTTCAGATAACAACTGGCTAATGTTTAGACAAACTGGAGGTTATTTGTTTCACGTTTTTCACCACCAATATGCTTGATCACTAAATATATTGTCTAATATACAGTTGAAGTCAGAATTATAAGCCCCCCTGAATTATTCGCCCCCCTGTTTATTTTTTCCCCTAATTTCTGCTTGATGGAGAAGATTTTTTCAACACATTTCTAAACATAATAGATTTAATAACTCATTTCTGATTTATTTTATCTTTGCCATGATGACAGTAAATAATATTTTACTAGATATTTTTCAAGACACTTCTATACAGCTTAAAGTGACATTTAAAGGCTTAACTAGGTTAATTAGGTTAACTAGGCAGGTTAGGGTAATTAGGCAAGTTATTGTATATCGATGGTTTGTTCTGTAGACTATCGAAAAAAAATATAGCTTAAAGGGGGTAATAATTTTGACCTTAAAAGGGTTTTTAAAAAATTTAAAACTGTGTTTATTCTAGCTGAAATAAAACAAATAAGACTTTCTCCAGAAGAAAAAATATTATCAGACATGCTGTGAAAATTTCCTTGCTCTGTTAAATATAATTTGGGAAATATTTAAAAAAATAAAAATAAATCAAAGGGGGGCTAATAATTCTGACTTCAACTGTATTTGTTTAAATCTGAAAATCTGATGCCATTTAAGAAATAATAATCAAAAATATTAATCACACCTAAAATTATAATGCTGGATGGTGACGTCCTAAATTAAATGAATAAATTAAAGTGATAGTTCACCCAAAATTATAATTATGTCATCATTTATTCTCATTTCACTTGTCAAAAACCTGTTTAAATTTCTTTCTTTTGTTGAACACATAAAAAGTTATTTTGAAAAATGTTGGAAACCGGCAACCATTGACTTCCATAGTATTTGTTTTACCTACTACTCAGTTAAAATAGTTTGGTTAAAAATACCCCAACATATAACCCAACTATAAGTTATTATAGCATCTTCCCAACTATGGGTTTTATTAACCCCATGAATTGAATTATATAAATTTAACCCCATGCATTGAATTATATAAATTTAACCCAATGCATTGGGTTATTTTGATTAAATGTTATATTTTTTCCATTCTGGTATTACTATTGCTACTATTACTAGTACTGCTATTAATTTTATAATTATGGCTGTGTAAATAAATAACATGCAGTTTTCAAAAATATTAAAAATGCTTTATTTTCATTATATTTTAAGTTCCAGACACTTAAAGGGTTTCTATCTGTTTAATATAGATCGGCTATGAAGCACGCGTTTGTGTCATCAGTAATTAAGAGTGCTGGTGAAAAGAATATAAAAAACACAACTCGGAGAGGTATTTTGATAAAAGAAATAAGAACAATATTATTGCGTTATAGCTTAAATAAACTTTGCAACGCAAAAACAATTATGTACGCATATTAATACAGCTGTTCTGTGTCAGTTAAATAAGCTGACTGTTGAAATTCAAAACTTTTAACCTAATCGGTTGAGTTTTAAAATAAATAACCTAAAAAAAGTTTAAAATAACCCAACAAAGCACCAAATATTTAACCCAACTGGTTGAGTTATTAATAAATAACCCAAATAAAGGTTAAAAATAACGCAACAAACACCAAATATTTGTAACTTTTTTTAGAGTGTATGGAAGTCAAGGGTTACAGGTTTTGAACATTCTTCAAATTGTCTTCTTTTGAGTTTAACAGAAAAGAGAAACTCATAAAGGTTTGGAACCACTTGAGGATGAGTAAATAGTGAGTAAATTTTCAGTTTAGGGTGAGCTACAGCTTTAAGTAGCTAAAATAAAATACATAGCCTAAAAAATGTTGGTGAAATAGCCTAAAATATATGTGTTTGTTGTTTTGTAATAACATTTCGATAACACATCTACTCCTCCACATAACGCAAAAACAATTCTCATTAATGTAATTTAAAAGAACAAACAAACAAACAAACAAAAGAATACATAAAAGGAAGTCCACAGTAAAACGTCCAAATTCGTTACAATTTCTGAGAGGTTGAGATACATGGTTTGGACATGTTTCCAGTTTTGAGGCAAATGAGCTAAACGCTTTGCTTAACAAATTTTACTGTGCTTGTTTTTGTCCTGTCCTCTGTCGCTGTCTATTTAGGGCGCTTCTATTTATTGCAGTGAGACTTGCAGGGGAATGCGCACGGACTCTATCGTATTTCGAAGAGGGTCTTCGAGTGGGACAACTCAATCCAATCCACACACGCAGGGGAAATCCGCGTACAAAACACAAACGTAAAAAATAGAATACCCACGTATATGACTGTCCAGTAGTCTATTACAAACACAATGTTAGAGTAAACAAAGCATGAATACAAATCGCATAGCACTTGTTGAAAATCCATGACGAGAATATTCTTACAGTATTTAACGTCGTAATTTATTCAATGATGCCTACCTAGTGCATTTAAAAAAATCGCCATTTTCATTTGACCCAAATTAAGCTCAAGCGCAAATGCGGTTTTAAAGAAAACAGTTCCACTTACCTGGTTCATATTTGAGGTAGAGTATTGATACGATATAATAAGCAACATCGAAAACTGGAAACATCGCCATCTTCGAGAAATACTGGGCGATTTCGCCCAGATTTAGGACATCTAACACGTCCATGATGTTCTGACCTTACCGCATGAACAGATCTTAAAGAGACTCGCCGTGTGCACGAGTGAAAAAGGCTCCGCTTACACACAGATGCCTATTAATACACAGCTGAGGCTCAGGCGCGCTGCTGAGGAGGAGAATCACACGCGGACGCTTCAGCTGCTGCACTGGATGACCACAACGAGCGCTTGACTAATCGATTGTCAAGCCAGGTTCGATTTGGGAAAACCCTTAATTGCCATATATAGTCCTAATCTAATTTTTCTTCAAAAATTTATGTGAAGAAATACTATAGTAAATATTTGTAAAGCTACTAATACTGATACTGCCAGTGCCACGGGTGGACTGTCAATGTCAATGTCAATTTTATTTATATAGCACTATTTAACACAACCAGAGGTTGACCAATGTGCTGTACAATACAACTCAAAACAGAGAAAAAACAATATATATATATATATATATATATATATATATATATATATATATATATATATATATATATATATATATATATATATATATATATATATATATATATATATATATATAAAATTATAGCTAAAACAGACAATTCTCACTGATAAAATGCCAAATCAAAGAGGTAAGTTTTCAACCTAGATTTAAAAACAGACAGGGATGAAACAGATCTAATACAGAGGGGCAGAGCATTCCACAGCCTAGGACCAGCTACTGCGAAGGCACGGTCACCTCTGCATTTCAGCCTCGACTTAGGGATGCATAACAGTCTCTGGTTAGATGACCGAAGAGACCGACTAGGCTGATGAGCAATTAACATGTCTGACAAATAAGAAGGTGCCAGGCCATTTAAAGATTTAAAAACCAAGAGAAGCATTTTAAAAGTGACTCTATAGTGCACAGGCAGCCAGTGCAAAGAGCGTAAAACTGGTGTAATGTGGTCATGTTTCTTGGTACCTGTTAAAAGCCTTGCAGCAGCATTTTGGACTAATTGTAACCGGGATAAGGTTTTCTGACTAATCCCAAAGTATAATGAGTTACAATAGTCCAATCTAGTGGTAATAAAAGCATGAATTATTTTTTCAAAATTTTTTCTAGATAAAATAGATTTGACTGTTTTTAAAAGTCGAAGCTGAAAGAAGCAGGATTTGACCACTGCATTTATTTGTTTGTCAAAGCTCAAGCCATCATCCAGAATAACACCCAGGTTTTTTACCCAGGGCTTCATAGAAAAACTAGTTTTTTCTAGATTAGCTATCGGTGCTCTGGAAGAGTTTGACGGGCCGAACAAAATCATTTCACTCTTACTCTCATTAAAATCTAGAAAGTTCAAGGACAACCAGTCTTTCACATCCGACAAGCACAGCATAAGGGTTTCTAGCCCACTTGAACTTGGTTTTAAAGGCAGGTAGATTTGGGTGTCATCCGCATAACAATGAAAAGACAGACCATGTTTTCTAAAAATAGAGCCCAGAGGAAGCATATATAAGGAGAAAAGAATAGGGGCTAAAATAGATCCCTGGGGAACACCACATGACAGTTGTGCTGCCTCCGATGAATGTTCTCCAATAGTGACTTTAAAACTGCGATTGGACAGATAGGATTTAAACCAATCCAGGGCACTTCCTTTTATCCCCACAACATGCTCTAAGCGGGCCAACAGGATGGCATGGTCTACTGTGTCAAATGCAGCACTCAGATCTAACAGCACAAGCACCGCACAGTCCCCAGCATCACCAGCAAGCAGAATATCATTTAAAACCTTAACAAGTGCGGTCTCAGTTGAATGATACTTTTTGAAACCTGACTGAAAGACCTCAAAAATTTTGTGATCATCTAAAAATCTTTGCAGCTGCTGCAATACTACTTTTTCTAAGATCTTTGTAATAAAAGACAGATTAGAAATGGGTCTATAATTGGCTAAAACAGAAGGATCTAAGTTAGGTTGCTTCAGCAGAGGATTTACAGTGGCAAGTTTTAAAACATCAGGTACATTACCAGTTTTAAAACATGGACAAAATACAGCCCTGGACATCATCTATAGCAGCATCTATTGTACAAACTGTATTTTCTATCACACTACACTAGGCATGGGCCGGTATAAGATTCTGACGGTATGATAACCTTGGATAAAAATATCACGGTTTTACGGTATCACGCCCAGCCGGCACACGACAGACCTTCAACGTTGAAATATGGTTGAAATAAGGTCAGGTGTGTTTTTAACGTTGAAATAATGTTGATACAACGTTTAATGTTCAACGGTTGAAAAACTTCCTGCATATGACCAGGCTTCAACGTTGAAATGCGGTTGAAAATACGTCAGTTGTTGTTTCAAAGTTGAAACAATGTTGAATGATAAATGGTTGAAAAAAGTTACAGAAATCATTAAACAAGTCAACGTTGACATTTTTTAATCGTGATCTGTATGTTGAATTAACGTCGTGGCTTCACCCCATTTTCAACAACGTTTTTAGTGGTTACCATGGTATCATCGGAGGACTCGGCGCACGCGGCCACGCGCAGCGCTTCATGGGAAGTTTGAATCGTAATTACGGACACCTGCAGTGCAACAGAATTCAGAGGTAAGCATGTTTTTCGACGCTTTACATGTTTTATTTATCCCCAGTCTTGTTTTACACACAGTTAATCTTGAAGGTGACTTTTGAGTTGTAGTGTTTCGAATTTTGAAGCATTTAAAACTTTCCAGTTTGGTTTTTAGTCTTGTTTGCGCTCCGGTGACGCAGCAGCTAATCTCGAGCTAATGCTACATGTTTAACTTTAGTCTATATTAGTGTTTTTACCTGTTTTAATTGGCAAATTCAAATCGATAAACTCCAAACGCGGTTTAAAGTTACTGAGCAACGTTATAAGACAATCTTTTTTATACGCTGTATTGTTACTACAAAGTGAACTGCTGTCGTTTCACTGTTGTGTTGTTGTTTACTTGTAGAGATGTAACTTACTCCAGAGACGCACTAACTTGCACAGCATTGAATGAAAAAGGCTTTGTCCATATGTAAGTTTACTAAGTTATCTGTTAAAAATCTTGGTGCTTTGGTGATATTCTCTTTCTAATCTGTTTGTTTATTGATTGTTAGGCTATGTTGTGTGATATTATATTGTTATATTGATATTATTATTGTGATATTATGTTGCGAGGTTATGCTATGTGACAATATTATGGGACAAATATGTATTTAGTCAGAAATGAATGCTTGAATTACACTTTGTACAGTAGCAGATAAGAGGTGTAATGTGTTTTAACTTTCTAGGTTATCTAGAAGGTCCAGTTGAGGGCATGAAGAGCATGCAGATGGCCTAAACCTGTCAGCCAGGACAGACTGCAGTTCTACACCATGCCAATGATTTGTATGGATGTCTGACTACTACGGTGTTCTCTCAAGGTATTACTGGAGCAAAACAACAGCACCCGTTACAGTGAAATTTGTATTTAAAAAAAAATAGTGATATATGTGTAGCAGCAGTACATGTGATGTCATTGAGAAGTCATAAAAACAAATAAACATGCTATTAAAAAAAAATCTAAATATTAAAAACTTGAGGATTAAGATGACAAATGAAACGCATCATCTGTCTTGTGAAAAGGGTCTACATAAGATCTCTGGTGTTTTCAAACTGAAAGGGATAGTTCACCCAAAATTGAAAATTTACTTACATTTTACTCCCCAAGTGGTTTAAAACCATTATGAGTTTAGTCTGTTGAACACAAAAGAGGCTATTCTGAAGAAAGCTAAAAACCTGTAAACATTGACATCCATAGTAGGAAAAAAACAAATACTGTAGAAGTCAATGGTTATAGATTTCCAGCTTTCTTCAAAATATCTTCTTTTGTTCAACATGTAACATGATTACAGAATTTAAATTTTGAACTATCCCTCTGTCCTACATGCAGGCTTTTGCAAAAGTGCTGCTCCTAGAGTTTCTCTCAACCTGTATGTCTAAAAAGCTTTAAACAGCTTTTACAGTACGTGTAATGGTTTACAACAACTTGTAATTATTAGATGTGGTGAATGTTTCATGATTCTTTACTGCAGCCAAGTAATTTTTTCGAGAATCTGAAATTTGAATTCTGGAAAATGCTGGCACCGGCGATAACTAAAGGCCTCCTGATGATATCACACCTAATTCTTCACTTCTCTTAGTTCTTCGAGTCTCTTATAAACTGCATTTCGTTTCCTTGTACTTGTACATGTGTAATGACAATAAAGTGGAATCTAATCTAATCTTATAGTTAATATTTTTTCTTCTCCAACTTTTTTTTTGCTGGTTGCAAATTCCTCTTGATAAATCTTAAGTATGACTATAGGAATTATCCTAAAAAAAGCTGGCTACACATTGTGACTTTGAGAAACAGTTATCAAATAACCTTAAGTTTTTACTGAGCAATGTTATCAATAATATATTAAACATGCAATATAATAATTATTATAAAGTGAACTACTGTTGTTTCACTGTTGTTGTTTCCTTTTACTTTAGATATGTTCTCCTAACTAGAGGCGCACTACACAGCATTGAATGGAAAAGGCCTGTATGTAAGTTTGCTAAGTTCATTTTATGTCAAGTTTCTTTTTTCTTTGGTCGGTAAATAATGTTCTGTTCATAATTGCCTGTGTTCACAAACCAGCTTTGTCCTCGTTTCTTTATTGATTGTTATACTATGTTCTGGTGTGTTTTTTGTTTTCCTTTGTGTCTGTTTGTCTCTCTTGTATACTGCGGTTTACTCGTAGCAGTACCTAATTGTGTGTTGTTTGTATGTGCGTTCAATTTAAAAATAGAAATTTAGCATCATTAATCTTATCAAATTAAATGTAAATGAAACTCAAACAAGATCAGTGAAGTAGGAATATTCAGATGGATGAGTCAAAATTATTGAATGTGACGATTTTATAGGACAAATTTGGATTCAATTAAAAATAAATTTGAGTTTGAATTTCACTTTATATAATAGCAGATACCAACTTGGTTGTAACCTAGTATTTCATTTATTGCAGGTTTTCTGGAAGCTCAAGTTGAGATTATCAAGGACATACCGATGGCCTAAACCAGTGTCAGCCTGGACAGACGTCTACTGCAGTTCTGCTACACCACACCAAACTCTCTGCTTTTCTATGGATGTCTGACTACGGTGTTCTCTGAAGGTGTCACTGGAGCAAAATAACAGCACCTGTTACAGTGAAATTTGTGTTAAAATTACAGAGAAAAGTTATTTTTAGAATTTGCAAATGTTTTTTCTTCCTCCCTTCTCTCTCTCTCCAAACTAAACATTGGTTTGTGCCTGTTTTGGTGATTTCGATGTGATATTTGACTCATTTGCCATGAAGCTATAGTTTTCTTTTTCTCCATGTACAGCAAGTGTCCCAAGATGTTTAAAGTCCAGAAAAGCAACTAAAAACTTTGTCAAAACATTGCTTCTATCTTCAGTGGTTCAACTGTAATCATACAAAACTCAAAAACACATTTGTGCATCAAAAGTACTGTAAAAATAACTTGTTTGCCTCTGCCACAACAGGTCAGGGTGTGCGCTTACTGCTCGTAGTAAACACACAACAGGTTAGGGTGTGCGCTTACTGCTCATAGTAAACACACACGCTGATCTAATGTGGGAGAGATATACGCAAACTATTTTGTATTTACTGTTTTGTTTTGCCTCACTAAAGTGTTGTTGTAGCTTGGCATGTTCTCAGTTGAACTACTGAAGTCACATGGAACGTTTTGACAATGTTTTTTGTGCCTTATCTGGACTATGACCATCTCGGGACCATTGCTGTCTGTAGAGGATGAGGAGCATTTAATCTAAAATATTCTAGTTTGTGTTCTGAAGATGAACAGGTCTCTGGGATGACACAATAATTAATAACATAACTTATGTGAATACTTAATGTGACATTTTTTAAAGACCAATGTAATAGTGAAATTTATCTACTAGGTGAATAGTCCTACATTCACAAACGTGAGCCATCATTGTAGGGCCCATGTGAACATGCAATTTTAATGATACTAATAGTAATGGAATAACAAATTACTGTTGTATTATTTAAGTTATAGGCTATAATAAGTCAAATAGATGTGAACATGTCAAGGTGTAACTGTTGTGTTTGTGAGAGAGAATCCAATCATATATTCTACACATTTTCTTGATGTTCCACTGTCACAGGTGCTCCGTTTTGCTGCAGTAATGCTAAACACAATAGATGTACTTTATACAAAAAGACAAAAACAACTAAATATTTAGCATGCAGACCTGCAAAGTGAAGGTGCAATGTCAGATTTATAGATTATAGCAGGAGTTTTCACTATTGTGAAAGTCAAGTCATTCATTCACAATGAATTGGAGTGGCAAACCTCATTATTGATTTTGTAGGATACTCACCTGGTGTTTGAAAATAAAAGATGTATTTAACTGCTAGACAGATATAGATGTTTTTAGTGTTTACATTTAATTTTTTGTCCCCGGTGCCAGCTTTTACCTCAAGCGTTTCTCTCAACATATAAAACCTTAAACAGATGTAATGTATTTTACTTGTGATTCTTAGCTGTGGGTGATGTTTTATGATTTTTTACTGCAGCCACTTTAAAAATTTGTATTTTGTAAACAGAATTGTATTTTGGAGACTGTGTTGGTTGAAGCGTAGTTTAGTTATTTAGTTAGTTATTATCTGTCTTTCTGAAGATGGTAACACTTTACAATAAGGTTGTATTAGTGTTAGTTAATGTATTTACTAACATGAACAAAGAACAATACATTTAAAACGTCTTTCATATAAAGAAAATACAGTTCATGTCAGCTCAGTGTATTAATGTTAACAAGCATACATTTTTATTTTAATAGCATTGGGACATACTTTAATTAAATGATTAATAAATGCTGTAAGTATTCATTCTTTGTTCATGTTAGTAAATATGAACTAACTTCAACTCTTGCAACCTAATTAAAAAGTGACCATTTAAATTTTTGTGTATTTGAGTATACTGCATGTACTGCATGGTTTTAATGAACGATTGTATGCTGTAAATGTTGCTGTATATTTAGAATAAATTATAATGTGGTGTATTGAATAAATTGATACACAGGCTAAGTTATGTATTTGTATTGTGTTTTTTTATTAGTAAAAATTAGTTTGCTATATTTATGGACTTTTGTGTTATATGTAATTTCTATTTAACTTACGTTGAAATGTACGACGGTGAAACAACGTCAAGGTATCAACGTTGATCCAATTTGCAAAATCGAAAGGTAATTCAACCTTAATTCAACGTCTACAAAACGACCAAAATTCACCCATGAAGAAGGTAAGAGTGAAACAACGTCGTGATTTCAACGGTGAATCACCGGTGGTGATCCGACGGTGAAACAACGTCACTATATAAACGTTGATCCAATTTGCAAAATCGAAAGGTAATTCAACGTTGATCCAACCATAGACCTGACGTTGATTCAACGTTGAATCACCGTTGAAATGCCGGCTGGGATTGCTGTATATTTAGAATAAATGATAATGTGGTGTATTGAATAAATTGATACACAGGGTAAGTTGTGTATTTGTATTGTTTTTTTATTAGTAAAAATTTGTTTGCTATATTTATGGACTTTGTGTTATACGTAATTTCTATTACGTTGAAATGTACGACGGTGAAACAACGTCAAGGTATCAACGTTGATCCAATTTGCAAAATCGAAACGTAATTCAACCTTAATTCAACGTCTACAAAACGACCAAAATTCACCCATAAAGAAGGTAAGAGTGAAACAACGTAGTGATTTCAACGGTGAATCACCGGTGGTGATCCGACGGTGAAACAACGTCACTATATAAACGTTGATCCAATTTGCAAAATCGAAAGGTAATTCAACGTTGATCCAACCCATAGACCTGACGTTGATTCAACGTTGAATCACCGTTGAAATGCCGGCTATGACTAATGACTAATAAAGCTTTTTAAATAGTTTATATATATATATATATATATATATATATATATATATATATATATATATATATATATATATATATATATATATATATATATATATATATATATATATATATATATATATATTATAATTCGCCTAACTAACCTAGTTAAGCCTTTAATGTCACTTTAAGCTGTATAGAAGTGTCTTGAAAAATATCTAGTAAAATATTATTTACTGTCATCACAAAGATTAAACAAATCAGTTATTAGAAATGAGTTATTAAATCTATTATTAATCTCTATTATTAATCTTCTCTCCGTTAAACAGAAATTGGGGAAAACAAATAAACGGGGGCTAATAATTCTGACATCAACTATATATACAGTATATATATATATATATATATATATATATATATATATATATATATATATATATATATATATATATATATATATATATATATATTATTCTAATATTTTAACTCATATTTAACACAATAGTTATTCGTGCTGTTGTATTGGAATTTTCATTCCAAAATGGCCGCCGCGTGACAATAGCGACATCTAGTGGCTGTTTCTCAAATAGCAACAGTGTCGCCTCTCTTTGCTCAAACTGTAGGCTACGCATACAAAAACAGTAAAGGAAGACGACGAACCGATGGGGAAACAATAACAATATATCTGTTATAATCTCTGGCTTAGGTTTTTGGCAGAATCTAATTTACGTGGATGTAATTCTTAAAATTTGTTATTGGAGGATTTCGGCGTTTCGGTTCACACTCCAAACCGGCTGGTGGCGGCAATGCAGCAAAGGGCGGTTGTTAACCGTCAAATAAACTCAACAACAAAGAAGAAGAAGACGAACTGAGGCGGATATAATCAACCAAAATGATTGGAGATCTTTTAATTTTTGGGTAAATCGAAACGTTTTTATAAAACCCTAATACATGTGCAGTCTGTAATAAATAATACGTTATTTGTGTTGGTCGTATTTGTAGTATAATATTGTTAAAGTGTAAATACTGTGTGTTTTCTTTTCCACGTCACAACTTTCAGCACCCTGCTAATGAACGCCGGTGCTGTGCTCAACTTTAAACTGTGAGTATCGGTAAAGACAAACTAAATCTTACCTGGGAGTTTTAGTTTTAACGATGGCTCTTTTAAACGGCGATGTTGACTGTCTTTTCGCAGAAAGAAGAGAGAAACACAGTCTCAAGGATTTGGCGATGACTCTGGATCATCCAGCACTGGTAACAATACATTGACGATTTATTAAATTAATATGTATGTAATGTTTTCACATAGAAGTAAAACGCGTTAATAAATGTTAAATACTTCTTCTAAGCTCAATATGCAACTTCAGTTATTTAATACAGATTCCCCGACCCATATCTCCCCTCTAATTTTCTAAATGTGGCATTGTATTAATATTATTGTATACTGACTGATTCCCAACCCTTACATGCCTTCTAATTTTCTATGTATGTGACACTTTATTAATATTATTATACACCGTCTGATTTCCCCAACTCATACCTGCCCTCAAATTTTCTATATATGTGACACTTTATTAATCTTATTATACACCGTCTGATTTCCCCAACTTATACCTGCCCTCTAATTTTCTATATGTGACACTTTATTAATATTATTATACACCGACTGATTTCCCCAACTCATACCTGCCCTCTGATTTTCTATATGTGACACTTTATTAATATTATTATACACCGACTGATTTCCCCAACTCATACCTGCCCTCAAATTTTCTATATGTGACACTTTATTAATATTATTATACACCGACTGATTTCCCCAACTCATATCTCCCCTCTAATTTTTTAAATGTGGCACTGAATTAATATTATGGTATACTGACTGATTCCCCCAACCCATACATGCCTTCTAATTTTCTATATATGTGAGACTATATTAATATTATTATACACCGTCTGATTTCCTCAACTCATACCTGCACTCTAATTTTCTATATGTGACACTTTATTAATATTATTATACACCAACTGATTTCCCCAACTCATTCCTGCCCTCTAATTTTTATACGAGGCTCTGTTTTAATAGTATTTTCAACGGACGGATTCCCCAGCTCATACCCGCCGTCTAATTTTCTATATGTAGCACTGTACTAATAATATTATACACAGACTGATTTCCCCAACTCATACCTCCCCTTTATTTTTTTATACAAGGCACTGTAATAATATTATTATATACTGACCGATTCCCCAACCCATACCTGTCCTCTGATTTTCTCTATGTGGCACTGTATTATTATTACACACCGACTGATTCCTCAACTCATACCTACCCTCAATTTTCTATATGTGGCACAGTATTAATCTTATTATACACTAACTGATTCCCCAACTCAAACCTAAACTCTAATTTTTTATACGAGGCACTGTATTAATATTATTATTATATACTGACCGATTCCCCAACCCATACCTGCCCTCTGATTTTCTATATGTGGCACTGTATTAATATTATTATACACCGACTGATTCCCCAACCCATACCTGCCCTCTGATTTTCTATATGAGGCACTGTATTAATATTATTATATACTGAACGATTCCCCAAGTCATACCTGCCCTCTGATTTTCTATATGTGACACTATATTAATATTATTATATATTGGCTGATTCCTCAAGTCATACCTGCCCTCTGATTTTCTATATGTGGCACTGTATTAATATTATACCCCCACTGATTCCCCAACCCATACCTGCCCTCTGATTTTCTATATGTGGCACTGTATTAATATTATACACCGACTGATTCCCCAACCCATACCTGCCCTCTGATTTTCTATATGTGGCACTATATTAATATTATTATATACTGGCTGATTCCCCAACCCATACCTGCCCTCTGATTTTCTATATGTGGCACTGTATTAATATTATACACCGACTGATTCCCCAACCCATACCTGCCCTCTGATTTTCTATATGTGGCACTATATTAATATTATTATATACTGGCTGATTCCCCAACCCATACCTGCCCTCTGATTTTCTATATGTGGCACTGTATTAATATTATTATACACCGACTGATTCCCCAACCCATACCTGCCCTCTGATTTTCTATATGAGGCACTGTATTAATATTATTATATACTGACCGATTCCCTAAGTCATACCTGCCCTCTGATTTTCTATATGTGACACTGTATTAATATTATTATATACTGACCGATTCCCCAAGTCATGCCTGCCCTCTGATTTTCTATATGTGACACTATATTAATATTATTATATATTGGCTGATTCCCCAAGTCATACCTGCCCTCTGATTTTCTATATGTGGCACTATATTAATATTATTATATACTGGCTGATTCCCCAACCCATACCTGCCCTCTGATTTTCCATATGTGACACTTTATTAATATTATTATATACTGGCTAATTCCCCAACTCATACCTGCCCTCTAATTTTTTATACGAGGCACTGTATTAATCTTATTACATACTGACCGATTCCCCAAGTCATACCTGCCCTCAGATTTTCTATATGTGGCACTGTATTAAGATTATTATATACCGACTAGTATACCGATTAGTATTATTATATTCAGTCTTACCATGCCTTATTTGTCTTTAGGTGAAAACATCAGGGAGTTTTTGCTGAGTCTGCGGTACTTTCGCATATTCATTGCCCTATGGAATATTTTCATGATGTTTTGCATGATTGTGTAAGTACTGTCCATAAACAAATATTTTGCTTACTGCTTTCATTGCAAAGAGTAGTTCCAAATGTAATGGTGTTATAAACTATTATTTTCTTTTTTTTCAGGTTATTTGGATCATAATACGTGGCTGTTCGGAGGTTCTCTGCAGACGCAAAATATGGTTATACAGTATCATACAGATTTCTTGTAACAATGCTGTGTAATATACATGTACTTATCCAAGGTCTTTCTAGACATCTGTATATTTTGTACAAAGACGTGTGAATATTACTTTATGGGGTTAAACAGGGGTGGAACAAATGGAAGTTACTTCAAATAAATAAAAATAAAAGTATAGCTGCATGCTATAAAGAGGTTGAATGGGCTTCATAGTAGTGATGTGACGTTGTGCGTTGAGGCGTCGAAGCATGATTCTTAAACATATTACATATCGCAGTGTACCGGAGCTTGATTCGTTGTGCCATAATCACATGATCAGTTACGTCCGAAGCCTCATTTTCACCTACACTCATGTGATTGTTTCAAATTTTGATTCAAAGGTTTAAACACTCTAGTGGGTTAGTAAAGTGTATAGCGAGAGATAATATTCGATTACATACATTTGTACTGTTTCAAAGCACTGCACCGGTCCCAACCGCCAGTAATTCAACCTAAATACAATAGTAATTTGTAGTAAAAAGCCTTTTAGACCATGCTAAAGTGTATTATTTACAACTATTTTTAAAGAAGGCCACTGCATAAGTAGTATAATGTGTGACTGAGGCCAGCTGGCAAGCGCAACCCATAAGCCTCGCATACCGGATTTATCAATTCAATCCACATTCAGAAGTGGGTGGGCTAAGACAGTTTGGAATATAAACAAACTTTTGAATACCTTGGATATTACTACAGTCATCTGTGGTGTAATATAAAGTTTCATGTAAAAAAAAAAAAAAACAGTAATTGAGTAAATTGTTTATATTATTGTTGTTTTACTACACGAGAGAGTTGGTCAGTTGTGAACATTTGACATTTTTGCAACAGTGCTTTACCACACTTTAAACAGCAATGGTCATCATCGAGCTACAATTTGAAAAGCTGCAAGTAACAAATCTGATTCTGGTTCAGAAAGCTTCATTTTGCCATCACTACTTGGCGCACTATAAAAATACAATTAGGTATTTCACCCTAAAATAGCAAGGTGTAGCTGATGTGCAATATTTTATATAACCTCTGTATAGGTGGTGTAAACTACTTGCTACTTGAGAAATAAAAAGTCTTTTGGTAATGTATAGTAGGGTAATGGGTGGCAGTGGTTCTTTTGACAATCTGAAAAGGTTACAATTTATTCAAGTAAATGGCATGTTTTAATGCTCTTTTAAAGTATATTTGAAGGCCTACTTTGGGTTTAGGAATAGTTTAAGTATTGACAAACTAAAGTATCATGTTTGTATGAAGCATTAATACAGAGGGTAGAATAAAAATGCATGCGATTAAATTGTTAACTATAAATCCTCTGTGCAATTACACTTTAAACCCACAGTAAGTGTTCCCATGTAGTGTAATGACTTTGATTACAAGCTTATTTGTAGATTAAGTCACTACAGAAATACTGACAAGACAACACAGTCCGTTCAGATCTCAAATAGTTTATTGAAAACAAAGCTCCAGCTTGAAGGAAATTCAAGTTCCAGGGTTTATGAATGGAACCAATCTGCAGGGCAGAGCAGAATTTGAACCTTATGCCCAAATTCTCATCTCCAGACATTGGACCACCTGCTTCTCCGTGAAGGTGTGGCGATCAGGTTTTTGGGGACATCTCACAACACTCTAGAAATGGAGAATAATGGTTAACATTTATTTATTAAATTGTATCTTTTTAAATGCAAACCAAAAAAAATAAATACCTTCACAAGTGGTCACCCACAATAAAACTCATCTGATCACCTCGAATTGGGTCTTGGCCTTTTGAATGACAAAACAGAAGTGTTAAACAAGAGCATATCTACTCAGTATGTCAATCAGCTCTGATGGTGCTTCAGATAAATTGGCTTAAATTGATTAAATCAGTCAACACTATCGATCTGCTGGGGAAAAAAGGTCAGTCATCATGTGCACCAAGTAAATACCCCCCCCCCCCCCCCCCCCCCCCCAAAAAAAAAAAAAAAAAAAAAAAAAAAAACAAACAAACCACTATTCATACCTACTTCAGAGTATGATGGGGTTGTTTAATCCTTTTTATATTCAGGACCATCCATATGATTGGAGCATGACCTGCAAGGAAGTGAATGGTAACAAAAAAAGAAAAAAAAAAAAAAAAAAAATTAAATTACACTAAAATCTTTACAACCACAGTTTTAAATTGCAGCCACTTGGTTGCTCAGATAATTTGGCTTATTTTCGTTTGGTAGGTCAACAGAGTCGATCTGCTGGGGAAAAAAGATTAGTCATCACGTGCACCAGATAAAAATGGCACAAGTCAAAGAGAACAGATCTATCAATACCTGCTTCAGAGTATGATGGGGTTATGAAACCTTAAATGCAGGACTATCCATTTGGTTGAAGCAGAACTGTGAAGGGTATGGTAACCAATGGTCAATTGCACTGAAATATTTAAAACCATATCTTTATTGTAGCTATCTGGTAGTTCAGATAATTTGGCTTATTTTTCGTTTTATAGGTCAACAGAGTCGATCTGCTGGGGAAAAAAGATTAGTCATCACGTGCACCAGATAAAAAGGCACAAAAGGTCTAAACCGATCCATCTTTACCTGCTTCAGAGTATGATAGGGTCATTATATCCTTTTAAATGCGGGATTATCCATTTGGTTGGAGTAGAACCTGTGAATGAAATCGAAACCAAAAGGTCAATTGAAATATTAATAACCTAAGCTTTATTGTAGTGCTCTGGTTGCTCAGATAATTTGGCTTATTTTCGTTTTATAGGTCAACAGAGTCGATCTGCTGGGGAAAAAAGATTAGTCATCATTGCCACCACAAATCAAGCGGAGCATAGTGTGAATATAAACTCACCAAAATCTGTGGATGTGCTAGGACAAAACTCCATGGTTTGGTAGTCAACATGCTATAGAAAAGGGGAGAAAAAAAAAACAATTACTAATGATGTTAGAGAAGTACACAGTGAAACATTTATGCAACAGACTAATGTTTATTCAACAATTGCAATTTAACCAAGTTTACTAAATCAGGGGTTCCCAAACTTTTCTGCCCACAAACCCCAAAATGTGCCAGTGACTAGCAATCCTCAGATTTTAAATATACAAAAATATTGCAAACACAAAAAGTACAACAGTCTAAACAACCATAGGCTATAATTTATATAATGATTTATTAATTTAATAGTGACCTCAATTTATGAGACTGGTGGGAACAAGGTTTTTCAATTTGAGACTGCCAATCAGAGATCCTCAATATTCAGTTGTGGCCTGCATTTATTTTTAATGTATTTGACTGCCATAAAGGTGTCAGTTTAGTCGGGTGCTATAAAAATCCATCTGCTGCAGCTTATGCCATTGCAGTGTTGTTAATCTAACGCAGGGGTCACCAACATAGCATCACATACCAGGAAGCTGCTTGCCTGCATCTAATAATTTTTTTGTAGCGATTCTTTTTTAAAATCACAATTGCAATGGTGTAAAATTGAAAACATCAACTTGTATATAAAGATAAACTTTAAAAACTATTTCAGACAAATGAAGTGTTGCATATTGATATTTATCGATTTTCTATCTTGGTAAAACATTGTTGACAACTACTGTGTGAGAAATCATTAACATAATTCGTGCCTTCACATAGATGAATATAATTTATTATTAATAGTAACACAAAAGTAAATTAAGAAAATTTGTTGTTAGTGTATTAAACTGGTAGCCCTTCACATTAATCGGTAACCAACAAGTAGTTCCTCAGTTTCAAAAAGGTTGGTGACCCCTGTGCAGGGGCGTAGCAACCGGGGGGGACGGGGGGATATGTCCCCCTCACTTTTAGAGACAGACCATTTAGAAACAGGTAATTAGTAATGTAAACTTTTGGATTTCATACAGCTGTCCCCCTCACTTTTAAAATGTTCACTCCGCCCTTGCGAATATAGGCAAAGTTGGTTTTATATTCGCACATTCGTTCATTTAGAAGTCTCTATATAGTTTACCATGTTACGTTGAATATTCGATAGGAATTAGCATGCAAGTATGACTTCAAAACAACATTAACACTATCTAATTGACTGAATAATGCTGAACTTTGATAGTTATTGGCTGCTTAAATGATTTCGCTACATAGAATTTGCAACGAATACTTTTCTGAAATTATATTAAGGGGAATGTCTGAATATCCTGATCTAACGCGAACACACCTCATATAAAAATATTAAAAGGCTAATGGCTTTTTGTTTGCATGTTGTTGCTTTATGCAACTTATTTCTGTGGGTTATTGAAAAAAATATGGCAATTCTAATAACTTGATACAATTTGACTTTTGTAAAAATCACCAAGGGACTCCCACTTTGGGAACCACTGCACTAAAAACACTGCAATACTAAAACAAAAGTATACATTGTTACACGTTTCCGCGTGCTCCGAACCTAGCCACGTGGCCAGCGCATATAGTTACATAAAAATTCTGATTTATTGTTATATACCTCCGATTTTAACTTCGTAACTACTTTAACTATGCATTTATTCAACGTGTAGTTACAATAATATGTTATTACAAAAATTTCAGTATAGCACAAACATCACTTACCTTCTATTGACTAGGAACTGAGAAGGAAGAACAAGCGAACTCGGGTTATATAGTCCCTACGCATGCGCAGTAATTCATGCCAATACGTCAGCGAGAGCATTGTTCCAGCATTAAAAACTTGGAAAAGACGCTAATATCAGTGCTTTTCGCAGCCAACGTAACTTTAAAATAGCTTTTATCTGAACTACCATGATTATTTAGAATTATTTTTTAAATAATGAGGGAACAAAGCTTATTCAGTTGCTGGTTTACCGGTTATACCGTAATTTCTCCGCTAGGTGGAAGTATAGGCTAAATTATGTTGCTGTATAGCCTAAATACAGTCAATGCCTAAATTCTGCTTAAATACAAATTCAGTTTACGTTAAAGGTTTATGTATTTTTTGCAGACATGCAGTGATATATTTTTAATCCTCAAAAGTTTTTATTAATAATAATTATGTTGTTGAATATACACAATAATTGCGTCATCAATCTGTGGGGGTAGCTCGCGGCAACAGTTGGAGACGTACACATTTGCACGTTTGATGAAAGGCAATTGTCGGCCTATTTGTGTGATTACATTAGCACATATCTTGGCTTTTGTAAATAGAGTATATACATAATCTTCTGAATATCTTGTCAGCGAATAAGGGCGGCTCCCTGACCATTGTTTTAACACAAAGAAAGTCAAATCGTGAATTAGCAGGCCTGGGATTATCTCCCATCGACAGGTGATATTAGCAAGAGCCCTTCCCCCAAGACAAAGTATGTGGTGCAAAACCTCCCCAGCTTTAAGTCTTGCTAAACCACTTCATTTAAACAAAACCTAAAAAAAAATAACACGTCAGATTGATTTAAACCTTTTTGAATTGAACTATTTGTAATATATTTGCAGTACCATGAAACGTGAAGCATGAAGCTAGAGCAATCAAAACATAATGCTAACTTCTGCTTTTTGATGGATACATACTGACATGGTTGTGGTACACACATTTATGCTATGAAATAATTATATTTTAATTCATTTACTTTTTAAAGTGGACACTTACTAGACTGCCACAACTCATTTTTACTAAATTGTAGGTAATTTTTATTTTAATCATGCTAAAATACAAGTATGACCTTTTCTGAACATTTATAGTAGATTTCTCGATCATCATTGCATCATTCCATAACATATTTTGCCCTCTGTATTATTTAAAGCTTTTGTAATATTTATATTATGCATTTAAATATGGCATTATTCAGATATCTTATTACGAGATACAATGCTTAAATGCATTTTATAATTCAATCTCATTGATCTGCATTACTAACTATCAGAATTTGAGCTGTTACAATACATACATGTTTATTTAAAGGAATCTTTCACCTTAAAATGAAAATGTACTCACTATTTGCTCTCCCTCAAGTGGTTTTAAACCTTTATGAGAGACATTTTGAAGAAAGCTGTAACCATTGACCAAATACCATGGCAGGCAATGGTTAGAGGTTTCCAGCATTCTTCAAAAGACCTTCTTTTGGTCAAATTAACAGTAACAGTGGTCAAATTATCAATAAAAATGGTTAAATTAACAGTATTACCAATTTTGGATTATGGTGATTTAAATTACAGACTTGATATGGGACGATAACCATTTTCAAGGTATACCGCGGTTTGGAAAATTCAGGGTTTTAAAACCGGCAAATTTTTCTGCTATACCTAAGGTATGTGTAAGATTTTTTATTTACGTTTTTTTACGTTTTTTTCTCCAGCAGAAAAAAAAAGATTTCCAAAGATTCCGTTTTAAATTGTACACAAATCTGTGTTTTTAAAAAGACAGCAGAATGATTGATTCAATGATTTATTTGAATGATTTAACCTGACATTCTAACAGGCACACATCATAAGATGTTAATATTAGGTTAGATGTAGGTCGTGACTTCAGGTGACCAAAATTCAATGCCTAGCCAGCGTCTAAGGGCAACATTAATTTGACATCCAAAAAGACGTTGATTTTTAGGTTGTGTTAGAAAGTGACCCAAATCCAACATCGAGCCAACATCTTAAACCAACGTCATATTGACGTCAAATATTGACATTTATTCGTCAGGTATGGCAACCAAAATCCAACATCTGATAGATGGCATAGTGGTAACGTCCACACAACGTCAAACTGTAACATCATTAGACATTGATATTTGGTAAATTTTAGGTTGGACGTTGGGTTCTGATGTCAACCCGGTTTTCAATTCCAAACAAAATGCAACGTCCTCCATTGGGGTACAACATCAATCTGATGTCATGTTGATTTCCTGTACCTGCTGGGATGTTTACTTTTCCAAAATATTTTAAATGTTTCTAAAAGTAAAATATATTATGTTCAAAGGTGGAAAAAAGTTTATTTAAAAATAATATATTTTAGAGCAGTAATCACTATATCGTGATACCGTGATATTTTTATCCATGGTTATCATACCGTCAGAATCTTAAACCGGCCCATGCCTATTACAGACCAGCTTCATTAAACTCTCCTTTACAAACTGGATGTTATTTACCATGCAGCAATTGGTTTTGTTTCTGGTGCACCATTTAATACTCATCACTGTCAACTGTATTCTTTCTTGAATTGGCCTTCATTGATTCATTCATCAAATTCATTGATTTCTGTTAATTTACAAAACTCTTATTGGGAAAACTCCCCTATATTTACAGTCACTTCTTGACATTCAGACAACACTAGTTTTTAGGCATGGGATGATAACCGGATTCAAGTTTACCGCGGTTTGGAAAAGTGAAGGTTTTAAAACCGCTAAAATGATCTGCTATACCCTTCCTAAGGTATACTGTATGTAGGCCCACACAGAATCTGCGCACGCAGAATTCCGCAGACTTTTAGCTCATCCTTAATTTTGTTTATTTGTGTAAATGTGTGTAAATTTATAGTTATTCAGTTTTTAAATTAATTTCAATAATAATATTGACTAATATGAAAATATTCATATGATTTATTTACAACACAATTTGTAAAGTAATATTTTCTGTCTTTTAGTAGATATATTATATGAGAGACTTGCTTTGTTTACCAAATAAAGTGGATTTAATTGGATTTGCGTAGTAAACTAAATAAAAAGGTAAAAAGTATTATTTTTTATTTTATATATTAAGTTTTTAGTTATGATACTCAAATCATTTCGCATAAATCCGCAGATTTTTAACAAAAATCTGTGCTAAAATATCACAAAATGTCCGCAGATTCTGTCTGGCCCTAGGTATATGTAAGTTTTTTTTATGTGTTGTAAATAAAACTGCGTTTAAAAACTAATGAAGACAGCAGAAGTCAATGATTTATTTAAATTATTTAGCCTGACACATTTACTGTTCCAAAATATAGCAGTAATCATATTACTGTGATATTCTTATCCAAGGTTATCATACTGCAGGTTATAAAACTTATACCGGCCCATGCCTGGTAGTTTTATTAACCTTTGTATACTCAAAGTTCGCACTTCATTTGGTCGCTACTCTTTTCATTTTTCTGCTGCTGATGTTTGTAATCAACTGCAGCAGATCCTAAAGCTCAACACTTTTATTCCATTATCATCCTTCTCATCAAACACGTTGACAAATTCATTGGTTTCTGTTAATTTACAAAACTCTTACTGGGAAACTCCCCTATATTTACAGTCACTTCTTAACATTCAGAAAACATGTCAAAATCTGCACTCTAGTAGTTTTTAGGCATGGAACGATAACCGGTTTCAAGGTTTATCGCGGTTTGGAAAAGTCAAGGTTTTAAAACTGCTAAAATTATCTGCTATATTTTTCCTAAGGTATATGTAAGGTTTTTGTATGTGTTGTAAAGAAATCTGTGCGTTTGAAACTAACGAAGACAGCAGAAGTCAATGCTTTATTTTAATTATTTAGCCTGACATATTTACTGTTCCAAAATATTTTAAATGTTTCCTACACTAGCTCTCAAAAACAAATGTTGTACCAAAGAAGGTACCATGAGAAATCAACATGTACCTTTGGTTTTTAAAACCTGCAGATACAATATTGTACCTTCATCAAAGGTACAAATCTGATCCATGTAGGAACCACTACAGTGACAAGACACTTTGTACCTTAATAGTGTCAAATGTGTTCCTTCAAGAACTATTTAAAGGCATTTTGCTTTATCCAAAATGGGTCAATTTATTTTCAGTAACTATAAAACATCAAATACACTTTTAAACAATGTTTTTAAAAAGTTTATTTTCGTGTAAATGCACCTTTTTCATTTACAATAAAGAATAAAAAAACCTCAAACATCAATCAAAATATCTGTTTTTTGCTAAACATTTCACAACACTTTTCACAGAAATGTTAGAGAAATGCATTCTCCCATGTACAATATAAAACTTTTTTTCCTCCAATTTTCACACAATACCTTTGTAATCACTTAAAAGTTCATTTAATTGACTTAATTTTAAAATAGAAATAGAATTATGCAAAAGTATTGTAACAAAATATGCACAATGTTTGATTAGTTTTACAATACTAAAATGTCTGCATGAACACTGCACATGCAGGACTTTTGCCAGCTCACGTGCGTATTAGAAAGAAAACACCAAAAGGTGCAGATATCAATGATGAAAATGTATTTATCAGAAAATGCTTACCAAATGTTTATTAAAAATGCCTTAAACGTTTCGTTTATAATACCTATAGTTTTGTTTTACCAGATGTTTTGTATTATAGAATGTTGATGTTTATGAGTTTCTTTAAATATATGCTTTTAAATGATTATTCATGTTTTAATATGGTAATTATTCATAAAATCACTTTGCCTTTCCAGTCACATTTATTTTTATAGATATTGTAATAAAGAATGAGTTGTCTTATATATTATGAGTAGGCCTGTCACGATATCTATTTTTTATTGCACGATATATTGCACCAAAATATATTGCGATAAACGATATTATTGTCATTTTAAGACCATTTTATGCCACTCATTATATAATGCCAGAATGACAATATAATATCCCAATGCAAGTACACTCAAAAAACACACAATATTTTATTTTCTTAAGAATATTTAATTTAATTATAGTCATTTTAACAATTCAATAATTAGGCATTGGAATCAGAATGTGAAAACGCATATCCTAAATGAATAATAATTAGTGTTAACAAAAAAGTGCAAGGTGAAAAGTAATATATCTGCTGCCAGATCTATTTTCAGTTGTCAGACGTACGCATGAAAATATACTATAGTAATTTATAGTAAATACTATAGTGTTTTTAACCATACTGACACCTCCAGTAGAGGTAGAGATGTTGCACAATCAGTTAAAATGTTGCTAGAATTGTTTTTATGTATGGGCGATATTTATTGCATCACTAAAAATAATTGAATTGATATCCATGTGTTGTGCGATAAGTCGATATATTGATTATTGTGACAGGCCTAATTATGAGAAGAATTGTGTACCTTCATTTCAGTTGTACCATAAAAGGTACAGAACAGTATCATAAGAGGTTTTTTTTTTGTACCATATAAGGTACAACTTTTACAAAGGTACAAAACTGTTCCATAAGGAACATTATTTGTACCACCATGTACTTTTTTTCAGAGAGTTTAAAATAAAATATGTTGTGTTCAAGTTGTTGTTTTTTTTTTTGCTCAGACATTTAAAAATAACATATTTTAGAGCAGTAATCACAATACCGTGATACTGTGATATTTTTATCCAAGGTTATCATACTGCCTAGTAGTTTTATTAACCTTCATTTGATTGCTACTCTTTTCAGTTTTCTGCTACTGATGCTTGGAATCATCTGCAGCAGACACTTTTATTCCAGTATCATCCTTTAAAAATTTAATCCAGTTAATAGTACAAGATTACTGTGCTTGTTTTTAGCTTTTCCTTGGTTTTATTTGTTATTATCTGCATTTGTGAAATTGTGATTGTATTGTGTCCCTGCTGCTTCGTATCTGCTTTTTATGTTGGGTCTTGGCCAGGTCATCAATATAAATGAGAACTGGTTTTTAACTGACGGTCACACTGTATTTTGATGGTTCGTTTGTTGAATTAAGTTACAGTGCATCCACATGCCAACTAATTCTCTTTAGATTATACAGTAAGTAGACTGTTAGGTTGGGGTTAGGTTTAGGGTGTGTAAGTTGACATGTACTTGCAAATTTCTTATAGTCAGTTAAATGTCTGTTGAAGGAGCAGTATCAACAGATATTAAGCAGACTGTCTACTAATACTCAAATGGACCATCAAAATAAAGTGTTACTCAATTGACTTACCTGGTTATATAAAGGTTATTTTTGTTTTGTATTCGACAGAAGAAATTCATAAAGGTTTTGAACATGTAAAGTATGAGTGAATGATTTTCATTTTCAGGTAAACTAACCCATTAATCTGATCTTTCCATCCTCATTGTAAATCTAAATGATCAATGCAAATGAGTTTACATTTAGTAATTGAAGCTTTTAAACAGTGGTCGAATTGTAAAAAAAATTCAAGGGGGATGGGGCGGAGGAGGGTGGGTGGTGTCCTGTAGCTACACACACACACACACACACACACACACACAATAATAACAAAATAGGTCTAAATACATTTTTAATTTGAGAATTTTTTTTTTTTAAATAACCACCAACCATTAACAATTTTAAGCATGTCATTTTAGGAAAATCATGAAATTAAAAGGGACAATTAATTAATTGGCAATGTAAGTCTTTGACAAATGTTTGATTGACTAAATATAAATTTACTGTTATTTACAACACTTTGTTTACCTTATGTGGCCCAACTACATGAGCTTTTTAATATAAACTGAAATAATATCAGGAATAATATCTTCCAATCAGATTAAATCAACAAAGTTCCTTTTGACACAACAAAGATGGCAAAGAAAAAAAACAAAGTTAGCATTTACATAAATTGACTGTTTATTTAAAAATTGACTGTTTAACAAGGTGTAGGAGGTGGCATGAATGCAATGAAATTAATAATAATAATTTCATGAGATTTGAAACTAAAATCGACAGTAGGTGGAGTCAAGTCTCCGTCTTTGTCACTGAATGATTCATTTAATTGAGTTGTTCGAACAGCTGATTCATTCACATGTCTTTTTTGAATGGATGACTGAATCATTAGCTATGTTTCCATCCAAAAATGTGAATTAAATTTATGTGCAAAATTGGAATATCACATAAAAGACTTGAGAACAAAGCAGCGTTTCCATCCAATGAGTCAAACTCTGATTAACTGGGGCCAAATATCAACAGTAAAAATGGAATTTGCTGCGGCAGAAGCTGCGTGAAAATTTTCTTTATGTAATAAATGACTTTAGGGCATTTGAAGGCGTCAGACGCGGAGCTCCAACTCAGTTATGCGCATAAGTTTTTGTTATGTGCATTTTCAAAATGTATGCACATCTTGGCGTTTCCATCAACCAGTTTTTATGCGGATATTCAAAATGTGCATAAAAATAGGTGGATGAAAACGTAGCTATTGACTCAAAGCTCAAGATTTATTCATTAAAAAAACATTGTATGGAGATGTACAGCGGCTGAGCTGTTTGGAAGCATTTTAGAGAAAACAGCAACATTTGGATAACAGTGATTCTAAAAATGGATCACATCATTTGCGTTCTGTTTTTAGGGATAATATTAACGGTTCATTTTAGAAACAGCGAACCTAGAATCTGCTGTAACTTAGATATTAACGTCGCTAAAGTAAGTTTCCATCCACCTATTTTTATGCACATTTGGATATTCGCATAAAAACTAGTTGATGGAAACGCCAAGTTGCACATAAATTTTAAAAATGCGCATAAAAAAACGTATGCGCATAACTGAGTAAAGTTTGATGGAACAACGCAATCTCACGGCAATTCGTAACTTTTTGATTTAGTGGCTAATTCGTATGAATTCGTACAATCTAATTCGTACAAATAAGTACGATTTGCTCATCACCCAATGACGGTTGGGGTTAGGGGTGGGGTTAGGTGCCACGCCTCCTTTTTAAAATCGTACATTTTCGTACGACTGAACTCATACGAATTAGCCACTAAACTGACAAAACGTAAAATACGTTTCCCCGTGAGATCATGCTGGATGGAAACACTTTTACTGAAAAATTTCAGCATGTGCATTAAAAAAAGTCATGTGATTTTGTTTTAAGAGATCACATGATGATAAAAATGTGTGTGAATGGACAAACCAGCAGGCTGAGCGCACTGTAAAACATCTGAAATGTTGTTTTGGTCATTCTTAACACCTTAACCGTTTCAGTATTAATGTTATTATATTATTAATTATCTCCAGAACTGAGCCTTTGTGTTCCGCGTCTGACGCCGTTAAACACCACCGCGCATTCATTGCATGTCAGGATTGTCTTCTGAGGCGCAAGTCATTTATTAAATTAAAAAAAGATTCACGCAGCTTCTCCTACTGCAGCAAATTCCGTTTTTACTTTTGATATTTGGCACCAGTTAATCAAGAAGTGACGATTCTGTTCTTTTTGACTCGTTGAATGGAAACGTTGCTTTATTCGCACATCTTTTATGTGATATTCCAGTTTTGCGCAGAAATTTAATATGCACCTTCGAATGGAAACATAGCTAATGTAGCTAGTGTTTTACAGTTGATATAGAACAGCTTACGTTACACTTGCGTCAAGCTGCCTAAACAGTTCTGAAATGCAGTTGTGCACGGCAGGTACAGCATACATATATAATATTAAACAACTCAATATCTTAATTTCTGTTCTCTTCTTTTGAAAAACTGCAAAAAGTGCAGGGCCGGATTAACCAATGGGCATTATGGGCACAGGCCCAGGGGCCCGTGCGCACTTGGGGCCCCTGCGAAGGGGGAAAAAATGCTGATTTTGGAGTGTCTATTTAGGCTAAGTGCAAATAGCGCACCTCATTGGAATAAACTAATTGAGTGTTTCCCGCCAGCACCGTTTGATCGACAGAGACAACATAACTAAAGAGCACAGTAGACAGCAAGTGTGAGTGGCGTAGCTCGTAAAGGGCATGGCAACATGTTTTGAGGCGATCGATCATGAACCCGGTTCGAATCCAGCAACTGATGAACACGTTCTTCTTTTTTCCCCCATTACAAATCAGATTGGAAATACATTTCAAGAGTTCGCACTTAGATATTATTTGACAAATGTTAGCTGGTTTGGCATGCTGTCCCGGGAGAGAACCCTGAGCTCGGAGATAGTTGAGCCCAGGGCTCCCGCCTGGTCGATAGAGCATATAAGGGGAGTACGAGATCAGGTGGTTCTCGAGAGCTCCCCGTTATAAAGGGAGAAAAAGGGGGGGAGAAGAGGTGGATGGGGGGTTTCTTCGAAAAATGAAGATAAGGAAGTGATTTTTCCTAGGCTACTTATAGTTAGTTTTAATTGATCTGATTGGCTAGCTAATGATTGTAGATGAGAGATCAGCTGCGGTCAATCATATCACATGTTCCTCTCGAAATTTGTTTGTGAAACTTTACTTATTTTCAATAGAAAGGAAAGTTTTGAAATAACCCGCGCTGAATTGGGCAGACTGTAGTGTAGTAGTGGTCGTAGATCAAAATGAGTGGACAAGTGGATGTAGCAAACGCAAGAGAAAAAGAGGAGAGGAGGCATCTTTATTGAGGCATGTTCCATGTATACGCACACCTTCTTCAAACAGATCCATGATGAGGAGAATGAAGGTAAAGAAGACACTATAGGGAATGTTAGCTAGCTATCAAGCTAATGTTAACCAGGCGGAGAAAGCTAACCGCAGCGCAGACTAAACTCATCGTGTGTCTGAATAGGAGAGATAGACATAAAATGGAGAGAGAGACAGAGACAGAGACAGAAAAAGCCCCTGAAGAGGAGGAAGACAGGAGAGAACTGGTATGGTGTGTGATTTCGGATACTTTCAGCCTTAAAATCAAGTGCTTTTTGCCTACTCTTCATCACGAGGGAGACAGTAGGAATCATTAATCAGTGTGTGTATTATGGAAGACTCAGATTCATAGAACTGGATTGGAGAGGTGTTATATCCAAATCAGGCACGTGCAGAGGTGGGGGCTTTGGGTGCTTGAGCCCCTGCCCTTTTTTTCTCCTGGAGAGAAAGTGCCCTTTATTCCTGGGGATAATAATTATTTTTTAATACTACTAATAATATAATATATGTTAATGCGTGTTCTATTTAAGGACCGCTTTCCCTGTCAAACAATAAAAAAAAAAAACGAAACTTTAAAGTATCTTGGTTTTAGTCTATCGCTCCAAGCGAGCCTCGAACCGACGATTTGGAAAGAAAAGCCACATGCGAGGCGAATGCTCTAACGAAGACTCTATTTACATTATTACTCTCGCCTCAAAAGTAAGGTGTCAACAGTGGAGTAACGTCTATCAGCGCCTATGCCAACTCCTGCATCCGCATTGCACGCGGACTGCATCTGGCTAATATAATGAAGAAACGACAGCTGGATAGTGAAAATATTGTCCTCTTGTTTTTGCAGTCACACAAAATATATAATGTCAATTGAAGCTATAAAACAAGTACATATAGGCTAGCTATGAAAGTCAGTGGCCTACAGTCTTCAAAATATTTTATTTTGTTCAACAGAAAAAAAAAATCAAACAAATATAATAGATTGAAAAGGGATAGTTCACCCAAACATTTTAATTTACTCACCCTCAAGTGGTTCCATTTCTTTGTTTCTTTATTTTGTTGAACACTAATTAATAAAAGATTAAAAAAAGATATTTTAAAGAAAGCTATAAACTTGAAATCATCGACTTCCAGACTAGGAAAAACAAATACCATGAAAGTCAATGGTTACAGGTTTCCCGCTTTCTTCAAAATAGCCTGTTACTTTGTGTGTTCAACTGAAGAAAAAAAAAAGTCAAATGGGTTTGGAATAAGTAAAAGGTTAGTAAATGGTGACAGAATTTTCAGTTTTGAATTAACTATCCTTTTAAGGGTGAGTATATGGTGAATTTAGGGTGAAATCTCCTTAATAATCTCATTATAATATATTTTATTTATTAAAGTACAATTTTTATTATTATTTAATAAAAAGTGTCTTTTTTCCATTTGAGCCCCTGCCCCTCAAAAGGTCTCTGCACGTCCCTGATCCAAATCATATGCATTTTAAGTTTGTAGAAGTTATACATTAAAAATACCCTTAAATATAAATTTTTAGTACTGCTTCAGTGAACTTGAACAAGTATATTAAAAACCATTAATTTTCACTAGTTTTATTAGTATTTTTTTTAATCAAAGTGTGCTTTAAATGCTTTTAAAATAAGTTAAATCTTTGTAGACTATAAATATATGTACTATATCATTTATTTAAAAAATGTGGGCAAAATATTATAGATTAACTTTATTTAAAAATATTATATTAATCTTATTTTTTAATTCAACTATAGAGGTGCGGCCTTGTAGGGGGCCCTACAAGACATTGTGCCCAGGGACCTCTGAATTCTTAATCCGGGCCTGAAAAAGTGGCATCTAAGCTGCTCTCTTAGACATTTTGAAAATCGCACGAAATGACACTGTGAACTGTATTGCGCTTGTGTGTGTCGCCTTATTACAATACTGAGTTTGATTGGTCAATCGTCGTTGTTTATAAGTCATTCATTCATTTTAATTTTGGCTTAGTATAAGAACTACTGACTAATAATAATAATAAATAAAAAATGGTATTTTGAGGAAAGCTGTGGTTATCATTATTATTTCCACTTATATTGGTCTATCTGAAGCACGTTGTAGTTGGTTTTGTGATAACATTTATTTTTTTCCGCATTTTTTCCTGTTTTTTTCTGTTTTTTGTAGAACACAAAAAAAGATATTTTAAAGAAGAAAGCTGAAAACCTGTATCCGTTGACATTCATTTGTTTTCCCTACTATACCACTAGGCACAGGAAGTCAACATGGCATTGTACCTCAGTGTCTGGGGATATTGCATTTTGTTTGGAAATGAAAATTAGGTTAATGTCAGAATACAGCGTCAGGCCGACGTCAATATCCAACCTAATATCAACGTCTAATGATGTTACAGCTTGACGTTGTGTGGACGTTACCAATATGACGTCTATCAGACGTTGGATTTTGGTTGCCATACCTGACAACAAATAAATGTCAGTAGTTGACATCATTATGACGTTGGTTTAAGATGTTGGCTCAACGTTGGATTTTGGTCACTTTCCAACACAACCTAAAATCATCCAAATATCAACGTCATTTGACATTGTTATTGGATGTCAAAATAACATTCATTCATTTTCATTTTGGCTTAGTCCCTTTATTAATCTAGGGTCGCCAGAGCAAAATGAACCGCCAACTTATCCAGTATATGTTTTATGCAGCAGATGCCCTTCCAGCTGCAGCCCATCACTGGGAAACATCCATGCACTCTCATTCACACACATACACTACGGTCAATTTAACCAACCCAATTCACCTGTACCGCATGTCTTTGGACTTGTGGGGGAAACCAGAGCACCCGGAGGAAACCCACGCGAACACGGGGAGAGTTTAGAAGTCATGAATTACTATAAATAGAGAATTTTAATATTTAATTTGCATGATAAGTTTTACATTACATGCTGAATTTATAAAGGGGATGCTTTTTGTCATTTTTTTTCCATATCCCCCACATCCCCCCTCAATTCGAGCACTGCTTTAAAATAGAGAAAGGTTAAATAATCACGAATGTCGGTCTCAAAATTGGGTGTGTCTTTTTTTAATGGACTCATGAGTATAGGCTGACCTTATTGGGCCACTCATCATAGGGGTGTAAGAATTTTTGGATTACCCCATTCTACCCCCCCACCCCCAACTATCAACCCCCACCCAATGGCAGAGCAGGTTTACAGAGGAAAAAGTGTCTGGGAAAGACTAATCGTAGGCCAAAGAAAGTGGCTGGTGAGATCACTGGTGCCTTTCAGCATGGGCAGTATGTATGAGCTAACCAGGGTGTGGGACTAGTTTGACCTTTTGGCTCAGGCTGGCGGGTATACACACACACACACACACACTGGAAGCACAGGGTGGTGCTGGCTGCCAGACCTCTGTCTCCAGGCTGCACTCAAGCCTATGGCGCAGGGTTGAAGGGCCACTATCCACAGCAGGTGGCCAGCAACACGGCAGTTCACCATGCTGAAGCTGTCATTCTATTGTCTTTTACAGATCCCAACAGGCTCCTGTCATGACTTGCCTGATGTTTGCTCTCTAATCGGACCGAGATTAAAGCAGATAACGGAGTGCAACATGGTAACGTCAAGGACCAAGGATGTGCTGCCTGATGGGTGTTTTCATTGATAAGGGTACATTTATTAAAGGGATAGTTCACTCAAAAATGAAAATTACCTTATAGTTTTCTCTGCTTCATGTGGTTTTAAATCTTTATGAGTTTCTTTCTTCCATCGACCACGAAGATATTTTGAGAAATGCTAGTTGATGATAACCATTGACTTCCATAGCAGGGAATAAGTACTGTGGAAGTCAATTTATACCATCAAGCAGCATTTTTCATTATTGTGTTCAACAGAAGAAAGAAATTCTGCTTTTGAACAAGTAAAGGGTCTGTAAATGAGGACAGAGTTTTTAAATGAACTATCGCTTTAACCTCAATAGAATAAAGGGAAATTTGGTTTTGGCACTATACACTCTCAGAAATAAAAGTGTGTGATCTGTCACTGGGGTGGTACCACTTCTAAAGGTACAAATTTGTACCTAAAAGATCCATATTTATACCTCAAAGGTACATATTAGTACCTAAAAAGTACAAAAGTGTTCCTCTTCAAATTTTTAGGTACTAATATATACTTTTGAGGTACCAATATGGACCCTTCAAGTACAAATATGTACCTTTTGAAAAGGTACCATCCCAGTGACAGTTTGCGTACCTTTATTTCTGAGAGTGAACAACGCAATCTCACGGCAATTCACTTTTTGATTTAGTGGCTAATTCGTATGAATTCGTACGATCTAATTTGTACAAATTAGTACGATTTGCTCATCACCCAATGATGGTTGGGGTTAGGTGCCACGCCTCCTTTTTAAAATCGTACATTTTCGTACGACTGAACTCGTACGAATTAGCCACTAAACGGACAAAACGTAAAATACTGTGGTTATCATTATTATTTCCACTTATATTGGTCTATCTGAAGCACGTTGTAGTTGGTTTTGTGATAACATTTATTTTTTTCCGCATTTTTTCCCGTTTTTTTGTTTTTTTGTAAAAGGGATAGTTCACCTAAAATGAAAATTCTGTCATCATGTCCTCTCCCTTCACTTGTGTGAAAGCCGAAAACCTGTAACTGTTGACATTCGTTTGTTTTCTCTACTATTCCACCAGGCACAGGAAGTCAACATGACGTTGTAGCCCGTTGTCGAGGGATATTGCATTTTGTTTGGAAATGAAAATCAGGTTAATGTCAGAATACAGCGTCAGGCCGACGTCAATATCCAACCTAATATCAACGTCTAATGATGTTACAGCTTGACGTTGTGTGGACGTTACCAATATGACGTCTATCAGACGTTGGATTTTGGTTGCCTGACAACAAATAAATGTCAGTATTTGACATCATTATGACGTTGGTTTAAGATGTTGGCTCAACGTTGGATTTTGGTCACTTTCCAACACAACCTAAAATCATCCAAATATCAACGTCATTTGACATTGTTATTGGACGTCAAAATAACGTTGTCCTTAAACACTGGCTAGACATAAAATTTTGGTCACCTGACATCATGACCTAAATCTAACCTAATATTAAATTCTTTTGATGTTGTGTGCCTGCTGGGATGGATGTCAAAGTTTGCAGCTTACTTCAAAATCTTCCTTTGTGTTCACGTAAAAGAAAGAAACATAAAGGTATTTAACCATTTGAGGGTGAGTTATTCATTCATTCATTTTCTTTTCGGCTTAGTCCCTTTATCAATCTGGGGTTGCCACAGCGGAATGAACTTATCCAGCATATGTTTTACGCAGTGGATGTCCTTCCAGCTGCAACCCATCACTGGCAATCCTCCATACACTCTCATGTACACACAATACACTACGGACAATTTAGCTTACCCAATTTACCTGGACTTGGGGAAACTGGAGCACCATGTGAACACAGGGAGAACATGCAAACTCCACACAGCCAACTGACCCAGCCAAGGCTTGAACCAGCGACCAACCTCTTGCTGTGAGGCGATCGTGCTACCTACTGCGCCACCGTGACGCCGATGGTGAGTTAATAATAAGTAAATGTAACTTTTTGGCTGAACTATATCCTTACCGTATTTACAAACAAAATACAAAGTGTATAGTTGTACTTAAATACATTACAGAGCAATCCAAAACGTATAATGTCAAATGATAGGGAATAAAACGTTCCAGCTATCTAACTAACTTCTGCAGTTGTGTATTGAGAGACAGCCCATGTGCGCGCGCCCCACCCACGAACTACAGCGGGCTATTTAAAGCGTTTAGACATCAGCAGAAGCGCGAGACCGTCAGTTCAACCTCAGATCATGCTGGATATTCCTCTGGATTGGATTAATCAACACATGTAGGGCATTTTATACAGACTCAACTTCCAGTTCTGCTCAAAACGAAGTAACAAGACGTCATTAATCGACTGTGGACTTTTGTTAAGCTTTTAATTACTGTTATTTTTTTAAAGAATATATGACTCTAAATATGCTTCCAGTGCAGCTGATTTCTACTTTGATAGTGGCTTGTGTTTGCAGCGTGCTCGCGTACGCAATGCAAGCAAACTTCACCCTGGATAATGACATTCAGTCCAGCTTCATCCAGCGGCGCCTGAAGAGCCAGGAGCGCAGAGAGATGCAGCGGGAAATCCTCTCTATCCTCGGGCTGCCGCAACGGCCACGTCCGCTCCTGCACGAGAGACACACCGCGGCTCCCATGTACATGCTGGATCTGTATAACGCTATCCTGGAGGACGGAGACCGGCGCAGTGCGTTTGTGTACTCTTATGAACCCGCGTACACGACTCCGGGACCCCCGCTGGTGACCCAGCAGGACAGTCGCTTTCTCAGTGATGCTGACATGGTGATGAGCTTTGCGAATACAGGTGAGCGTCTTATGACCGCAAATCACAATTGTTGTAATGATGAAACAACAGATTGCTTTTTTTGGTTGATTTTTAATAGTAAATAATAACATACAGTGCACAGAATGAATGTGTAGTCTCCTTTGAAACATTGATATCAGTGATAGACATATATTTGGGTGCATTTAAACAGTTCTATTCATTAAAATAAGAGTGCTGACACCTCACATCTTTAGGAATAGACAGATGAAGTGTTCAGATGCAAAACCCTTTAAATGCCATATTAAATTTTTGTTTAAATCAGCAAATAACCTCCTGTTTATGTTCATTTGTAATGTACTATTCGGGATGTTTTCATCCACTCTGGGGTGATTTTGAGTATTAAATTGGTCACAACCTTTTCTGTTTCAGCTAGCAGAATGATTTTTGTAGACAAATACTGTTTTGTTTTTTTTAACACATATTTCTTAGAAAATGCTTTGAATTAAAAAAAAAAAAACCTCAACAATACACTCTGGGCAAATTTACTACCCTTTTGTTGTGTTCGGGATGAAAACATCCACTCAATTAAATTGCTGTAAAAAAAAAATTCTTTTTGCATAAATCTGTTATTCAACCTCAGTCCTGATCAAAACTGATCAAAAGTTAATGAAAATAACAGGATTTTAACCCTTTAATTGCCAAATTCATAAATGATGTCACTGATTTGGTGAAAAAACACACTAAATGACGTATTTTCAATATAAAAAATAATTGTGGACTGGATTTTTTTAACCGTTTTTCAAAGTCTTGGACATGTTAATGATTAGTAACAACATTGGCTTTGATGCATTATTTTTTGTGCAGATTTTCTTCTCCCTAATTTGCTGTTGGTGGCTGTTTTTGCCCCATTGACTTCCATTATAACCACATCCCACATAGCAAAATTTCTCTGGCCCAGCTCTGGCCCACACAATTAGCTTTTACCTGGCCCACATGCCGCAGTGAATTACGGTACATGACTGGACCAAGTCTGGCTTCCAGGCAAGGGCCAAACATGAACCATATCTGGGCCAGGTCTCAGCCAAGTTAGTAACCCATAATTGGGCCTGAACTGGGCCAGATATGGCACATGAATGGCCATTGTCTGGAAGCCAGACTTGGTCCAGTCATGTACCGTAATTCACTGCGGCATGTGGGCCAAGCAAAAGGCTGATTGTGTGGGCCAGAGCTGGGCCAGAGAAATTTTGCTATGTGGGCCATAACTGGCCCTGAACCGGACCAGATCAAGATAATTTTTGGAACCAAAACAGAGCCATAAGTAAACCATGTTAAGACCAGTCTTTAACCAGAGAGCCCAAAAGTGAGCCACACCTAAGCCTAATCCACATGAACTAAACTTGCAGCCAAACTAAACCCTTCCCAGATCAAATAACAACAATGACTGTTATAAACAATATTTATTATTTCACATTTAAGAAAAAATGACAAAACAAGAGCAATCAGCATACTGAAAATCTTTAACATCAGAACACACAGCATTTTGCACTCTTTTAAGTTGCAAATCCCATATAAACAGTTCTTTAACCGGTTTTCTCCTGATCCTCCTTTCGCTTCTGTCTCTCTCTCCTGCCACCATCCCTATCCGGGGCCAGATATAGCCATCTTTTGATGGTGGAATCAATGTCTTTTTCTGAGGCTTCAGATGTCAGGCGGTTTCGTCTCACAGCCGCTGAAACAGATATGTAAAAGTTTGAAATTAGCTTCTTTATCAACAGTTAATGTGGATATTGAATTTTAAAAGACAACTACATAAAAACTCAACCAGAACCTATTGTGGTGAAGAACGATGGCAAAGCTAAGTGTAATTATTGTACTAAACTAATAAGTTATAAAGCGTAGTGTCACGATCAACATGACAAAGCATCTGCGGTAGGCATGGGACGATAACCGTTTTCAAGGTATACCCCAGTTTGGAAAAGTGAAGGTTTTAAAACCGCCAAAATTTTCTGCAATAGCGTTCCTAAGGTATGAATTGTTTTTGAAACTAATAAAGACAGCAGAAGTCAATGATTTATTTTAATTATTTAGCTTGACATGTTTACTGTTGCAAAATATTATAAATGTTTCTCAAGATAAAATATATTGTGTTCAAAGGGGAAAAAAGTTTTTGTTTTTTACCCAGACATTTAAAAAGATTATATTTTAGAGCAGTAATCACAATACCGTGAAACCGTGATATTTTTATCCAAGGTTATCATACCGTCAGAATCTTATACCGCCCCATGCCTAATCTGCGGTTGGTTACTTTACGAATATCGAATTAAAAGAATGGCGTGTTAGGTTCATTGTGCACAAGAGTTGTGCATTTTAGTTTAACTTTTTGAGGGTGATGAGCAGTTCGGTGAGCACGCAGGAGAGATGGCTTTACACTCCGTCATTCATAATCTTAGCTTTTGTATTGGAGTCGAAAGAATATATAAAGTAGAATGTTCTTTTAACAGTCCCAATATGTTTAATCTTTTTCTTTTGCAAAATTCCTGTCATTTCTTTTCTGCAAATTAGATCCTTTGCATAATTTTTTTTTATTAAAAAGACAAGTAATTTAATTACTTTTGATGTGCTAAAATATTTGTTAAACGAATGTCATTTAAAAAAAAAGCATATATACATATTAAAACTGTAAAACAGAATAAAGTGCATGGTCTAATTGCAAATAAAGGAAATTAGTTATCCACTGCATTACTTAATGCATAAAATAGGCTAGTCTTTTTATAAAGTGAGTTTAATTGATCTGAAACTTTTAATTACATTTACTTTTTTTGTAAATAATAAAAGTTGCAAAAACGAACCTGAATACCCACGTGAACAGGGCCACAATTACTTGAAACAATTGGCTACAGTGTCTTCTGTCTTCATAAATGGCAAACACGTTAGAAAAAAACTTCTGAAACTCCGTGAATATTTGATTAACTTATAAAACAAATGTTGTCTGGTTTAGTTATGTTAGTAATGCTCTTAAAATGTATTTGTTTCTATTAGTTTTACCTACTATGAAAGTCAAATACTACAGGTTTTTTACTTTTTTCAAAACTTTTTTGAAAATCAAAGATCTGGAACTATTTGAGGAAAGTAAATGTTAACTGTGATTTTTGTGTGAACTATCCCTTTAAATCCTTTCTCCAACCTGTTTTCTCTTTTTCACTTAACACGTTAATAGTTCAAGCATGAAACTAACAATCTAAAATTGCCTTTTAATTCACATGCAGCATAAAAGTGTAACTAGATGGCTTTCTAATCCACGTAAACACATATACAGCATACTCAAACATGATATATCTTAGCTTCAATGATGATATTTCCTCATGAATTAGGCTACATTTTTTTGTTTATAATACAGATAACATGAAGGATCTCCCTTTCCAATGCATGCATGCGTGCGTGCAGGAGAGGGGTGTGATTTTTGAATAAATTTTGAATCATTCTAAGCGATCATTCGGTTTTTGCTTGAAATGCCCATTATCTCTCACTCTATTACGTTACAAGCAACTTTGCAACGGCTATGGGTTAACATTACAGCATGAAAATGATCCAACTTTTAATTAGATAATCTCAGTAACGTTTGATAAGGATAAACAAAATGAATAAATATCCTTAAATTGTGTGATGCCGTCTTTTGTTAATTTACATATCATTTTAGAGTTCATTTATCATGACGTGTCCCTTAACCTGAGATAAATTAACGTATCTAACGTTTAAGAATATTTATCGAGCTCATGGGTATACACTTATAACCACATCTATGACATTTCAATTTCCGACGATGAAACTGATAACTGATCTGAAACCATATATTAGAAATCCAATTATTACTTACCAAAATGCCTTTGCTCCAGTTAACTCCACGACCGTTGGTGAAGTGCGTACAAGTGGTCGCCCTCCTCTTCAATAGATCCGGGAGTATTTTTCAAATTAGAAGTTTTGTTTTCATTGTTCCGTTGTTTTTTAATCGTGGTTAAAATGTTCAAAACATTTAACCAAGCTAGCTAAATCACAATACTATAGTATACACCGTTCACCTGAAGAAAAAAATATATTTAAATTCGAACAAAAAAAACCGAGAGAGTCACGAGCAATGGTCACGACTGCAAATATCATTTTGATAAACCCATAAAGCATTGCGCTTTAGGCGCGCTACGGGCGCGCTTTTTCTAGAAGCAACCTGATTGGTAGATTTGGATTTTTGATTTTTTTTTTAAAGTAGAACAATTGAAGGTGTGCTTGTGCATGAAATGCATAAAAAAGCAGCATAAAAACAATTGACTTTGACATTTTAAAACACTCTCGTCTGTATATCATTTGGTTAATGTTATAATTTGTAAAATAATAATTTGGTTAAAAAAAATATGTAATGTAGGGTAAATTTAGTTGCAACATACAAGAAAGAATAGATTAATAATTAAAATAATTCAATCTTGATTGTTTCCTGGATTAAAATGAAAGCATTAAAAGATGCAAACAGAAAGATGGAAATGACTGTGTAGAAATATTTTTTTACTTGAAAAAATATTTTAATGAATTTAATGTGGGTCAAGATAGGCTAAACTTATGTGGCCCACATATCAATTTTGAACATCTGGGCCAAATACTACATTTGACATCTGGCCCATGTCTTGTCTGCCGCCTTAAAGACGGTGCCACCTCTGCCAAACCCGGGCCATGTTTGGCCCACATGCTGTATGCCAGTGCCAGACGAATGCCTGATGTGCCAGCTTTATGCCAAATCTGGGCCAGAATTCTTTGCTACCTGGGATGTTTTTGATTACTAAACCATGACACCATATAATCATGCATTTTTAATTGGTGGTGGGTTTCTCTGTTGGGAAGAGGTTAAATTTGTCATTTTTACTGTTGATCATCAGTTGGCACCACTAACCCTTTAGATAGACCTGTGCAAAAAAAAGCTAAGTTCATGATTTTATATGGAGTATAACGGCAAATTAAAGTGTGTGTGTGTGTGTGTGTGTGTGTATGTTTGTCTGTGAGTGTGAGAGAGACCTTTGCGCACTTACCTTGATGTGTCTGAGAAAATCAAAATATGCATCTCAGCTCTCAAAACTACATGGAGTAAATAAAAACAAAGACTGTGTATTTATCCACCATCAAATGTGGTTATAATGGAAGTCAATAGGGCAAAAACAGCCACCAACAGTAAATTAGGGAGAAAAAATGAAAATCTAACAACGCATCAAAGCCAATGTTGTTACTAATCATTCACATGTCCAAGACTTTGATCAAAGTTTAAAAAAAAAACAGTCCACAATTACTTTTTACTTATATTGAAAACATGTAATTTTATTATTATTTTTTACCAAAGCAGTGACATCATGTAAGAATTTGGCAACTAAATAGTTTAAATCCTGTAATTTTCTAATCAATTTAGTAGATTTGATCAGGACTGAGGTTGGTTAACAGATTTTTGCAAAAAACTATGAAAAAAAAAATGATTTTAAGTTTTTACAGCAGTTTAATTCAGTGGATGTTTTCCCGAACATAACAAAGGGTAGTAAATTTGAATAGTGTACAAGGGTTAAAGGCAATAAAAACAAACTATTCATCGCCATATAAGTAAAATTACTGAACCTACACACAAGAGCCTAAAATGTTAATTTAAGATGAAAACTTTGATGGAATTTAGAGGGTTTTTTTTGCAACTCTTCAGATAATACGTTTAAATTCAGATGAGGTCTTTAAAAAACAAGCTACAATTAATTAAACAAATAGAAATTACATGTAATTTTTATGTATCTCTTGATTTTTCCTCTTTATTAATATTGTACTTAATATATCATTTTTTTGGGTGTACAAATGTTTGTATTGTGATATTAGTTCCGGTTTTGGCTTTGGTACTGACTAATCCAGCACTGTGAAACAGTGAAAATCACTAAATGATATCATTTACAATTAAATCAAATTACTTTGACTTAATAAAAAAAGAGTTATGGTAACTCATACACTGATTATATTAAGCAGAACTCAAACCTAATGAGTCATGAATTAATAAATTATATTTTTTGTGTTAACTTAACTCTAATGCTAGAAGCAATAACAATTGCTTGTACAACCATTCGAGTAGCTATATAGTTGTTTGGACTTTGTTTTGTTCTGTTAACTGAACCAATTTGATAACTGAAATTAAAATGTGTAAATTACTACTATTTTAAGATATCAACACAAATAATATATGTGTATGTGACTCAATGAATGTATATAAATATATTATTGTATAGTAATTTAAAAGAGAGATCTGTAAGGGGTGTACTATTATAAGTACTCCCCCCCCCCCCCCCCAAAAAAAAATATATATATATAGATAGATAGATAGATAGATAGATAGATAGATAGATAGATAGATAGATAGATAGATAGATAGATAGATAGATAGATAGATATTTTCATTCACTTTAAATGTGTTTTCTAAAAAACTGTAAAAAATGCTGAGTTCCACACATCCATTTGTGTTGGGACTACATGAAGGAATTAAGTTAACTTGATAGTTTGCATTTTAATAGACTCATTTGCAAATGTAAGTGGACTGAACAAGAAACAAGTTGTCGCCAAAAAACCTCAAAAATGGTGTTATTTCAGCTCATTTTAAATAAGTAGTATGAACAAACTACAAACATATATTTTAATGAAAAAGAGTTATGGTAACTCATAAACTGATTATATTAAGCAGAACTCAAACCTAATTAGTTATGAATTAATAAATTATTATAAATTATTTTTTTTTTTTTGTGTAAACTTAACTCTAATGCTAGAAGCAATACCAAACCATTTTAGTAGCTATATTGTTGTTTGGACTTTGTTTTGTTCTGTTAACTGAACCGATTTGATAACTGAACTTAAAATGTTTAAATTATTACTACTTTAAATATTTGATGATATCAACACAAATAATATATGTGTATATGACTACTGTATGTGTCAAACATCAATGGTTTGCCGCAATGGGTTTCCTCAAACAGTTTGAATTAACTTATCAGGTTTTACAGTGAATGTATATAAATATATTCTTGTAGTAATTTAAAAGAGGGATCTGCAAGGGGTGTACTATTATAAGTACTCAATGAATAAATATATAAAAAATATAATATAATAAATAAATAAATAAATGGCCATTTTCATTCACATTATATGTGTTTTCTAAAAAAAAAAAATGCTAAGTTTCACACAAGTGATTTGCGTTGGGACTACATGAAGGAATTAAGTTAACTTAATAGTTCGCATTTTAATGGACTCATTTGCAAATGTAAGTGGACTGAACAAGAAACAATTAAGTTGAAAAAAAACTCAAAATGGTGTTGTTTCAGCTCATTGTAAATGAGTAGTATTAACAAACAACAAACATATATTTTAAAGAGTTTAATTGTAAGCCTTTAAACTTTTTTTAGAAGTGTTTTATGAAATATAGAAGCATTTTATGTATATTTTTTTGTGGGTCATTTAAATTAGCTGCACTAAAAAAATGATTCAAAGATGATTCCTTGGATTTACTACATTTTTTAAAGTTAAGTGGTAAAACAATTTATTTGGGCTGAATTTAAACAAACAAATTAAGTTGAACATTACTAAATTTAATTAGTTTGTTTAATTTCAATCCATATAAATTGTTTGCAACTACTTTGCAGGCATCATTTCTTTCAGTGTATTTTAACAAGACTCAGGTGGGAAAATAAGGGGGGGGCTTGAGTAAAAGGTTTTTAAAAACCATTTTTAAGTATCTTAATCGGTTAAATCCAATGCAGAGACTGTATTTGCATAGAATCCCAGCAAAGGTCTAAGACATGGGGTTTAAATAGGTTTTGTTTCGCATGACTAGGATTTAGGGAAGGCTTTTTGAAGAGTGCTGAGGGCAGTATAGACATGGAGGGGCACATTCATTAACCAAACACTCTTACTTTCAAGAGTGGACCTTTTAGCATGCATGAAGTGTTTATGTGTTTGGCTTAAAAAGGGCTTCGCTTGTATGCTGAGGTGTGGATGTAATTCTATTTGTGTAAAACTAATGATAGAAACATTTTTGAAAGTGTGTGTGTGTGTGTTTATTGAGTACAGAAGGGTTTGTGATCCAGTTAGTATACAGTTAAAATCAGAATTATTAGCCCCCTTTGATTTTTATTTCTTTTTTAAATATTTCCCAAATGATGTTTAACATAGCAAGGAAATTTTCACAATATGTCTGATAATATATTTTTTTCTTCTGGTAAAGTCTTTTTTGTTTTATTTTGTTAATTTTTTAAAACCCATTTTAAGGTCAAAATTATTAGCCCCTTTAAGTTATGTATTTTCAATAGTCTACAGAACAAACCATTGATATACAATAACTTGCCTAATTACCCTAACCTGCCTAGTTACCCTAATTAACCTAGTTAAGCCTTTAAATGTCACTTTAAGCTGTATAGAAGTGTCTTAAAATATCTAGTAAAATATTATTTACTGTCATCATAGCAAAGATGAAATAAATCAGTTATAAGAAATGAGTTATTAAAACTATTATGTTTAGAAATGTGTTGAAAAAATCTTCTCTCCGTTAAACAGAAATTGGGGGAAAAAATAAACAGGGGGCTAATAATTCAGGGGGGCTAATAATTCTGACTTTAAATGTACCTTTCTTAAAGTCTTGTCTTCATTTTACTTGGACAAAGGAAAACAGTATTTCTAATGCACTGGAAATCTCCACACAGCATAAGCGCTTCAGTGCAAATGACGACTGCAGGTTAGGGTTTACTGTGTTTACACTGTAAAAAATGCTGATTTCCACATAATTGATTTGTGATGGGAAAACATGGAGGAATTCATTTAACTTATTAGTTTACAAATTTAAATGGATTAAACTTAAAATGATTAAGTGGTCATCGTAAAGTTGTCATTTTAAATAAGTAGTTTGAACAAGCAGAAAAATAGCATGGGAGTGGAAAATAATGCTGGCTGACCTCTTGGGAATTTTGTACAATGGTTTATATTACGCATTTTATGAGAGGGCAGGCTTATGATGTGTTTGAGTCATTCAGACTTGGCGACTGGTGTGCCTATTTGAGTGTTTTCTCACTACTACTCAACAACCACATTAGAACCTCAACAATTACCTACTTTAGATACAGCCAACATCCAAGGAAGACTTGAAGTGTTTCTTTAAACCACTGTGAAGTGCACTTGTATTATATAACCTTCCAATTCTGCAACCAACATTTCTTCTTCAAGTTGTTTAATTAACTACATGATGTTTATTTAACCTATTTCAGTTGTCTGAACTCGCACTGTAAAAAAACATATGAATTACTTAACTTTTAAAAAGTGAGTAAATCTGTTAGCCTAAAAACACATTCACTTAAAAAAAAAAAAGGTAAAACTGTGGTAACTTGGGACTGCTATATTGACGTAACTTAAATATGCAGTAGGTGATTGTCTTCAGAAACATTTTTTTTGTGGTGTTGGTTGAAAGTCTCTTCACATTCCAATAGTACTGATTAAAGTAAATGTTCTAAATGTATTTAATTCATTTTCCCCTAAATGTATTTATATGTATTTTTCAGCCTGATCTCATGAGGAAACGTAGGTCAGTTTAGTGGCTAATTAGTACGAGTTCAGTCGTACGAAAATGTACGATTTTAAAAAGGAGGCATGGCACCTAACCCCACCCCTAACCCCAACCATCATTGGGTGATAAGCAAATCATACTAATTTGTACGAATTAGATTGTACGAATTTATACGAATTAGCCACTAAATCAAAAAGTTACGAATTGCCGTGAGATTGCGTTGGTATTTTTATATTCTGGGTGAGGCATAGGACTAAAAAATGTTCATAGCCTAAACTATCTGTCAGCAAATGTAGATTTGTACATCTGTGGACCCGTTTACGCAGACAGATCCGCCGTTTGCGTGTTCACATGCACACAAGAAAGTGACAGCGGTAAAAGCAAATGCTGAATCAAAACTTTAAAATCCTGAATCCATATTGGAGTACTTTTGTACGCTGGAGGAAGGATGTAGTGGGTTGCACACCGGATGCGCCGCTCGGCTCTGCGACACAGCACGCACATGACAGTTGAAAGTATCGCACACCGACACGCGCACATTCGTTATGTTATTTAAAATATGAACAGTGTCCTGAGTCGTGGCTTGGCGCCGCTGACTTGCGGCGTCGGTGTGTGTACCCTAATAGAAACCTATGTTTAGAATTCTGAAATGCATGGCGCTGGGTGGTGTGATGCGGCGCGTTACCGAGCGATGCATCTGGCGTGTGACCGCCTTGACACCATGGCTGAATTATTTCTGTTATACAGGTAATATTATGTTTTAAACTTTTTTAATCACGCAAAGCTGATGTAGATTGTGTTGTGTTATTAATGGGTTATATGCAGTGGTGTAGTCCTAAAAAAAAAGGTGGTGTACTATTACACCAGACCCAAATTTTAAATGAAAGTAGGCAAAGAAACGACGAAAGTCAATGCTTCTTTGATTCATTAGCTATATATATATATATATATATATATATATATATATATATATATATATATATATATATATATATATATATATATATATATATATATATATATATACATATATATACATATACATATTTTTGTTGTTTATTTATTTATTTTATTTATACATTTTTTTTTTTACATCAGCTAACCATCTCGCTAACCATTAACTTCCACAAAAGGAAAAACAAATACTATGTCAATGTAAGTCAATGGTTACAGGTTTCTAGCTTTCTTCAAAATATCTTCTTTAGATGCTAATAGTCACAGATAGTCAAGATAGTTACAACAATTTAGTTGACATGGAAAGACGGCTTTTTAACTTACTTTCTTTACTGGCTTTACTTTACATTTAATAGGTTTCTTTAAACATCAATCACCCATTATTTTTGATTGTCACATTCGTGCATGCTTGTTTTAAACCAAACTATTAGGAGTCTGTCTTTTGCTGTCGCTATTATATACTAGTACTTACCCTTTTAAAATCGCATATTGTTATGCAATTTATGAGTAGTCTTTGCCTCATCATTTTTAGTGTTTAATAGTGTCGTTCTCTGTAGCGGTAGGCACGATTAAGACATGTGAAATTTTACAGGGGCGATTTTAGGATTTCTCTCGGCCTGAACAGATGTGGTTTGCTGATTAAATGAAAAACGAGCTGAAAACGGAGCGGCGGAAGTCTGCCACTGTTTTCATATCAAAATTAAAGGGGACTGAGGCGATCATTTAGTAGCGTACAGTTCATGAGCTAATCGCAAAACCTTTATGGGTGCTGAATAGAAATATAAGAGGGCTGAAGCGACACCCATGCTGTTTCATAAATTTACCTGAATGTTTCAGAGAGACATCATTCAGTTGACTTGTCGTGGTCTTCGAAAAACTCTCACGAAATTTTCTCACATGCAGCTGCTGCGGTCATCAGGGGCGGGCAATAGCGCAAGTTACGCAAAAATGCACCAGTTGCAACAAAAATGCGAGTTAAAAAAAACCCTGGGTATACAGTTAAAAGGGACATGAATACACATAAATTAGGGAAGTTTAATCAGAAAAACAAGTGAGTATACGGAGGGTATACGCAATTATTGATCATCAGAAGTGGTAATACCCAAACAGCTCATGGAAAAAAGTAAGCATACTGCGTATTCGTGCGTATAGCAAGGACTACACCACTGGTTATATGCACTGAAATGTTGTTCAGCCACTGAAATCTTCCGGTGAAAGATTGATGTGGCTATTTTCAATTTCATAAGGTTCCTTTTACAGCATCGATAATGTAGATTTTTGTTTAGTTTAACAGCAAAAAAATAAGTAAATAGCGCTATTCTGCCTAGCCTGCTTTACTGAGGTGAAGTTGCTTTTATATTCACATTGGTTCATTTTTGAATAATGACAACCTGTGACGTGCTCCCTATATTGTTTACCATGCTACTCTGAATATTCGGTCTGAAATAGCATGTAAGTAATGGCTTAATAAAAATTGTAATTCCTGCACCCCACCGGCCAAGCGCTAAGCATAGCGCGAGTGAGAGAGGAAGACCAGCGATCCTGGCATGCATGAAATATTGCTTGCTGCACAACTGAAAACGTGTTAGATATAATACAGTTTTTCGTTTGTAATTGTAGTATTATAAAGTGCTGTAAAGTTTTCTAACTAGCGAATGACATGATCTAGTTGGGTCATCTTTACGGTCCGCGTTCTTGATTTCATTAGTCGTGGCTTTGGTTGGCTGGAAAGGGACTGTGTTTTCAAAGCTATTATGCTAATGGTTAGCATTTTGACAGATCACCTATTGCACCTTTCAGTTTTCTAATATGAACATCATTTATTTAATCATTTTAAGGAAACAGGTTTACTGTTGTTTTTAAAGTAAATGTAGCTAATCACGTTTAAATGAATGTTTACTCCTTTTTTAGTAAAGTCAACTAATAGATTTATACAGTGTAGCTTTTTCAAGCTATTTATCTAAAGTTGACAACCTTTTTTTCTTTGCATATTTTAGATTAGGGCTGCACAAAATATCATTTCAACATCGATTTTACAATGTGTGCGTTCGCAATAGTCCCATCACAGGATCTTCAACATTGAGTTGGAATTATAGTTGATTATAATCGATGCAGAGTTGAATTATAAAGGAGTAAATGTTTTTAAATAGATAGTTCACCCAAAAGTTAAACTTTACTCACTGTTTTCAAACATTTATGAGTTTCTTTTTATGTTGAGTAAATACGGAGTCCATTTAAATTTTTGGGTGAACTATCCTTTTAAGGCCTGTGACAGTGTGGACATTTCAACATTTCAGAGTTTAAAACTTCCAGCCACAAGAAATTTGAGTGTTTTCAGCTTTAATAAAGATTACATTTATATACAAGTAAGACTACGCAGTGTTGATTGTTCAATATCTGTACCTGAATACTGTTAGACTCTCCGGAAAACTGTAATTCACTTTTATCTTTGCTATATTTTATTTATCTACGCTTGTAAGTTATTTGTTATATATTATTTGAGATCAAATCACCCCAATCGATCTAAAATGAAGAATTCTTTCCAAACAAAGCTACATTCGCATCGCAATATATATCGCAGAAATACAAAATATCGCAATGTCAGATTTTTCCAATATTGCGCAGCCCTATTTTGGATTAAAAGAGCCTATATAACATAAGGTAACACTTTATTTTGATGGTCCATTTGAATATCCGTAGACTGTCTGCTTAATATCTGTTGACACTGACATTTAACAGTCCTTCAACAAACATTTAACTGACTATAAGAAACTTTGCAAGTACATATCAACTTACACTAACCCTAACCCCAACCCCAACCCTAACCCCAACCTAACAGTCTATAATCTAATGATAATTAGTTGCAATGTAACTTAAATTCAACAAACGGACCATCAAAATAAAGTGTGACCTAACATAAGTCTCAAACTCGATTGCTGAAGGGCCAGAGCTCTGCACAGTTTTGCTCCAACTCTATGTCCCATTCGCAGTCAGCTTCAACGCTTCCCATTCACTTTGAATGAGTGTCGTCAGGTGTTGCCGAACTGCATTGTGGATCCGTCGGCGCTGCTTAAGTGGCGTTGCTTGTTGCAGAAGGTTGGACTTTCTCAACTTTTCAAGCCCTGATGAAAGCGTCAGCCAATCAGATCGCTGTATGCAAATACACCAGCTCAAACAGTAGCCGATTGCTGACTAATTTCATTGGCTGACACTGTTATGACGATCGCGTCAGCCTAAACTTCAAATACGCCCTCTGTCAAGCGTTGACGCTGAAACCCGTGTGAATGGGGCGTAATCAAACACAGCTGATCCAACTAATCAAGTTATTCAAGACTACTAGAGACTATTAAGCAGGTGTGATTTGGAGGTGGTTGGAGCTAAACTATGCAGAGCTGCGGCCCTCCAGGAATTGAGTTTGGGACCACTGCTATATAACCTTGATTTTTTTTTCTCCTTGAAATAAAAATAAATTTTAAAACAATGTATTTTTGTTTTAATATAACCTCATCCTTCACAAACTTTCCTTGCATAGTTTTTAATTGGACAAGAGATTGTGGTTTTTCATGAACTTGGCTGTAAAAGCAGCTTATGATAAAAAAAAAAACAGATTTTCCTTCATCATGTGTTTCACATAATAGTTTGACACAGGCTCTGATTATTTTTCACCATCTCCTACTAATGGAAAGTAAAAAAAAACATCTTAATCACAATCATTTACAAAAGCTTTCCACCCAGTTGGTCTTGCAAATATAAACAACATCATTTTAAACCAAGACATCTGCATTAAATCGGTTGACATGAGTCCCATTTCCCCCGCAGTTCAAAAACATGCAGTATAGGTGAATTGGATGAACTAAAATTGGCCGTAGTGTGAGAGTGTATGGGTGTTTCCCAGTACTGGGTTGTGGCTGGAAGGGTATCCAGCGTTTAAAACATATGTTGGATAAGTTCTGCTGTTGATAAACAACAAATGTTCCCCTGATAAATAAGGGACTAGGCAGAAGGAAAATAAATGAATGAGAAGACTACAATTTAAATTACATTTAGGTTAAAAAGCTGGTCAAGATGATGCCAAATTAAAATGAACAGTGATAGTTTGTATGAACTGTTAACCCAGATTTCCTTCGACTCTAAATTCAATATACACCAAGCAGTGTGCGAGCCCTTATGAACCTCTTTGTTCATAAGCTGATTTTGAAGAAGACAAGCAGATCTTACCTCAGATTCTTACCTCCATACCAAAAGCTGATTAGACCCCCAATTAGTTTTTCAGTCCTCTTAGAAATCACATTTGTCATTGTCTGAATTCAGTGGAATGCTGTTCTAGTTGCCTTCTAATGCTTTTTTTTTTTTTTTAAAGATAATTAAATGTTTTCTAGATTTCCAGTCATCATTTAAGGGCTTTTAAAGGAAGTATTTACGTATGTGATTGATTGAATATGATGTAATCAATTTGATTACAACCATTGGTTGATCGATTGATTGGTTGGTTGGTTGGTTGACCACATTCCACAACAGAAAAAGATGTGAACAATATAATCAGATCTTACCTCAGATTCTTTCCTCCATACCAAAAGCTGATTAGACCCCCAATTAGTTTTTCAGTTCTCTTAGAAATCACATTTGTCATGGTCTGAATTCAGTGGAATACTGTTCTGGTTGACTTCTAAGGCTTTTTTAAAGATAACTAAATGTTCTCCTGATTTTCAGTCATCATTTAATGGCTTTTAAAGCAAGTATTTATGTATGTGATTGATTATGATATAATTAATTTGATTAAAACCATTAAATGATCGATTGATTGGTTGGTTGACCACATCCCGCAATAGAAACAAATTTGAACAATGAAATCAGATCTTACCTCAGATTCTTGGCTGAATACCAAAAGCTGATTAGACCCCCAATTCGTTTTTCAGTCGTCTTTGTCTAAATTCAGTGGAATACTGTTCTAGTTGACTTCTAAAGCTTTTTTTGTAAAGATAATTAAATGTTTTCCTGATATTCAGTCATCATTTAGGGGTTATAAAGCAAGTATTTATGTATGTGATTGATTGACTGTGATGTAATTACAGGGAGTGCAGAATTATTAGGTTGTATTTTTGAGGATTAATTTTATTATTGAACAACAACCATGTTCTCAATGAACCCAAAAAACTCATTAATATCAAAGCTGAATATTTTTGGAAGTAGTTTTTAGTTTGTTTTTAGTTTTAGCTATTTTAGGAGGATATCTGTGTGTGCAGGTGACTATTACTGTGCATAATTATTAGGCAACTTAACAAAAAACAAATATATACCCATTTCAATTATTTATTTTCATCAGTGAAACCAATATAACATCTCAACATTCACAAATATACATTTCTGACATTCAAAAACAAAACAAAAACAAATCAGTGACCATAATAGCCACCTTTCTTTGCAAGGACACTCAAAAGCCTGCCATCCATGGTGAACAGATCAAAACACTGACAGAATCCATCAACATTGCATGCAGCAACAACCACAGCCTCCCAGACACTGTTCAGAGAGGTGTACTGTTTTCCCTCCTTGTAAATCTCACATTTGATGATGGACCACAGGTTCTCTATGGGGTTCAGATCAGGTGAACAAGGAAGCCATGTCAATTGTTTTTCTTCTTTTAGAACCTTTCTTGCCAGCCACGCTGTGGAGTACTTGGACGCGTGTGGAGCATTGTCCTGCATGAAAATCATGTTTTTCTTGAAGGATGCAGACTTCTTCCTGTACCACTGCTTGAAGGTGTCTTCCAGAAACTGGCAGTAGGACTGGGAGTTGAGCTTGACTCCATCCTCAACCCGAAAAGGCCCCATAAGCTCATCTTTGATGATACCAGCCCAATCCAGTACTCCACCTCCACCTTGCTGGCGTCTGAGTCGGACTGGAGCTCTCTGACGTTTACCGATCCAACCACGGGCCCATCAAGACTCACTCTCATTTCATCAGTCCATAAAACCTTAGAAAAATCAGTCTTGAGATATTTCTTGGCCCAGTCTTGACGTTTCAGCTTGTGTGTCTTGTTCAGTGGTGGTCGTTTTTCAGCCTTTCTTACCTTGGCCATGTCTCTGAGTATTGCACACCTTGTGCTTTTGGGCACTCCAGTGATGTTGCAGCTCTGAAATATGGCAAAACTGGTGGCAAGTGGCATCTTGATATCTTGGCAGCTGCACGCTTGACTTTTCTCAGTTCAGCGACGATTCTCTCAGATCGTGTTTTTTATAGCTCACACTGTGTGATTGTTACTCTCGTGAACGAGCACCAATATGCCTGTGATTTCAGGCATTTGTCAGCAATTTTAATTGGGCCGTCTGAACTCGGCATAAAAAAACAGCATGAGTTCATAGCTTTGAGGCGGGAGACAAGTTGTTAGTCAAAGATGACAGATTGGTTAGCGTTGTAAAAAAAAAGATGCATGAAACCTCCAGGAAACTTTCTGTTTGTGTTACTTTCAGGCTGGAAATATTGAGGATAACCTCAGCTGGGTTAGAGCTGGGTGGAAACAACCCAGGGTTTAGATTGGTGTCAGCCAATATTTCATTTTTTATATTATTCATTCATTCATTCATTTTCTTTTCGGCTTAGTCCCCTTATTAATCTGGGGTCGCCACAGCGGAATGAACCGCCAACTTATCCAGCACGTTTTACGCAGCGGATGCCCTTCCAGCTGCAACCCATCTCTGGGAAACATCCACACACACTCACCCACACTCATACACTACGGACAATTCAGTCCACCCAATTTACCTGTACCGCAGGTCTTTGGACTCTGGGGGAAACTGGAGCACCCAGAGGAAACTCACGCGAACGCAGGAAGAACATGCAAACTCCACACAGAAACTCCAACTGACCCAGCCAAGGCTCCAAACAGCGACTTTCTTGCGGTGAGGCGACAGCACTACCTACTGCGCCAACGCGTCGCCGCATTTTTATTATTATTATAATTATTTAAATGTTTATCCTGACTACATGCAGATGCTTCATTTTTGCCTTCCTTGCTGTGTATGGGTGTGGATTAACACAGATTCAGTTGCCAAATGCTGGTGAAAGATGAAATGAGGCCTAGCTACTCTACAGAAAAGGCTAGATTAGCATTGCATTTTCATGCTAGTTTAGAAATTTTAAGGCTATGCTGAAATACCGCCGGTCAAACTTTGATTAATCTTTGGCGAAGCTGGTGGTGATCTTACCAATCCCAACCCAACATGTGCTGGTGATATGCTCTTTTCAGTAGGATATGGACAACCTTCTCCCAGATGTGGTCGGTTGTGTCTGGAATATTATGGGATATCCCAGATGCTACCCTCTTCCTTATCCGGAATTAGACTAATTTACCACATTTAACAGGTCTCTCAGGTTAGCGTTGCGAGGAGCCCCCTAAAATACAGTTTTGAGTGTGCATGTGTATCCATTACGTACATGTATATGTGGGGCATCGTTGGTTTCCGGCCAGGCCTTTAACAGAGCTTTTCTTGTGGTTGGCACATGTGTGCAATTGAAGTCTGTAGTGGGTGGGTGCAGGGCCTGTGGTTTCTCCCCCAACTTCAGTCCTCAGGGTACCCAGTGCCCAGATCAATCATCAGCGTATGGAAGCAAACATTTCTTTTTTGGTCACACTGATGTGGGTGAGGCAATCAAGCATAAGCACTCAGTGTGACTCCACAGCATTTCTGACAAAATGAAGTCTGGATACGGTGACACATGCTGCGGTGTAAGTGTGTGTACTCATTTGTTGGCAGTGGCACTGTCAAGTTGAATGAGAGAAAAGCCTGTAGTCTGTAACTCACTTATAAAGTATGTATTCTGACTTTTCACATTGAAAACTTTAATCACTTAATAATTAATCTCCTTCTTTCTGCAGTGGATCCAGAAGAAGACCTACAACTGTATCATCAGCATTGCAGAGAGTTCAGATTTGACCTTTCCCGCATCCCAGCAGGTGAAACCGTGACCGCTGCAGAGTTCCGGATCTACAAAGACTTTGTTCGTGAGCGTTATGAAAATGAGACCTTCCATGTCAGCGTGTTCCAGGTACTCCAACAGCAGCACAGAAGGTATGTCATTATAAAAATGTAAACGTTTAATGTGTTCACCCCCCCCAAAAAAATGGAAATTGTTATCCACTTGATAAGTAAGGTTGGGCGGTGTCGACCAATTTGGCATCGTACAATGTCTAATGTGAAACATCGCAAAGGACGATGACATCGTCATGATAGAATTAATTATTTATGAATAATTAATTAATAATTAACAAATTAGTTATTTGTAGCCTACCCTTTCAACTACCTGACCCACATGGTCTTTGTTTTACCCATAACCAAATCATAAATAAATGAAGATAAGTTACACACAAATTACCACCTGTCAATCACTTTTTCTGCATGAATAGGCAGAGTGATCTGTGTCGTTATAATGGCGTCGATAAACTTGGTTGGTAAAAAAGGAGCACAACCAACTGGAACCAACCAACAGTATCTGAGGCTTTCACTAAAATTACTAGGTACAAGTGTGAAAGCGAAAGATTGAAGCAGTGTACTGACGCTGTGACACGTTACCTGATAGATTGAAAAGAATAAAAAGTCGTTAGATAGAGACAAGATTAATTAAATATCACGTTTAACAACTATTTTGAGACTCGATCCAGCAGTACATCCTTGATAAACTGTCCGACGTGTACTGCTGTCTGGGGTTTTGTGATTAAAGCACTGGACTGCCGGAGCTCAGATGCGCGTGTATGCTGCAGCGCATGACAGAGTGTGTGTGGTCATGTGATGTGCATTTTCAGCAGTATAGGAAGGCGGGCTTTTCAGAAATGCTTGGTGAAACGCCAGTGTGGACGTGGATCGTTTTCATTCTAAAATACCATTTTTAAAACTAAGATGTGTAAGAGTAAACGGGGCCGTGTGTGTTTTTCGCGAGCGGGTTGCTGCTGCGATGGGGGCGGAGCGGAGGATTGCGATGCTGGCTCAGCATCGTGATGTCTATCGGCCATCTGTCGACCCAACCCTATTGTGACGGATCAATGACGTATAAAATACTGTTTCTGAGTCCATGCCGTTACTCATTTGAATTGAGGAAATATTTGTTTATGACCACTTTTTAGTCATATCACAGATTAAACTGAATTTTATATGAAATCATGGTGTACACAACAGTCACAGACACCAATATTTAAACAATTTATAAAAAAATGAATTACTTTCTGTCCATCGGATAATAGCCATGGATATATATATTTCGATCGTGATTTTCGAAAGTATTACATCGCTTTGTAAATGTTAATTATTATCATTTGTTGAGTATCCCCAAACATTTTGATGTGGCGCTCTGACCTGGAAGCTGCTTCGCATGACGTCACACTTAACAATCGGTTTAATTATTGACCCTCGTGTCATTCCAATCCCCTGAGAACCTTCAGTCATCATCAGAACACAAACTAAGATATTTTAGTGTAAATTCGAGAGCTCCCTCATCCTCCATAGACAGAATAGACGTTCAAAGACATCCAAAAAATATTTTCGAAACATTTCATGTGACTTCAGTGGTTCAACTGTAATCATATGAAGCTCCAAGAACACTTTTGTGCACGAAAAAAATTTAAAAATGTCTTTTATATCAGATCATGGTGTACGTTTTCTATGGGCATTATGACTATTAAGGGGCAGCACGGTGGCTCAGTGGTTAGCACTGTCGCCTCACAGCAAAATCGCTGGTTTGAGCACCAACTGCATCTGTTTTCCTGTACTGGGTTGCAGCTGGAAGGGCATCCACTGTGTAAAACATATGCTGAATAAGTTGGCGGTTCATTCTGCTGTGGCAACCCCTCATAAATAAAGGGACTAAGCCGAAGGCGAATGAATGAATTATGACTATTGAAAATCTGACATGGGAATCTGGAGTTTTTTGCCACAGAAAAGTGTTTCCGAGTTTCATATGATTACAGTTGCAGTCTATGGAGGATGGGAGAGAGCTCTTGCATTTCATCTTAAATATCTTAATTTGTGTTTCGAAGATGGACGAAGGTCTCGGGTCATTGGAATGATATGACAGTGAGTAATAAATAACAACATGTACATTTTGGGGTGAACTAACACTTTACGTGTTGAATTTGCACATGAAGGCCATGATATTGGTCAGAACATTCCTGGTCAGAGTTGGGTGTAATGCCTTACTGTATTCTAATTACATTTTGGGAAACGCAGTAATGTAATGAATTACATTTTAAATGTGTGTCATTTGATTACAGTTACTAAAATCAATGTAATTTTTACGTTACAAATATAGTTTTTAGAAGAAAAAAAAATGCTTCTTTTAAATCACGTTTTCCGCTGCAACATCAGTCAATACGCATGTGCTTTTAAATTGCTGGAGAATGTGAGCTGAAATGCTTGTTGTCGAGAGTGGTTGCTTCTTCAAATGGAAATACAGACGTTACTTTGATTTCATTGAACCTAAAAACAAAAATATTGCTATGAAATGCAGTCTATGTCCAGTCTCTAAAGAATTTTCGAATGCTTTCGACCAGCAACTTGGGCAGTAGCGCTACTACATGTATTGACGCTACTAGCTTAACTACATTTCTCAGTAGCATGGCGGTAGCGTCGCTACTTTCTAAATCAAATAGCTTTTCAGTAGCGAAGCCACTTTTTAGTCAAGTAGCGCAGTAGCATCCACACAAACTACATTCACCGATCGCGGATCAATAAGTGACGGCACCGATATACAGTTGAAGTCAGAATTATTAGCCCCCCTGAATTATTAGCCACCTATTTTTTCCCCTCAATTTCTGTTTAATGGAGAGAAGATTTTTTTTTCAACACGTTTCTAAACATAACTCATTTCTAATAACTGATTTATTTTATCTTTGCCAAGATGACAGTAAATAATATTTGACTAGATATTTTTCAAGACACTTCTATACAGCTTAAAGTGACATTTCATGGCTTAACTAGGTTAATTAGGGTAACTAGGCAGGGTATTAAGGCAAGTTATTGTATAACAATGGTTTGTTCGGAAGACTATCAGAAAAAAATATAGCTTAAAGGGGCTAATAATTTTGACCTCAAAGTGATTATTAAAAAAATCAAAATTGCTTTTATTCTAGCCGAAATAAAACAAATAAGACTTTCTTTAGAAGAAAAAATATTATCAGACATACTGTGAAAATTTCCCTGCTGTTAAACATCATTTGGGAAATATATTAAAAAAAGAAGAAAAAAATCAAAAGGGGGCTAATAATTCTGACTTCAACTGTATATGGAGCTGTGAGGCAGGTGTCAAACCGATGAAAGTAAATCCATACGATGGCGAGAACGATGATTTCTTCTTCCTGTTTTACGGTGGTCCACAACAAACGTTTTGGTGCGTTACTGCCACCTCTCGCTCCAGTCGGTGACATCGCCAATCAATTAGGCTAACACAAGAAATTTGCTTGATGGAAAGATGACTGAGGCTAAACAGGCTAAATTGGATTTTTGTGCAGGATCGGTTGTAAAGGTATCTTCTGAATGTGAAGAAAAGTGTAGTTGCTTATGGGGCCATTCACATATTGCGTCTTTTATTATTTTTATTATTTTTAATTATTATTATTATTTTATTATTTTTATTTTTTTTTTATTTTATTTTATTTTATTTTATTTTATTTTATTTATTTATTTATTTATTTTATTTTATTATTTTTATTTATTATTTTATTATTATTTTAATTATTCATATTGCGCAAGTTCGTTATTTCCAATGGAGGTGCACGGTTTGTGCGCGCATATTAGGAGCACATATTGTGCACACTCGCATTTTTTAGATGCACCCGGTTGAAAACCACAAGTCACGTGACAAGAATTGACCGATTAGCTTCATACTTTGTATGGAATATGCACATTTCGATAGATTAATTACCTCAAACAAACACAGAACCACCACACACTGCAGTGCTTTTTTATATTATGGATGTCAATGGTTACAGGTGTCCAGTTTTCTTCTAAAATGTCTTTTTTTGTGTTCAAAAAAAGACAAACAGGTTTGGAACAAGTGATTAATGAGAGAATGAGAGACTCTGTAAGTCTTTTGAATATGTCAAGCTGCTGTGTTAAAACCATTGTAATGTTTCTCAGTGAAAATGAAATTACTGAATGAGCTGCGGGCAACGCAGTGGTGCAGTAGGTAGTGCTGTTGCCTCACAGCAAGAACGTCGCTGGGTCGCAGGTTCGAACCTCGGCTGGGCTGGGTCAGTTGGCGTTTCTGTGTGGAGTTTGCATGTTCTCCCTGCGTTTGCGTGGGTTTCCTCCGGGTGCTCCGGTTTCCCCCACAGTCCAAAGACATGCAGTACAGGAGAATTGGGTAAGCTAAATTGTCCATAGTGTATGAGTGTGAATGTGTGTGTGGAAGTTCCCAGAGATTGGTTGCGGCTGGAAGGGCATCCGCTGCGTAAAATCGTGCTGGATAAGTTGGTGGTTCATTCCGCTGTGGCGACCCCGCAAGGAACAAAGCCGACAAGAAAATGAATGAATGAATGAATGAATGAGCTGCAGCTTATTTTGTATTTTTATAGGTATATTTTATATGTTTTAAAAGTAACTTCATGTTTAAAGTAATCCTATTACTAATTACTTTGAAGAAATTAGTAATGTAATCCCGTAGTAGTCAGTAATTTGTAATCTATCAGTAATTTACTTAACACTGTTCCTTGTTTAGCTCAGATTTAGTGGTGCCTGTGTGAAATGAATAGCTCCATCAAACTAACTTTACGAATCCTGTTCTCAACCATTCCCTTCCTACCATACCATCTGTTGCATTGCGGTATATAACGCCCACTTTCATGATCACATCACTTCGTACTGGAATAGATCATGTCTCATGGTCACACTGAATGTCCTATCCTATTCTAAAATATTTCAAATTATGCAAGTAAAAGAGCATGAGGTTTCATGTTCACTTCAATTTAGATGTACATCTGTTTGCCCTAGGCCTTTAATGGTTTGGTTATTGTGTTAGCTCTGAGTCAGGGATATAATTTTTCAGATATGCAAAAGCTAAATCATGACTTTGGTATGTTCATGTTGGTAGGGCTTTTTAATATAGCAGTATGTAAAGGCCTCTAGACATAATAAAAAAAAACACAGTGAAACGTCTGAAATGAAACATATGCCACCACCCACACTTTTTAAGCCTGAAAATGGGAGGGATCGACCTACACGCAGACATTGATTTGTCTGCCCAGTGCTACGTGTCTAATGCCAGGGCTCCCACAGAATTCCTTAATCTGATTTACGGTGTGGCTGCAAACAAGCAGTGAGAGCAGCCGCCATTACAAAACCATTACTGTCAATTATTGAGATACAAAGTCCTCAGTGGAAGGGAGATCCTCCACCTCAGACATCTGTAGGAGCAGTCTATTTCTTCATCACTTCATCACATTCCCTCAACCTCGATAACACCTTCTTGCAACGTTTTGATTGCGCCGATAAAATGAAAATCCTGAAGTCCTCCAGGTGAGACATGCTCAGACAGACGTCTCTCCTGGGTTCACCATCGCTTGTTCTAAATTACATGCATACTAAAGCATTATCCACCCCCCCGATGCTCACATTCTCTGAGAAGACCACCCATTGTGAATCATCCTTCCTGCTACTCTCCCATTGTCATGCAGAGACGGTTGATATGCACAGACAGCAAGGCGACTAGACAGGAGGAACATAAAGACCTAGTCTCTCGATGCCTTCGAGGTCTGAAATCCTACCTGTAAGTCAAGCCATTGTTTAGAAGAGCCGTCCAGAAGCCCCCGGGTTTTCATCACCGGAGGACAATCTGATCTCTTTTAAGCAATGTCACGTTTAATAAGAGAGAGCTTTGACGCTGTCTTGGAAACATGTTGTTGCCTGTGCGGTTGTTTTTTCATTTCATGAGATGTATCAGCCAGACCTCAAGTTCTTATCTTATGGAATAGAGCTTATTTTGAGATATCTTTATCTGAGAAGGACAACAAGTTCTGGCAGGAGATGGCATTTTTTGTTTTATTTCTGCTGTTTGTGTACAAAGAAAACCTCATGAAGATGTAGTCATGAGGATGGTAGTAACTCAAGTTCGATTGCCTTCTCTAAAACTTTGTGAATGTGGTTCCAATTCTGGTTGAGTTTCTTTTTTCTGTTGAACTTGAAAAAAAAAAACACTTTAAAGAATGTTGGAAACTGGTACACTCTTAGGGCTTACTCACACTATGCTATCCGAACCGTGCCCAGGCCCGTTTCCCGGATCGTTTGAGAAGTGTGAGTGCTCTAAATCGGGCTCAGGCACGGTACACTTTGGTGGCTCTGGCCCAGTTGGAAGAGGTGGGCCAGAGCGCGGTTCACTTGGGCTCAGGCGCGGTACGCTTACAGTGTGAGTGCAAGCGTGCTTGAGCCCGAAACTGAAAGCGAGACGTGACTTTTAAGGGACTGTTTCATATGGATTAATTAATCATTCGTACTGTTCAATGAACGCAAACTGTCGTAGATTATTAAAGACGCAAACCCCTCACTGCACGTTAGCTGCGCCTTCAGCAAACTTACTAATTCCTGCAGCAGGAGGACTTTACGATTGTTTATGAGCGTCAAAAGTGGCTGATCTGTTCGGCGAAATATTAGACTGCGTGTCACCGCATATCAAACGACTTAAACGATATAACTAAAGAAATATCCACTGTGCTGAGCGAGAGCGCCTACTGAGAAGCGCGTCATCGATGACGGAAGCGCGCCCAGGCCCGAATGTAATGTGAGTGCGGGTCGTCGGGGGAGAAGGGAGGGGGGACAAGCGTGCTTTGGCCCGATTCAAGGCAACTGTACATAGTGTGAGTACGGCCTTAGAGATAAAGGCGGTACTGGGGCGGTACTTTTTCAAAAGGTACACTTTTGTACCTAACAGGTCCACATTTATACCTTAAGGGTATACTTGTGTAGCTTTATGGCATGACGAGATACACATTTGTAGCAATGTCCCGATCAGGTTTTTTTGCCCTCGAGTACGAGTCATTTAATTTTGAGTATCTACTGATACCCGATCCGATACTTCTATAATACATAAAAAAAAAGAGTAAAGAAAAGCGAAGAAACAGATCCAGGATGTTCCTTATTGTTTATTTAATTCACTTTATTTTAACATTCAACAACTCTGTTTGTTTGTTGTGTTAAAAGTAGCCTTTTCCTTTCCACCTAATGCAATCCCAAGTGTACATATCTCACAGTTTGCTATGGCAATGTTGTCGTCATCAACTTTATAATACCTCCAGACCGCAGACATACATGGTTATAGCTAGATCAGATATGTTTGCTCCCGGAAGTTAACGAAAATGATTTATATTATTAAATTTCCTCATAATTGTATTTTATTAACGTCTACCCCAACCCAAAACCAAACCATCACAGTAACATAAAAGCAGTAGTCGTATCGAGTATTATTTGTTATTTATTAAATTTCCAATTAATTGTATTTTATTAACATCTAACCCTAAACCCAATCATCACAGTAATTTAAAAACAGTAGTCATACCGATCATTACTTGTTATCTATTAAATTACCCAATAAATTGTATTTTATTAACGCATAGCCCTACCCTCAACCCAACCATCACAGTATTGTGAAAAACAATAGTTGCACTGAGTATTATTTATGTTATCTATCAAATTACCCAATAAATTGTAACGTCTACCCCTACCCCAACCCTAAACCCAACCATCACAGTAATGTAAAAACAGTGTTTGTACCGAGTATTATTTATGTTATTTATTAAATTACCCAATAAATTGTATTTTATTAACATCTATCCCCACCCCAACCCTAAACCCAATCATCACAGTAACGTAAAAACAGTAGTCATATCGAGTATTACTTGTTATTGTTTAAATTACCCAATAAATTGTATCGTCTACCCCTACCCTAACCGTAAACCCAACTGTCACAGTACTGTAAAAACAGTGTTTGTACCGAGTATTATTTATGTTATTTATTAAATTACCCAATAAATTGTGTTTTATTAACATCTATCCCCACCCCAACCCTAAACCCAATCATCACAATAACGTAAAAATAGTAGTCATATCAAGTATTACTTGTTATTGATTAAATTACCCAATAAATTGTAACGTCTACCCCTACCCTAACCCTAAACGCAACTGTCACAGTACTGTAAAAATATTAATTATTTTTATACAGTATCAAAAAAAATGCTGCTATTTTAATGTGCATATCGCACTTCCAGCCAGTCGTGTATCCTATCCTTGACTTTACTGACCTACTAATTTGCCGGCATTTAACCAATAGCGCCTCTGCAACAAAGTGATGTCATGCCACATGCATTGCTGTTTCTGTCTGATGTCAAGAAAGAGGTCCAACTCTGTGCCACCGCATAACTATTGATGTGTTAAAAATAATGAGAATATTTATATATATATATATATATATATATATATATATATATATATATATATATATATATATATATATATATATATATATATATATATATATATATATATATATATATATATAATGTGCATATTTTTACAACAGTTCTGTTTGGTTTTTTGAATCTATTTGGTTGATAGCCATGCGATATTCTGCCAGTAACAGCACTCAAACCGCCCCTTCATCCTTGTGTATTACTCCGCCCACATACAGCAACAAGCGGAGGACACTCTACAGTTTGACAAATATTGCTGCTGTTGGACAACATAATGTACATTAGATTTTTTAATGAAGAATGTAGTTGTTTAGATTGCAACTATGCAGTTTATTTATAAAGATAGTGCCTATTTTAAAATACTTATAATTTCTGAGAGACATCGCATCGGCGGCCACTAGCCTGTCACTGAGTAGACCAAAGACGGTTGACGTTGTCCATCCACGAGATGGCAACAGAGACCGCATAATAAGCCCTTAGAGGAGGAATAACCCAGCGTAATTTTAAACTACAGCTGATCAAATCATTATAAAACTGGTAAGTGACTTTCTAAGTCGATCTCTCTCTTTTGTATGTTGTAATGCTGTATTTAGACCATATAATTGTAGTCTATTAAGTATGAGATGGGACTTACAGATAGATATCAGGAATGTGTGTTGTGTTGGCAGAAAGAAAGATGAAATTCCTGCATGTGTTTAGTGTTTTTCCTTATTGCAAACACAACAGTAATCTGGTTGTGATTGCGCTGCTTTTTTTCAAGGTTCAATCCAATATCTGGCTGTATATCGTCACTTGTGGGACACTAAGGCACTCTGCCTGCAGCCTCATGCCAACGCAGGCCTCCGACCAGTGCCGATATACACATCGCACTGCTACTTGTTTGATATTGCTCATATATTCGAGTCCTGATTGACAAGTAATGTCCGATTCTGAAACTGTGATTGGATCTGGACATCCCTACACGTTTGTATTTTAAGGTACTAATGTGTACCTTTTAAGGTCCAAAGTGGACCTGATAGATACAGAAGTGTAACTTTTGGAAAAAAATACTGCCCTACAGACTTTTCCGAGTATTTCTGAGAGTCTAGCCCATTCATTGACAGACATAGTCGGAAATATATACTACGGAAGTCAATGGGTATCAGTTTCCAACATTCTTCAAAAGATCGTGTTCAGCAGAAGAAACTTAAACTGTGGAGGATGAGTGAATTATGACAGAAAAAAAAAAACATTCATTTAAGACACTCTAAAAAATGTCACTGAGAGATTTAAAGTGCAGCCACTCTTAATATAGTGCAGAATATACTTGTGTTCAGGAATCTGTGTGATTTGGATGTTTTTGTAAGAGCAAAAGATTTCATCACCAAGCAGATATCAGATTTCACAACAGATTCAGTGCTCTGCAGATTTGCTGTGTCAGTGTGTTATCTGGCTGGTTTGAAAGGGACTTCAGTGTGAGTTATGACTAGGGCCAGACAGTATCTGCATACATATTTTGCTATTTCTGCGCAGAATTTTGTAAAAAAAAAAAAAATCTGTGGATTTATGTGGAATTATTTTGCGAGTATCAAAACTAAAAACTTAATATATAAAAAAATAATACCTTTGTAACTTGTATTTAGTGTTTTCTAAATGCCAAACCCGGCCCCCGAGGCAATTTGTTCTGGCCCTCCAAATAGTGTGACCAAGACATCAAGAATAAATTTAGTTCAGTCAAAAAACAGCCGCTATAGTTATGAAGTGACGTGCGTCTGTTCAATACAGCATGAGCTGCGCAGAGCGAGAGTCACCTGACAGTGGCGAGAGCAGCCGAATACATTTGAATATGTTTGTAGAAATGTTTTTTTGTACAATCCACTGATATCGTTATTAGGGATGCAACGATTAACCGATTTCACTATTAACTGCGCTTTAATTCGTCACGGTTAATTAATCGTAAAGGCTTCTCTAAGCCGCATTTCTGCATTTCTGTTCTGCTGCACGAAACGAAACTGCTGAACAAAGTTACGCCAAGTTGCCAACTGTGCGCTAGTTTAAAGTTCCGAGCTTGTCCACCGAAGCTAATACGCACGCACACTGTAATAACTATAGCGGCGGGCCGTTCCCATATCACGTCTTTCCCGCGCGCAAGTTTGTTATGTCGTAAGAATATATGCCAATATGCGGGTGCAAGCGGAGCAACGCGCTCGCGGCTGTCTGGGCGCCTGCAGTAGAAAACATCTCATGCTGTAGCGGTGAGAGTTGTGCTTAGCTTTCAGTGCAATGTAAACAAAAGACATGTTAGGCGAACTATTATTCAAATAATTATGTATGTATGAACGCAGATGATAACAACAGTTAATCTAAATATTGGCGCCGACCTTCATAACAATTATTATTATATTATTTTCTCCCGTTCCTCTCTATAAACACACACATAATTAAATTGTGTAGTCCTATAAGCACAGAAAAACCTTGAGCATAAAAACTATTACTAATGAAAATGCCTTTTAAAGGTTTTTTAATATTAGTTAGGGATGTCCAGATCTAAATCTAGCTAATATAAAGCTTACATTTACATTAGACGTGATAACTGTGAAACCCTGATTATTCTTCACACTATATAATAGTACAACCAAAATCTATAATTGTTGCATCCATAATTGTTATGCAGTTCAAAAAATAACATATGAACGTGTCTGAATGTAGAAGAAGCCTACTTAAGCAATACACTGATTTTGGTGTGCTCTGAAATACAGCATTTGAATGTTTGTTAAAAAAAACTTATTGTACAATGCAGTGATATTATATAGTTTCAAAATACAATATATTAACATTTTAATGTAGACAAATACAACGTGGGTGTCTAAAGGAGCAAAAATACATAATTGGCTCTTAAATGCAGTTGTGTCATCATTTATATCGCAAGTCATATCTCTCCGGCCCTTCGTTTGGGATGCTTTTCATGAACTGGCCCCCGTGACAAACTAATTGAATAGCCCCGGTGTAACGGATCCCAAATCTGCAGTTCGGATCACACTATGGTTTTTTTAGTCACGGACCAGACCATTTTTCGGATCAGCAAAAAAGGGAGGAGACAAATGTCATTTGCTTTCCATTTATATAAAAATATTACTGCAAAAAACATTGTTTTAACAAACAGAACTTAGAATCTGTAATTTTAATAAAAAAGAAAAAAGAAAAAAAAGAAGCAGCTGAAAAAAGAAAAGTATTCAATACAAAATATGATCTTTGCTACTGTTGCTGATAATGCTAAATATAGAAATCTAACATCTTGTATAACAGATCATATTTATCTTCAACTAATGATTCAACAATTCATTCATTCATTCATTTTCTTGTCGGCTTTGTCCCTTGCGGGGTCGCCACAGCGGAATGAACCGCCAACTTATCCAGCACGATTTTACGCAGCGGATGCCCTTCCAGCCGCAACCCATCTCTGGGAACTTCCACACACACATTCACACTCATACACTATGGACAATTTTAGCTTACCCAATTCACCTGTACTGCATGTCTTTGGACTGTGGGGGAAACCGGAGCACCCGGAGGAAACCCACGCGAACCCAGGGAGAACATGCAAACTCCACACAGAAACGCCAACTGACCCAGCCCAGCCGAGGTTCGAACCTGCGACCCAGCGACGTTCTTGCTGTGAGGCAACAGCACTACCTACTGCGCCACTGGGTTGCCCTGATTCAACAATTCACACATAAAACTTCATGTTTCATTATACTGTAGGTGTATTATTTTTGAAAACCTATCCAGTGACATAATTTTAATGGTTGTTTGTCGCCATCTGTTGGTTACACAATGTAACTGCTTTCACCAGCGTCAAAAATTTGCCAGCGTCATGTTTCATTAAACGGTGATTTTAATCTTTATCATAAACATCAGTGTTTATATCTGAACTATAAACTGTTCCCCCAGAGTCCCAGCACTTATGAGTCATTTAATTGTTTGTAATGATGCAGATCTGTCGATGCATCTCTCTCGATGCAGATTTGAATGCAGCGCTGTGAAGGATTAATAAACATATGCAAATCATTATCATTTATCGTTCATGTTGCGCGGGTTTAAACTGAGATCACGGTATTTTAATGTTTAATTGTGCAGCTTCACACTGATGCAGGCTAAACAAGCAGTGACAGAAAACACATTAAATTAATAGCCTAAGAAGGCATTTAGGTTGGTCCAACCACAACTTTTCCCGTCATCATTATACAGTGAGGAAAATAAGTATTTAATCACACTGTGATTTTTCTAGATCTCCTACTTAGAAATCATGGAGGGGTCTAGAATTTTCAGTATAGGTGCAATTCCACTGTGAGAGACAGAATCTAAAAATAAAAATGCAGAAATCACATTGTATGACTTTTTAACAATTTATTTGTAAATTACTGTGTGAAATAAGTATTTGATCACTTGAGTCAAGCATTTTAAATATTTAGTACAGAAGCCTTTGTTAACAATTACAGAGGTCAAAGGGTTCCTGTAGTTCTTCACCAGGTTTGCACACACTGAAGGAGGGATTTTGCCCACTGATCTTCTCTAGATCTGTCAGGTTTCAGGGCTGTCTCTGAGCAACATGGAGTTTCAGCTCCCTCCAAAGATTTTCTATTGGATTTAGATTTGGAGACTGGCTAGACCACTCCAAAACCTTGTTATGCTTCTTACGAAGCCACTCCTTGGTTTTCCTGGCTGTGTGCTTTGGGTCATTGTCATGTTGGAAGACCCAGCCACGACCCATCTTTAATGCTCTGACTGAGGGAAGGAGGTTTTGCCCAGTATCTCACAATACATGGCCACGTTCATCCTCTCCTTAATACAGTGCAGTCATTCTGTCCCCTGTGCAGAAAAACACCCCAGAGCATGATGCTTCCAGCCCCATGCTTCACTGTAGGTATGCTATTATTGGGATGATACACATCATTCTTCTTCCTCCAAATTCGGTGAATAGAGTTAAGACCAAAAAGTTTTACTTTGGTCTCATCTGACCACAGGACTTTATCCCATAATTACTCTGGACCATCCAGATGGTCCCTGGCAAACTTCAGATGGGTCTTGACATGAGCTAACTTAAGCAGGGGAACCTTCAGTGCGATGCATGGTTTTAAAACATGACATCTTACTGTATTACTGATAGTACCCTTGAAAACGGTGGTCCTAGCTCTCTTCACGGCATTGATCAGCTCCTCCTGCATAATTCTGGACTGATTCTAGACCATTCTTGGCATCATTAATACCCCACGAGGAGAGATCTTCCGTGGGGCCCCAGTCTGAAGGACATTGACAGTCATCATTAGCCTCTTCCATTTTCTGACAATTGCTCCAACAGTTGCTCTTTCTTGGCAATTGCCCCGTAGCAGTTTCAGCTTTATGAAAGTCTACAATTTCATCTCTTGTGTCTTTTGACAGCTCTTTGGTTTTGGCCATGTTGCTACTAGACTTTTGACTGATTGTGGGGTGCACAGGTGTCTTTATGACAGCTAGTGACCTCAAACAAGAGCTACTAAATTAGAATCATGAGCAGAGTGTAGCTGGACTATTTTAAAGCAAAATAACTGGTTTGAGGGTCAGAAATTTGGCTGAAAAGCAAGTGATCAAATACTTATTTCACACAGTAATTTACAAATGAATTGTTAAAAAGTCAAACAATGTGATTTCTCCATTTTTATTTTTAGATTCTGTCTCTCACAGTGGAATTGCACCTATACTGAAAATTCTAGACCCCTCCATGATTTCTAAGTAGGAGATCTTGAAAAATCACAGTGTGATTAAATACTTATTTCCCTCACTGTATCTTACAGGGAAAGCCAAAATGCTTTCATGCACGCGATTTGAATGACTCGGGAGGCGATCTTTGTGCAATGGTTATAAATGTTGGATTAACCGACAAGTTCAAAATAAATTATTAAACCGCGGGTCACGTGCGTTCCGAACCGTGAGTTGTGATCCGTACGATTCACGGATCAACAGTGATCCGTTTCACCCCTAGTGTTTTCAATGCAAATCCAATTAGATCCACTCGTTTGGTAAACAAAGCAAGTTTCATATAATATATCTACTAAAAGACACAAAATATTACTTTACAAACTGTATTGTAAGTAAATCATATGAACATTTTCATATGAACAAGTTACAAAATATAGGTTATTTAACTGAAAAAGAAAACAGGAAGTGCATTTTCAGATTTCTATTAAATATAAAAAGTGGCAAACAATTTATTTTATTAATGACACGCACAGATGAATTGTTCGCCACAAAACTAGTAACGTGAGCTCACAAAATCAATATGCTTAGTTTTAATTTCTTGGGGACTTTAAAGGTTACCATGGGCCAACTTTGGCCCACGGGCCCTACTTTGGGCATCTCTGTTTTAGATGAAACCCAAGCTTTCACTAACCCTCCATAGAGAGCAATGGTCACGACGTTCAAAGTCTAGAAAGGGAACCAAAACATTGTCAATATGTTCCATGTGACTTTAAAAGTTCAAATGTAACCATGCAAAGCTCCAAGAACACTTTTGATTAGGATACACAAATGTGGTCTCCAACCTTCTTGTGAGCCACTTCTTTTCACATTTTCAGTTTTTCACAGAGTTAACATTACTCCTGTTTTCAATCTGCCACTGTGTTAACGCATAGACGTTTGTAGCTCCGCCCTCTTTTGAAAAGAGCCCATTTTCATTCATTCATTCATTTTCCTTAGGCTTAGTCCCCTATTTATCAGGGGTCGCCACAGCGGAATGAACCACCAACTATTCCAGCATATGTTTTACGCAGCAGATGCCCTTCCAGCCACAACCTATTACTGCGAAACACCTATATACTCTAGGATTCACACAGGCACTCATACACTATGGCCAATTTAGTTCATCCAATTCACCTATAGCGCATGTGTTTGGATTGTGGGGAAACCGGAGCATCCGGAGGAAACCCATGTGAACACAGGGAGAACATGCAAACTCCACACAGAAATGCCAAGTGGCCCAGGGCCTTTTTACTGTGACGCAACCACTGAGCCACCATCATACCTCTCTACTAATATATCTACTAAAAGACACAAAATATTACTTCACAAACTGTATTGTAAGTAAATCACATGAACATTTTCATATTAATAAATAATATTACTGAAATTAATTAAACTAAATAAATAAAAACTTACACACAGTTACACAACTGGATAAATCGACTCAATGATGGGCTAAAAATCTGTGGAATTTGCGGATTTCTGCGCGTGCATATTCCGCGTGGCCCCAGCTATGACTTATATATTATACGTTTGTACACTAAATACATAAGACAATGTACCTATTTCTCTATTTGACTATAAATAGTTGGGAAACTGAACTAAGTACATTCAGCGGTTGTAGTTTCAATTGAAACTTTTCAAGTCACATGGTTTGTTGAAGTTGTTTGCTACTATTACTATTACTAAAAAAGTAGATTTCAGTTTTTACCTAAAGACAATCAAACAGGTGAGAACCTACATGGAAAGATGGACCGTATTGCCATACAAACTGTCATAAGTATATTATGAATGGGTGATTTTTGTCAACAACAACAAAAAAAAAGATATAGTGGCTACAGGTTAAACTAGTTTACTTTAAAACAAGGAAATAGTTCAGCTATCTTGTTTCCCACCATCAATTGTAGACTTGGACCAGTAAGCCTATAATTCACACAGAATATATTAGGGGTGTCAAAATTAATCGTTTCTTCGGTGCACCGCGATGCAGATGGGGACAATTCGATATCGGTTTAGCAATAGATCATAACCGGTTATTACGCACTGACGTCATTTATCCCCTATGCGCGATGTCGCGGAGAATACGATGGCGAAGGTGAGTAAAATAAACACTCCTACTACTTATAATGCCGATCTTTCACTGACACTGAGGAATCATGGACACTGAGGAACTCTCTCTCTCACACACACACACACACTTTGGGCATTTGACCCGCTGGCATGTTCGTGAGGTAAATTTCCCTCCTCTCGGCTGTTTGTGGATCGAGACACAAGCGTGCCTGTGGTGTGAGTTTATTGTATTGTGTTTATTCTATTACGGATTACCTGATAACCGCGTATTATGCGCATATAGACTGACCCGCAGTTCAGTAAAGTTAGCAACAGATTCGCAGATTCGTATTTTCCGGATCAATAACTCATGACCAAAACATTGTTCCTACACAAATAGCACCTCTTTTCAACTGTCGCAATGTATACAACCACCTACAACCTTATTTTCCTAAAAATGAGCTTTTCTACGCGCTGGACGCATTATATTGATCTCTATGCGCAGGCGGCAAAGATACCGATCCTTAGGGACCATCTACAAAGAGCAAAACGCGAAAACCAATACTACAAAAGCTGTCAATAACTTCCCTCTAACTCATTATACTGCCCTCAAACTCAGATCACACATCGCTGTTGACCTGCTGGTTATACTACAACACTTATTTTTCCGAAAAACTAATTTGCATATTTTTGAACAGCGCTTTTGTTTCTAAAGCCAAGCGCAGCCCTTTCTGTTGAGCTGGTGAAGACAAGGACCAATCAAGGGATGTAAGTACTTGCCAGCGCTTAAAAAGCAAGCGGGATAATATTTACATTAGTTTATTTGTTATGAAACTTTTATGAATTGCTCGTGCTGTCTTCTGAGCATGTATTGAAATTTTCATTCACAAAGAGTGTTTTTTTTGAGCAGGTAGCCTATAATTAAAGGTACAGTTCATATATCTGACTGCTTGTATTAAAGGACAAAATTGTATTACAAGTAATATATAAATATAAACATATTTATGGATTTTAATTAAAAAAAAATTTCTTGTGTTGTAAAGAAAAAAATCTAATTATGGAAATAATCGTCAATGCACCGTGATGCACAGAGATATCGAATTGAACCGAATCCATGGCATGATAATCGTAACCGAACCGAACCGTGAGTCCAGTGTAGGTTCACACCCCTAGAATATATTAACATTGCATTTACATGTCTAACATTGATGAAGAATGCTGATTATTTGTGTCTGTTTTCTATTGTTTCATCATATCCACTTACTGACCCATATACTGTATGACCTCTTCTGACCCTGCACAGGGAGCTGTACCTGCTGGACTCACGAGTGGTATGGGCTGCAGAAGAGGGATGGCTGGTCTTTGACCTCACAGTCACCAGTAACCACTGGGTTATAAACCCAGGTCAGAACCTAGGACTGCAGCTCTTAGTGGAGACCTCACATGGTGAGTAGCTTCAGATATCAAGATAACTTTATAACTCATCCTGTCAAACTACCACTCTAAATCATCATTTGGCAGAATTGTGCTTCAAGGGCTTTGAGAAAGTTGGTTTTCTGTCATCATTACCTTACTCTTGTGTCATTTATATAGTTTTTTTGTAGGGGGGTTTGGGGGTATGTGTGAGGTCACACTTTATTTTGATGGTCCGTTTGTCGAATTAGGTTACATTGCATTTGCATGTCAACTAATTCTCATTAGATTATAAGTAGACTGTTAGGTTGGGGTTAGGGTTCGTGTAAGTTGACAGTAGTCAGTTAAATGTCTGTTGAAGGAGTAGTATCAACAGATATTAAGAAGACAGTCTACTAATACTCAAATGGACCATCAAAATAAAGTGTTACCATGTGTGAAAACATCAACCTATACTGTTTTATATTGATCAGCTGAAACATTATCCATACTACTAGAATGACATAATAACATTTTATGAATAGGTTCAAGAGTAAAATATCTTGAAGAGTTAGGGTGCATCTCAACCAGCTCCCTAGCTCCTGAGGTCATAGATAAGGAAAGTGATAAGCATGGAACACATTGGGACACTGAAGGCTGATTTATAGACCTTTTTCATGGAACGCCAAATTACCCATTATGCTTTGCGTGTATGCGCAAGGAGAATGCTAAGAACTTCCGGTCGGCAGCTGATGCGTGTAAACGGTCACATTTGGACAGCTTTGAAATGATAGTTTTAATCTATTTTACCTGCTTTTATCATCTTTGAACTAATACTGCTGTCGATCAGCGCCACCTCCTGGACTGATCATTTAAAAAAATGTGATCTAATACGATGGCTGAGGCATTTTTCTCTCGTTGACAGACGGCATCTTCTGCCGTTTAAATGAAGCCTCGTCATCGCTAAAGTCAACAGTTTCTCTTTCTTTCAGATATATAACTAGTCTAGCCCAAACAAATATAGTTCACCAAAATGTTTAACACACACGTAGCCTACTGTACTGTCCCACTAACACACCGATTTAATAACTGTGACAGAGTGAAAATAAAGTGACGTTTTGAAATGACAGAAAAACACAAACCGTGGTAAATGCAACACACTAAATGAAACATAAACGGCTCGCGATTAGAATGAACAGCAAATCAACCAGCAGAGTATCAGTAACAGACTTTTATTGGTCATTTTTATAAATTTGCATGACTTACACACCTGTTATGTTTCATGCCAGTAATCTGGGTTTGCTCTATGATGCAGTGAAGTATTGCGTGCGTGTGCTAAAGAGCCGCTGAGCTAACAGCTGACAGGCCGGGGAAACACGCACACACTGTATTTCTGACGGCAGACATGTGAACTATGAGAACGTTTTTCTCTCGCGCTTGAACCACATCTGACAGATTATAACGGCTATAACACACACCTTTCAAAGTTGTGTGTCACCAAATCACTCCGTAATCCACTCAAAACGCTATTGAAACCCATTTTCAGAGCGCAAATTACCAGTTGTAAACACTGTAAACGGAAGTTCTAACCATTCACCGGAAGACGCTGGTCGCTATGGCGGCCTCCATGCAGCAGCCAAGAAAAAGGTCTATACTTCTGCGCGAAGCGCACGCGGATTGTCCAGCGCAGCCTTCGTGCGGTTGCATAGCCCTCGACGTGGCTGACGCTGTTGCTCACCTCTCAAAAAATGTAACTACACATCACAATGGCGCGTGGCTTGGTAACTGTGCCGAGTGTGGGCGGTGCTGAGAGCCACAAGCTCGAAGGAGCGAGTGTTTACAGGTGTCAAGTCCCATGAAGAAGCTCCAGATTGAAACTTTTGTTGTGTCTGGGAGTCCACAACGTTCACCCTGAAAAGTCCCATAATGCACCATGAAAATCAGGGTGTATCAATGCTTACTATGTGCCCTTAATGGAAGTTCAGAAGTGTGAAACATGAATCATGTGAACTAAATAATCAACGATTTAATATTTATTTTAGTGGTGGGCTGTTATCGGCGTTAACGTGCTGCTTTAACGCGAGACTCTTATCGCGCGATAAAAAAAATATCGCCGTTAATCTATTCTCAAAGTTGGGTTGGGAGCTGGGTCTTTTCTACGCACGCTATGATGACTTTCACCTTGATAGTTTAGCGCGGATGTATACCTGACCGGTGAGCCGTCTGGGAAAGAAGTGCCCTTCTGAATCAAGTCAGCAGGATGCCTGACTCTAACTGCAGTTGAGCAGTTTCACTTTAACTCACGAACATTTAATTCATGCCTTCGTGACAAACTGGGGTATTAGACGCAAATAAATGAGTAAGGACAGGTGAGAGTGTTATGGAATTTAATAACGCACGCCAAATGAGAAGAAAAAAAACTTCCGCATTTCGCGATGTGTGTGTGTGTGTGTGTGTTTGTGTCTGTGCGTCTGTGTGTCTGTGCGGTCCTTTACTGACAGCCGCCTGTGTGGATCTTGTCGGAAAATATGGCGAAAAGTCCTACATGACGGGAATAGTTTGTCAGTATTGCCACTAATATCTGCATACTCCACGTCTCAATTCCATTTCTGTTTAGTTCAGTTATGACTTTAGTCGCATTAAGTAATCAAAAATCGCTGTTTACATGGTAGACTCTTAATCAGAGTATTGTTTTAATCATATTAAAATCGTATTAAAGTATTGTTGCCCATGTAAACATACTCAATGTTTGACACCGTCAGGGCTCTGCGAACTTGCCTTTGCGAAGCAGCATTTTCTGTATGTGCGTACATCAAAAGCAAGTATGAAATCACTGTTTGGAGCTTATGTAGGCCTTCAGTTCAACATTCATGTTTAACTGAATAAACAGTTAGTAAACACAAGTACATCTTATTGAACATCATTTATTTTCATCACCAATTATCATAGTAGAACAGTTTCTCAAGCAGTTTGTGATGCATTTTGGAAACAGGAGATGAGCCCCTGGTCTAATGTGTCACCTGGCTTGAGAAACCCGTTATTTGGGTAGCACACATATTCTGAATGCCTTCGGCAGAATTCAAATGAGCCATTTTAATCTAGATTAATCTAGATTAATTTTGAAATTAATCTAGATTAAAAAAATTAATCTATGCCCACCTATAATTTATTTATTTATTTTTATCATGAACGAACGTAGCTAGAGAGCTTAAGAATACAGCAAACATTTATAATTGTTTAAATGTCTAAAATGCTGCTGGTATATGAAACAATCACTTATTTAGCTATAATGTATTTTTAAAGAACTTCATAAAATTAATATATGAGAAAAATAGTTCTGCTGTTGTTTATACAGCATATTCCAGTTTTGATGTTGTACAGTGAGAAGACATTTTCATGTCACACTAAAGGCTGGTTTATACTTCTGCGTCAAGCTCACGCGTACGGTCCGGCGCAGCCTTCGCGTTGTCGCATAGCCCTTGCTGTGGCTGACGCTCACCTCAAAAAATGTAACTACATGTCGCAACGACGCGTAGCGTAAGCTCTGTGATTGGTCGAGTTGGTAGCTGTGCCAAGTGTGGGCAGTGCTGAGAGCCACGAGCCTGATGGAGCGAGTGTTTACAAGTGCAAAGTCCCATGAAGGAGCTCCAGATGGAAACTTTTGTTTTGTGTTTACCTTATGATTAAAGTTGTTTCACGTCCGCTGGTTGCCGCCTCTGAATGAGCGAGTTTTAGCTACTTGTACATTTAAAGTAGCGTTCAGAAAAAACAAAACACCCGCAAAGAAACTCGACATAGAGGAACATAACATAACCTACTGCCAGCCAGCGTTTCAGGAGTGTTAAGCCTTAGTTAGCCTATGCTAGCCTTAAAGGCTTGTTTATACTTCTGCGCCAAGCTATTTTTTTTCCCCTATTGGGACACAGTTTCTAGAAAAAGGGAATAATAAATTAAAAAAACAGTGGGTGTGGCTTGTTTTTTCTACCGCGAGCAGATTAGATGTAGTAAAGTATTTCATTCAGAAATATCAGGAAAAGAGTTTGGGGAGAGTTATTACAACCTAACAGACTCCTTCTGCTCACCATTTCTGTTAGTTATCAAAACTGGCTGCTGGAGCGATGTGGTCAAATATGTAAGCCACACCCAATTCCTAAGATATAGGTTATTTAACTGAAAAAGAAAACAGGAAGTGCATTTTCAGATTTCTATTAAATATAAAAAGTGGCAAACAATTTATTTTATTAATGACACGCACAGATGAATTGTTCGCCACAAAACTAGTAACGTGAGCTCACAAAATCAATATGCTTAGTTTTAATTTCTTGGGGACTTTAAAGGTTACCATGGGCCAACTTTGGCCCACGGGCCCTACTTTGGGCATCTCTGTTTTAGATGAAACCCAAGCTTTCACTAACCCTCCATAGAGAGCAATGGTCACGACGTTCAAAGTCTAGAAAGGGAACCAAAACATTGTCAATATGTTCCATGTGACTTTAAAAGTTCAAATGTAACCATACAAAGCTCCAAGAACACTTTTGATTAGGATACACAAATGTGGTCTCCAACCTTCTTGTGAGCCACTTCTTTTCACATTTTCAGTTTTTCAGAGTTAACATTACTCCTGTTTTCAATCTGCCACTGTGTTAACGCATAGACGTTTGTAGCTCCGCCTTCTTTTGAAAAGAGCCCATTCTCATTCATTCATTCATTTTCCTTAGGCTTAGTCCCCTATTTATCAGGGGTCGCCACAGCGGAATGAACCACCAACTATTCCAGCATATGTTTTACGCAGCGGATGCCCTTCCAGCCACAACCTATTACTGGGAAACACCCATATACTCTAGGATTCACACAGGCACTCATACACTATGGCCAATTTAGTTCATCCAATTCACCTATAGAGCATGTGTTTGGATTGTGGGTGAAACCGGAGCATCCGGAGGAAATCCACGTGAACACGGGGAGAACATGCACACTCCACACAGAAATGCCAAGTGGCCCAGGACCTTTTTACTGAGACGCAACAGTGCTAACCACTGAGCCACCATCATACCTGTCAACATTGGGGTGTGAAAATAAGGGATATGCCCACCATAATAAGGGATGCCCCCGATGCCCCCCCCCCTTAAAAAATCTCCAAATTACTAAATATATTGATTTGGAGCTGTTTCATTGTAAATAAACAGCTAAATGGTCAGTAATATGTTTTATTAATATTATTTACAAAAGAAAAAATAAATAGTACACATTAGCAGCAAATACATTAGCAAACAGTTCAGCTTATTAAAATTAATAACTATTATAATGAAATAAAATCAAGCTATCAAATCTCATTAGCCGTTTCTTCACTGTATAACTTACACATTCTGATTAAAGAGCATGAATGAATCTCTTATTTATTTAGATTTTTTTTGTTTGATTACATTAAATAACAGGTGTCACTTTAAAAATGCACACATCTAAAGTTAAAGCATTCAATTGCTTTCCTAACTTTTTATGCTCATTTAGGACGAAATTGAAAAATAAAAACACCAAGATCGACATCTTTAGATATTATTTTTATTAATTATGTATATATGTCTGTTTAAACACGCACCCAAAACCAGACTTTCGCTCCGTTTCAAATCGGGTGTACAGAATCTGTTTGGGAAACAGCCTCTATTTATCACTATGGAGCCCGTCAGCCGACAGTCACAGGAAGAGAGACGGAACCTGTAATAAAAGGAAAGGGAATCCCGCCGTTTTTATATTTATTTCAAAGTGTTTTCATGCCTAAACAAAGCACAGAACAGACTCACATTTAAGAGCAATGGCGGCCCCTGGTGGTTCGGCGGTATGGGTTGCGTATAGGGAGGCTCTGCTCTTTAATGTTTATGGCCACCCTTCAAAGAAAGACTGAAAATACGGGAAAATACCTTTACGGGATGATCACTGGATAGAACGAGATATATCCAGCTGCAGGCCCGCAGAACCACACACGTTTCAGGCACACACAATCTAGCACACACGTTCTAGGCAAACCATATATGGTTACGACGGAAGTTAATGTTATTAACGTCTTCTCGAGCGTCGTCACCAATATATTTATATATATATTGTTGATAAATATTGTACACAATAAACAGTAGTGTTTACTGTTTCACAAATATTGCGATCGAGGCGGGCAAATGGTGAACATTGTTTCTGATCGCTATATATTCAATATAATAGACTAAATAGTTTTCTATCCGTCATCATAGATGATCAGTCATTATTATATGACAGAGTCAATACAGCAGATACTCGTTTGCTGGCCTTGCTGAACGATCTAAATTGGACAGTTTTAATTCATATAATGGTTGAAGGAAATAATAGCTAGTTAATATGCATAGGCAATAACGTCTTTATATGTAATAAAAAATCTTTTTACATTTAATAAATGTGAACACTATATTTTACTCAAGCGATTTAATAGTATTTATTTGCTTCATTTTCTAATAACTTTTTTATTAATGATTTCCCACATTAAATACTATAGTAATTTATAGTAAGTAATATATTGTTTTTAAACCATAAAGTACTGGTAAGTTGTGGTAATTGTAGTTGCAACAAATTTAGCAATACAAACAAATTAACTATTAATAATGATTTATATATATATATTACTAACAGTTGCTACAGTTTAGTAAAAGATAGTAGTTTAAATCAGTTTATAACTATATTAATTTTAAATTATTATCTATAGTAATTCATTTATAATGTGACACATTATTGTTTTTTTTTTTATTATATATTTTACAACAAAACGATTTTAACCAAGTATGACAACATTAAGATCCTGAATTAGTTTATTACACTTAATACAATTACACGGTCTGTTATGTTTTTTTTGTGTATGTGGATACGTGAATAAAGTCTTAAGTGTTCAACCAATTATTTTTATTTACATAATTTGAGTTCAGAAACTGTAGCGATGTTAAAATGATCTTTACAATAATGAAATAATGACTAACAATGGGAAACCATAAACTGTTGACAGTCTAATGAATGGCAATCGTAGCACGGGAGTTCTCGATCGCCGTACTTGTGAAATACACTAGGTGGCGATAACGCTCCTAAGGAGTTAGTTAGTTACCATATATGGCTTGCCTAGAACGTGTGTGCTGGATTGTGTGTGCCTGAAACGTGTGTGCTGCGGGCCTGCCGCTGGATATTATTGGATAGAACTGTAAAACACGGGAGAATCCCGGGAAAAACGAGAGGGTTGACAGGTATGGCCACCATGCCACCAGAGCCAAAGCTCATTAGAAATTAAAGCGATCAACAGTCACCAAAACAGCACATTTTTGTATCAGATACTAAAAGGGGCAGTTTCAATGAGCTATAAAAGAAAATTGTGTGGTATTTTGAGCTGAAACTTCACATACACACTCTAGGGACATGAGAGATTTATTTTAGATCTTGTAAAAAGGGGCATTATAGGACCCCTTTAAAACTTGAAGTCATCATGCAACTCACTGTCGCCCTCTATAGGTGGAAAAATGAACCCAAGAAGAGCTGGGCTGGTGGGCAGCAGTGGAGCTCAGAATAAGCAGCCATTTATGGTGGCGTTTTTGAAAGCATCAGGAATCCACCTCCGCAGTGTCCGCTCGGCATCAGGAGGCAAACAGAAAGGTCATCACCGCACTAAAAACTCCAAACCTGGCACTGCACACAGCCAGGTGGCTTTAAAAACAGCTGAAGCCACAGGTGATGCCTCTCACTATGACATATTATCTTGCGTTCATTTTTACTTTCAAATATTCTATATATAACAATCCTTCTACCTGTTTTGTGCAGAGGGCGCCAGCATAGATCCCAAACAGGGCTGCAAAAAGCATGAACTCTACGTCAGCTTCAGAGATCTGGGATGGCAGGTGACGTATTGGTGTATACACTTCTCTTTCATTGTATGCCTCTTACATGACTTCTAAACCTTCTCATCTGTCCTGTGTTTTCAGGACTGGATCATCGCCCCAGAGGGTTATGCCGCATACTACTGTGAGGGCGAATGCGTGTTCCCTTTGAACTCTTATATGAACGCCACAAACCATGCTATTGTACAGACACTGGTGAGTTCCACAGACATCAGAAGAAAGTTTCAGATGTCACAGAGGTTTTTGCATCCGAACTCTTCATATTGACTCCATGATCATCTTCAAAACATGTGTTGTTGTTTTTCCTAGGTTCATTTCATAAACCCTGAAACAGTCCCGAAGCCCTGCTGCGCTCCAACTCAGCTGCACGGAATCTCAGTTTTGTACTTCGATGACAGTTCCAACGTGATATTGAAAAAGTATCGCAACATGGTCGTCAGAGCCTGCGGATGCCACTAATCACTACCTCTACTCTCACCAGAGGGATTCAACAAGGGATTTAAAGGACTTATATTCTTGATTATCAAGAGCTCGGAGAGAAAACGAGACTCGCTGCTGGACCCAAACTGACTTCTCTGTATGAAGAGTACGCTTTCAAAGGATAAGACAAAACTCAAAACTCCTAGAATTGTGTGATGTTGACCACAGCTGAATCAAGTGTGTGTGTGTTGTGTCTGGCTTTCATTTCTGCACAGAGAGCCAAGTTTAAAATATCAAAAAGGACATAAGCAGATACAGAGAGAAAATAAAAGAGATTTAACCAGACTGATCAAGGAAGATGCAGTGGATTTAAGGATATTGCTCTGTAGATATCGCATTTCAAAAACCACTTGACTTGATTTCTGGAAGAATCCTACCTTTAAAAAAAGTCTGAGACCACTAGCAAAATTTTTTTTTGCTTTGGACATAAAGCTGCAGGCTTCGTGCACTCAAAAACAACGCAGTCCAAGCTCTTTGTTTATGTACACTCACCGGCCACTTTATTAGGTACACCTTACTGCCTTAATCCTTCGTGGCATAGATTCAACAAGGTACTGGAAATATTCCTCAGAGATTTTGCTCCATATTGACATGATAGCATTACGCAGTTGCTGCAGATTTGTCGGCTGCACATCCATGATGCGAATCTCCCGTTCCACCACATCCCAAAGGTGCTCTGTTGGATTGAGTTCTGCTGACTGTGGAGGCCATTTGAGTACAGTGAACTCATTGTCATGTTCAAGAAACCAGTCTGAGATGATTCGCGCTTTATGACATGGAGCGTTATCCTGCTGGAAGTGACCATTCGAAGATGGGTACACTGGTCATAAAGGGATGGACATGGTCGGCAACAGTACTCAGGTAGGCTGTTGTGTTGACACAATGCTCAGTTGGTACTAATGAGCCCAAAGTGTGCCAAGAAAATATCCCCCACACATTACACCACCACCATCAGCCGGAACTGTTGATACAAGGAAGGATGGATCCATGCTTTCATGGTGTTGACACCAAATTTTGACCCGACCATCCGAATGTCGCAGCAGAAATCGAGACTCATCAGACCAGGCAACGTTTTTCCAATATTCTATTGTCCAATTTTGGTGAGACTGTGTGAATTGTAGCCTCAGTTTCCTGTTCTCAGCTGACAGGAGTGGCACCCGGTGTGGTCTTCTGCTGCTGTAGCCCATCCTTTTCAAGGTTTTAAGTGTCCAGAGATGCTTATCTGCATATCTCGGTTGTAACGAGTGGCTATTTGAGTTCAGCTCAAACCAGTCTGGCCATTCTCCTCTGACCTCTGCCATCAACAAGGCATTTGCGCCCACATAACTGCCGCTCACTGGATATTTGCTCTTATTCGGACCATTCTCTGTAAACCCTAGAGATGTTTGTGCATGAAAATCCCAGTAGATCAGCAGTTTCTGAAATACTCAGACCAGCCCGACTGGCACCAACAACCATGCCACGTTTAACGTCACTTAAATCACCTTTCTTCTGATGCTCGGTTTGAACTGCAGCAGATCGTCCTGACCATGTCTACATGCCTAAATGGATTGAGTTGCTGCCATGTGATTGGCTGATTAGAAATTTGCGTTAATGAGCAGTTGGACAGGTGTACCTAATAAAGTGGCCGGTGAGTGTATATGACGAAGTTTCTCATAAACTTTAGACTGCACTGCATTTCTGCACAAGATGTGAGATGGAAATCAAATTATGGTCGTTCGTTGCTAGTGTTTTCAATTTCACTCTTTCAGGACACTCGGCAAATCCCTTCACAGATGTTCAGCACTCGATTAAATAGGATTGCAGAAAACATGAAGCCCAGTTCTGCCCTGGCGTCACTTTGGTTTCATCACATACAGTACATGAAAGAACACATGTTTTCTCTCAGCAGTTATCAGTCAATCTAGTCAATAAAAAGATGGCCTTTCAGGGGGTTCAGAACAGTCCAGCTCATTGTTTTGTAGCAGCTCCATTGCTGATAGATTTTGTGTGGAAATGTCAGTCACTTCCCAGTGATGGGTTGCGGCTGGAAGGGCATCCGCTGCATAAAACATATGCTGGATAAGTTGGCGGTTCATTCTGCTGTGGCGACTTTAGATTAATAAAGGGACTAAGCTGAAAAGAAAATGAATGAATGAATGTCAGTCACTAATAACTGATAATTGTGTTCTTATATCATGCAAGATTTCTGTAAATGTGTGCATATGTAGATATGAATTGCATAAATTGTTATCGATTCACAGTGAATGTATTAATACATTTACATATTTGAAATACATATATAAAATGCCTTTCTCTTGTCATGTAAAGTATATATTTCCTGATCAGATCACGCACAACACCAAATAATACTAAATAAGGAAAAAAAACATACATGACAACACCACAATTAATAATTCTGTGAGAAACAATTAATAAATCTGCATTGGAAAAAGTTACTTTCAGAAAGTAATGCATTACAAAGTTACTCCCCCAAAAAAGTAACTCATGTTACTTTTTCACGGTAACTACATTAGGTTACTTTTGTGTTATTTTCAGAACTTTTTTTAAAGTAACTCAAATACTATTACTTAGTTTTTAGCAGGCCCGGATTAAGAATTCAGAGGCCCCTGTCTTGTAGGCCCCCCTACAAGGCCGCACCTCTATAATTCAATTAAAAATTAAGATTAATATAATATTTTAAAAATAAATTTAATCTATAATATTTTGCCCACATTTTTTAAATAAATGATATAGTACATATATTTATAGTCAACAAAGATTTACCTGATTTTAAAAGCATTTAAAGCACACTTTGATAAAAATACTAATAAAACTAGTGAAAATTAATGGTTTTTAATATACTTGTTCAAGTTCACTGAAGCAGTACTAACATTTATATTTAAGGGTATTTTTAATGTATAATTTCTACAAACTTATGATGCATAATTTGGATATAACACCTCTCTAATCCAGTTCTATGAATCTGAGTCTTCCATAATACACACACTGATTAATGATTCCTACTGTCTCCCTCGTGATGAAGAAGAGTAGGCAAAAAGCACTTGATTTTAAGGCTGAAAGTATCCGAAATCACACACACTGTACCAGTTCTCTCCTGTCTCTCTCCTCTTCAGGGGCTCTCTCTGTCTCTCTCTCCATGAGGTCGGAGAATATGGGTGAAGCAGGGCGACTAACATTGTAAATACAGATTAATTATATTAAGATGTCGCTTACATTTAACACCAGGTGGAAAATAACTGTTCATAGAATATTTATAATTATTATTATCCTTATTAAATACCTTGTGACTCATTTTATATATTTTATATACTTTATTTAAATTTTTAAACAAAAACATTTCCTTTCTTTTGAAAATAAATGTATTTCCAATCTGCTATGTAATGGGGGAAAAAAGATGAACGTGTTCATCAGTTGCTGGATTCGAACCGAGTTCATGATCGATCGCCTCAAAACACATATCCATGCTCTTTACGAGCTCCGCCACTCCCACCTGCGGTCCATCGCGCTCTTTAGTTATGTTGACTCTGTCGATCAAACGGCGCTGGCGGGAAGCACTTAACTAGCTTATTACAACGAGGTGCGCTATTTGCACTTAGCCTAAATAGACACTCCAAAATCAGCATTTTTTTTCCCCCCTCGCAGGGGCCCCAAGTGCGCACGGGCCCCTGGGCCTGTGCCCATAATGCCCATTGGTTAATCCGGCCCTGGTTTTAGAAGTAATTAGTGGTGTAATAGATCACTTTACGTTTTTTTAGTTACGGATCGCACCATTTTTCAGATCAGCCAAAAAGGGGAGAAGACAAATATAATTTGCTTTCCATTTCTTACAAAAACATAAAAAAAGAATAAAAATAAAATGAAAAAATAATCAGCTGAATGAAATTAAATTGTAAAATATTCAGTACTGTGAATAATTCAGTTACCACTACTGTTGCTGATAACGCTAGAATTCTACCATTATAATTTGTACAACCTATCTTTATTTTTCATCTCATTTTCAATAAATGATTCAATATTTACTCATAAAACTACATGTTTCAGTGCTAGATGATAATTTTTGAATTATTCAGTGGCATATTTTTGATGGCTGGTTAAATAATTGGTTAAATAATGTATTTGCCGTCTACAACTTTCATTTTTGAGCGTCAAGGTAAATGCATATGATAGTGATTTTAAACTTTACCATAAACATCAGTGGTTTTATCTAAACAGTAAAACTGTTCTCCCAGTACTTCTGTGTTATTTGACTGTAACTTCATTACTAACTCAAAAGACTAAAGACTCAATCTCTTTCTTGACTTTTGCGTTTTCAGATTTGAATGCAGCGATTCGAAGGATTAATAAACATATGCAAATCAACATCATTTATAATTTATGTTGCGTCGTTGTTTAGATCTCGATCTTTTAATGATTAATTGTGCAGCTTACACTGAATGCATTACCAACACCTTCTAAGAAACCCACCACATCTTGAATAACGTGCCATAACTTCTTCCGTCATCAATTTTTTTTTTACACAAAACACCAAATGCTTTCATACATGTGATTTGAAGGACGCGAGAGGTGATCTACAAGTACAAGTTAAAAAAAAAAGTATTAATCTGTGGGTCAACTGTGATCCGTTACACCCCTAAAAGTAATGCATTACTTTACTTGTTACTTAGAAAAGTAATATTCTTATGTAACTCGCTTTACTTGTAATGTGTTACCCCCAACACTGAACACACTATAATTTATGCACACATAGAAGCCTCTTTGTTGTAAATTGCATTAAAGTTCATGCTTGTACTGACCTTCTAAAAAATGTAGGTTCCTTCAATGTTCTTAGAACATTCCAAATGTCCATTTGTTTTAAAGACGATTAACAATTTTTTTGATCATAACATTATTCAAATAGTTTTCTTAACATTTCAGTCTCAAATTAGTGTTCTTAGGACATTATTTAAACTCTTATTAGGACATTCCATCCACATCCACAAAATTTTCAAAGAACGTTTCCCTAATGTTGTCAGTAAGTTATAAAATGTTATTGGGCAAGGTTTTTATTTTTATGCAAATTAATGTTATTGTTCAGTTGATAAGTAAGTTATTTAAATGGTTTTAGAATATTCCAGTCTCATGTTATATTAATATTCTCAAAATGGTATTTAAAATATATTAGAACATTCTAGCACATTCTGCCTCATAGACTTTCATTTATATGCATGTCAGACTGGAATTGTAAGCTTATGTGACAAGTTTCGCATGTCGCTGAATTATAAAGTTCAAGCTTGACCTGTGAATTTGCGTCATGTGATTGCATGAGACCAATAGGAAGTTCAAAATGTGATCCAGCAGGCACAGGACATCAACATGATGTCAGATTGACGTACCCTAATGTCGTGGGACGTTGCACTCTGGGTGTAAATGAAAAACAGGTTGACGTCAGAACTCGATGTCAGATCGAGAGATGTCAGTGCCCAACGTCAGACAGACGTTAGATTTTTGTCACTTTCCAATGCAACCTAAAAACAACCAAATAACAATCTCTACTGATGTTACAGCTTGACATTGTGTGGACGTTACCACTAGGACGTTTATCAGACGCTGGATTTTGGTTGGCTTACCTGACGAATAAATGTCAGCATTTGATGGCAATAGCCCCTTTCACAGAGTGATATCGGTAAATATCCGGAAAATTTCCGTAACGACTTTCCCAATTTACTGGTAAAGTCGTTCCGGAAATTTTTCGGATATAAAAAAGCTGTTCACACAGACATGGACATTCCACAACTTTTCTGGAAAAGACTATTCACACATCCATTCCAAAATACCGGTAAATTCTGACATCATGAACCAGAAATGACCTCTAAATGGGAACGCTTGTATTTGTAAACATAGAAGGGGTCAACCTTTTCTTGATGGTTTCACTTTTATTTAAAGCTTCAGCATTCATGCAGCTGCTTTGTGAGCCATCCAAAGGCTACTTATATGAAAACATTTGGAGGAACACTTTCACATGTCGATATGTTTATAATATGGGTGTGTGCTGGCACTCACCGGCTGCTTCATGTGTATACTAGTCAAGCAGAGCTTGAAGGTAAACAAACTGCCGTTTATCATAAGCGTTTTATCGGAAACATTTTTACACAGTTGGCATTAAGAAAGAACATGGAAACATTATCCGACTAACATCTAGCAGCTAAATGTGTCTGGAAAAATATTCAAAGGTATTTATTTTCATAAACATCACGGATGTGAATGCGTCTGAGTGTTCTTATTGGCTGAAGTAGACGTCTCACGTCAGCGCGTTCTAGATTTTCGGAAGGTTCCTTCTGCGTTCACACGGCGCAGCATTCCGGCAAATTACCGGTAATGTTACAACTTCTCTTTCTGGAAAATTGCCTGTTCACACATACAGACCTTTCTGGAAAATTGCTGGTAATTTTCCGGAAAGGTATGTATGTGTGAAAGGGACTAATATGGTCACTTTCCAAGTCCAACACAACCTGAAATCAACCAAATATCAGTGTTGTTATTGGACATCAAAATAACGATGGCCTTAGATGCTGCCTAGACAATGAATTTTGGCCACCCAACATCAACCTAAATCTAACATTATATTACCATCTGACAATGTTGTGTGCCTGCTGGGCTCTCTGTAAAGAAATTTAAAATATGGAGTGAACGCTTGTTTTATGAGTGTCGCATCATCTTGTTTTATCCCGCCGCTTTTTTGCACCACCATATGACATAATTTCGCAAACTCTAGTGTGAACATGGCTTAATGTACAAGAATGTTCCAAAAATATTATGTGCTAACATTTACACAACCTTTAGGCGATGTTACGGAATGTTCTGAAAACGTTTCCTGTTAGCTGCACTCAAAAAAGGGCTTTTGCTGCTTGTTGAAACTACTCATTTAAAAGAACCAGTTAAAACAACACAATTCTTACGTCTTTTGGGGGGACAACTTAATTGTTGTATGTTCAATCCACTTGAATTTGTAAAAATAATTAACTTAGTGCATTTGTGGTGGGATAGCATGAAGGAATGGTGTAAAACCCAGCATTTTTTAAAGTGTGGGTGGCTAGATCTACTTTAAGAGGACTAAATGTGTTTGTATGTAAATGGTGTGGGTTAAATTAGGCTGTATTTAGTTAGGTTATACACTGTAAACAAAAAAAATGCTGGGTTCCACACAATTCCTCCATGCTGTCCCAACACAAATCGATTAAGTTATCTTCATTGTTTTCACAAATTTAATTAGATTGAACATAAAAAATTAAGTTGTCCCCCCAAAAAACTCAAGAACTGTGTTGGTTCAGCTCATTTTAAATATGTAGCTTGAACAAACAGCAAAAAGATATTTTTGAGGGCAGTAATTATAACTAGCTGTATACAGGGTGTCTGTGGGGTCTTAAAATCAATGAAATATTGTGTTGTAGGTCTTAAATCATTTTAAACAGGTCTTAAAGAGCCTCTACTATGGGTTTTTGAAAATGAGCTTCTATACAGTGTGTAACACAGCTCTAAGTTCAATTCAATTCAATTCATCTTTATTTGTATAGTGCTTATACAATGTAGATTGTGTCAAAGCAGCATCACATAGAAGTTTATAGTGAATTGAAACAGTGTCAGTTCAGTTTTCAGAGATTAAGTTCAGTTTAGTTTAGCTTAGTTCAGTGTGATTTAATAATTACTACTGAGAGTCCAAACACTGAAGAGCAAATCCATCGATGCGCAGCTCTACAGATCCCGAACCATGCAAGCCAGTGGCGACAGCGGCGAGGAAAAAACTTCACCAATTGGCGAATATGAAGATTTAAAAAACCTCGAGAGAAACCAGGCCCGGGCTCGACCATTTCTCCTATGGCCAAACGTCTTGTGCAGAGCTGCAGTCTAGGCGCAGGAAGCTGGACCTCAATGAAAACTTGTCTGTCTTTGGAGCATCACAGGAATCAGTCTCATGCTCTCCACTCCTCCATGACCACCACAGTAGCTGCTCAGGATACGGCCTGGTCCAGGATTATGAAAACCTTGGGATCATCTCGTCGCTGGTCTTGGATCGCATCAGTGGCACTGCATAGTCTGAGGGCCTCGGGATGAGTACCCCAAGGTGGAAATACAGAATAAGGAGAATAGAATAAGTGAATAAAAACATCCAGCTGAGGTTTAAATCTAAAAGTGCAGCATGTTTAAAACTATTGATTCTTTAGCGAAATATTTGACTCAGAGTCGAATAAACAAATCGAGTTGGGTTCGGATCTTTTGTTGGATCGCATCGACGTCGATACGGTACATCACCAAATATGTACTTCCAGTTCCGTTAAAATGTGCACGCGCTTTCCCTCCACACACTAGCGAAGGCGCAGGGGATCACGAGACTGATCATGACGGGAAGATGACGATCACTGACAGATGGAGATTCGGCTGCGGGCCGTAGCAAACTGAACTGGCGCTCTAGGCAAAAGATGATCATGCCGCCCTCAAACTGAAAGTGAAAACGGGAGACGGGGGTGTGATTGCACATACGACAGCGAGAACCAGGACGGTAGGGGGAATGTTACGGATGAAAGTGAGGAGATGTCACGAACGGCGCTCTAGGCAGACGCCTGGGTGGCCTCTATGGACGCGCGGGCCCTGGCTGCGGGGAATAAAGGGTTAAAGTTAATTTTCACAACACCACCACAGCATAGCCAACCATGTGCTGTGTTTGTTTCTGTAATTTTTCTGATGATTGATACAATAACCTACGCTGCAACGTGGGATTTGCTGGCCGTTTGCTATTGAAGGAGCAGCAGAGACTATGGGACTTTGTCAGTAACTTTAACAGTTCAAATGGACCAGTTTCTTCTTCCTCCGGATCATAACATGTAAGTGTCAATAAAATTGTTGCCTCATTTTGTGTAGTTTGCAAAACATTTAATTGTGTGTTATAAGTTGTAATCACGTATCTGTTATTGATCAGTGTTTGTACTGTATCTCTCAGGTTAAATCTGTATGGGGCTGTTCACATATCGCGTCCAAAACCACGTTAAAAACGTGACGCGTGCTTCTTCCTTTACTGATTTAAATGCGTTTCTGAACTGGCGATTCTCTGCTGTTTGCCTTTGCTATGGCCACCATCAGCCATTCCTACACACACACACGCGGCGCGGTCAGTTTTCAAAATAGTTCAATTTTTGCCACTGTGTGGATTAATAATGAATGCGTGTCGTTGTTATTGGGGTTAGGTTTAAGAGTAGAGCAATATGCTGGTCTATAACTGCATTAATTCATTGCATTCTTGCATTGGGCTCTCATATACTCTCTGGCACTCACCCTATAGCCGTGGGGGGCTTTTTTTTTTTTGCTAAACGCAGTCGACCAATCGCAAAAAAATGGGTCATCTGACCAATCAACACAGATTAGCTTCGCGCTAAGGAGGGGATTGGGAACAAATGAATCACTGAACGAATCATATGGAAGTTGCTGGGATAATTAGGTAAAAATAAACTCATATTATAAGTTTTTTGACCTTGCACGCATAGCAGCATGTTGTTGGAGACCCCAAAACCAAAATATGACCTTTTTTAATGCAAAATATGGCTCTTTAATTTTCCCATGTCCAAGTAAAGTTACCCAATCTGGCCAACACACAATCACCTATGAACCATCTCAAAACTTAAATTTAAGTTTTTTATTTTTTAAGTTTTTTATTATTCGCAACAGCTGTTAGACATTTTTACAGCAAATTCTCTAAATTAAATTCCCTAATCAGTAAAAGAAAACTAAAGCAACACATCCCTTTACATGATCTTCCATTAATACAAAAATATCTACAGAAGTAACCGGGCCATTAGAATAGATCCTTAGTGTTTAGCCCTGTATAAGTCTAAAACTTCATTCATAATGGTCTTAAAAGGGTCTTAAAAAGTCTTAAAGGTGCTGTAAGTAACTTTGACTCTTCTAAAGCATAAAAATACCATAATATGTTTGCAGATATTTGAGAAACATGCTAAGTGAACAATTGTTTATCTAAAAAACAATGCTGAAGTCAGATATTCTGCTTTGAAAATGTGTTTTCGGTGCCGGAACGGCTGTCTTTGTTTTGGAAATTTTAACCAGCCCAATACCAGTTTAGCCAATTATATTTCAGCACTCCGGGTTGAGAAAGGCTCTGAAATCATGAGTCCGTGACTGAAATGCGACCTTCGGTGGACAGTAGCAGACTCAGAATTGAGACGCAGATTTAGTTTCACATGAGGTTATTAATTAGCAAATAATATAAATAGGTGAGCAGGGTACATTATAATCGTGTGTCCTAACAACACGGTTCGTGACGAGATACGCAGTGATGAGCAGTTTGGCTGTTTGCACCAAACGAAACACGACAAATTTAAATACAGCCATACAGAAGCACAGAATATGCACTCACTCACAAAATGGTAAGGTTTATAAGCTATTTAATACATATTAAACCTCTTTAACATTATTAAATGTAGATGCTGAATAACTGATGTGTTTACCCTGCAGGCAAAGGACATCAACATGACGTCATATTTACACTGTACCCCAACTTCATGAGGACGTTGGATTTTGTTTGGAAATGAAAATCGGGTTGACGTCAGAACCCAACGTCAGGCCAACATCAATGTTCAACGTCCAACCTAAAATCACTGTGAAGTCAACTAAATATCAACGTCTAATCATGTTACAACTTGACGTTGTGTGGACGTTACCACTATGACATCTATCAGACGTTAGATTTTGGTCACTTTCCAACACAACCTAAAATCAACCAAATATCAACGGAATTTGACGTCGTTATTGGACGTCAAAATAACGTTGTCCTTAGACGCTGGCTACACATTGAATTTTGGTCACCTGACATCATGACCTAAATCTAACCTAATATTAATGTCTTACGATGTTGTGTGTCTGCTGGGTAGTTCTAAAGTTCAATTAATTGTATTTTCAATATCTGAGGTGAACTATCTGCTGCTGCTTTCAGTAGTACGGCAATAAATGTCAAGTAAAATGGCATTTAAACTCACATTGATAGCATCTAACACTGAATAAAGGATATAAGGTGTACCTGAGATGATCATTGTCAGTTTTCTGTTGTCCAGCTGCTAACTTATATATCAATTCAAGGTGTTGGTCATGAGAAAAACTCATTTTAATATGGAAAATATTCCTTCTATTGAGTGCCCTTGCTTTTATTTAGAACACGGTTTAAATCACTCGCTCCTGTCCTCAATCTGGCAACCTGAGCTTGCGTTTGTTTTGATCCAGGAGTGCAATACCTCAACCACTGGGTGTCAAACGTACATACTGCACCTTTAAATTTGATTTGAAGAAACCTGCAGAAACCCTGTGTATATAAACGTAAAAATCAGCGTATAGAGAATGTCCTCATTTAGATCGAGAAGTAAACATGTTTGTGTGTCTGATAACTCTTCCCATGGATCAGTGTTTCAATAAGTCCACCTGCAGTATCAGAGTAATCCGTAACTCATTCTTGTTTGTGAAGAGAAGCCAAGCCAGCAGGTGGGCGGTATCTGGGGAAGGCATTTGGTTATGATCTGAACATATGAAGTAAATCAAGAGATACAATGAATCGAATCAAACTCTCTGAAAAGGAGCAGGTGTGATCGATTTTGGCAGATGAAACTGTGACCCATGCAGCTGTTCCCAATCACACTGATACTAATACAATACAACACTGTAGCTGTGTGCGTAACTGAGAGGCTCCAGTGGTGGAAAAGATGACCTTCGAAACCAGATGTTTGGAGAACTATCGACTGTTTTTATGCCATATACTGTCACATACGGCAGAGAAGAGCAGAGCAGCAGAAGAAATATGGGAATATCCATATAGGAGAAACAAAAGTAGCACAACAGATTCAATAATCAAGTAAAACAAGGAGGACGGCATGTGGTTAGCACTTTTCAACGCAAGAAGGTCCTAGTTGGACCAGCTAGCATTTCTGTGTGGAGTTTGCATGTTTTCCCCGTGTTTGCGTTGGTTTCCTCCGGATGCTCCGGTTTCCCCCACAGTCCAAAGACATGCGCTATCGGTCTTTGTCAGGTGACGTCACGCTCGTAAACACCGAGTTGCATTATGGGACACCATTTGTGTTGTATCCGAGTTATAGGCTGCGTCCGAAACCGCATACTTCCATACTATACAGTACGCCTGCTGCATTGAGACGCAAAATATATCAACATGCAGAGAAGGAGACACGTGAGGTTGAAGATGGTGAGAGACACTGATGAGGGGACACACAACACTAAGTAGGTTGTCGAGACAAACTGATTGTAAATTGTGTATGGACAGATGTGTAGAAGTAAACCACCTGTTGGAGGAGAACTGACAGCTGCTGTGTGAACTTGAATATAGAATGTCTGATGGATTTTGCAACAAGAATGATGCTAAAAAGTACTAATCGGTAAAAAAACACACAATCTTAATAAGCACTGACCCATCAACATAATACTCCCCTGTGAAGGTGAAGAGATGTCACGTTATAGCATAGGATTGTAACTGTCTGTTGTGCACAAACAAACCAATGTCCAACTGTAGTGTAGAAGAGCTGGAGTTGTCAATAAGCGTTAAAGCCCAGGTGTATAAATGCATTCTGTGCTTAACTGATACGTTTTTTGCAAATTCTTTTACATTTTTGTAACGTTGTTTCTTCCACAGTGTGTATGTGTATTGCTGATGTTTCATCCTGTCTTATGTAAACGATATGATGCATTCCTTGACTTTTCCCTCAGTGCCTGAATAGACATCATTTGTATAAATTAGTGCTGGGCCGTTAACGGCGTTAACGTGCTGCGTTAACGCGAGACTCTTGTCGCGCGATAAAAAAAATATCGCCGTTAATCTATTCTCAAAGTTGGGTTGGGAGCTGGGTCAATTTTACGCAAGCTATGATGGCTTTCACCTTGATATATTACCGCGGATGTATACCTGACTGGTGAGCCGTCTGCTCTTTTGAATCAAATCAGCAGAGACTCTAACTGCAGTTTCACTTTTCATTTATTCCTTTGTGACAAACTGGGGTATTAGACGCAAATACGGAGTAAGGACAGGTGAGAGAGTTATGGAATTTAATGACGCATGCCAAATGGTAAGAAAAAAAACTTCCGCATTTCACGATGTGTGTGTGTTTGTGTATGTGTGTGCAGTCCATTCTGACAGCCGCGTGTGGACCTTGTCGGAAAATAGGGCGAAAGGTCCTAAAGACCGCGGTGTTTACTTCAATAATGCCACTAATATCTGCATACTCCAAGTCTTAATTCCATTTCTGTTTAGTTCAGTGATGACTTTAGTCAGATTAAGCTCATCAGAATTCGCTGTTTGAAGCTTATGTAGGCCTACAGTTCAACATTCATGTTTAACTGAATAAACAGTTAGTAAACACAAGTACATCTTAACATCATTTATTTTCATCACCAATTATCATAGTAGAACAGTTTCTCAAGCAGTTTGTGATGCATTTTGGAAACATTTTGGAGATGAGCCCCTGGTCTAATGCGACACCCGGCTTGAGAAACCTGTTGTCAAAGACTTATTATTTGGGTAACACACATATTCTGAATACCTTCGGCAAAATTCAAATGAGCCATTTTAATCTAGATTAATCTAGATTAAAAAAATTAATCTATGCCCACCTATAGTATAAATGTAAATAAATGGAGGATGACATAAAATTTGTTGTTTACTCATTTCTTCACAATAACAAAACTGGTACATCAGAACCAAACACAAGGTAAGCAGTTATTACTGAACTAAATAATCCTTTAAAGAACTGAGACAAGTGCTTTTGCTCTAAGTTAAACATTATTAGGTCAATCAGTAGTTTGAACTGAATAAATAGTTTAAAGTGACTTACTATTTTTTTGTTCTGTTGCTTCAAGTACATTTATTGTTCATGTTTGTAAAATGCTTTGGACACAAACATCTGTCCAACAGTTTGTAAATGTAAATACTGGATGTAACTAACGAAATAAAACTAAAAGCTGCAATACATAATTAGAAATACCTACTGTAGTTTACTGGCGTTCAAACTAAAACCATGTATATTAAGACATTGATGATATACAGTATGAAATGAGGGGTCTCCGGCAGCGCACTCCGTAGGTTTGCAGTTAATTCAAACGGATCTATATCCTGAATGTAAGACCGTTTATCAAAATGACGATCCCTGGCATCTTTGTTTAGTTTACTAAACAAAGGCCCAGTTTCACAAACAGCGCTTAGATTAAGCCAGGACTAGTCCTTAGATAAATTAGGCTATTTAAGCCACATTTATAAAATGGCCTTAGAAAAATATATTACTGGTGTGCACCTGGAGACAAAAAAATGACACTGACGTATTTTAAGACATGCAACTGCAAGTTATTTTGAGTTGAGACAGCTCAAACATGCAATTTAATCTTGACTAGCCTTAAACCTTGTTTGTGAAACCGGGGGAAAGTGTTTAGTACTGCGTAGTCTCGATTTTCTTGTACTTCTCCAGCTTGACCCTTGTATGGCATGTATCTCTCTTGCGTTATGTGTCTCTCTCAAGTTGTCTCGGGAAGCGATACCACAAAATGGCGCAGGTGTGACGTCACACACAACAAACGCAGATGACTGACAAAGACCGATAGGTGAATTGAATAAGCTGAATTGGCCGTAGTGTATGATGTGAATGTGAGTGTATGGGTGATTCCCAGTACCAGGTTACGGCTGGATGGGCATCCGCTGCGTAAAACATTCTGGATTAGTTGGTGGTTCATTCCGCTGCGGTAACCCCTGATAAATAAGGGACTAAGCCGAAAGAAAATGAATGAATGAAAGTGAAACAAGGGGTATAAATACACAGTGATAACAAGCGAACAACTTTATCAATAACTAGTAGTGAAACAGATCACAAATCTCACGGTTCAGATCACATTATGGTTTTTTAGTCACGGATCGGTCCATTTTTCGGATCAGCCAAAAAGGGGAGGAGACAAAAGTAATTTGCTTTCCATTTCTTACAGAAACAGCACTGCAAGACACTTTTGGTTTTAACAAACAGAACTAAGAACCTGTAATTTTATTAACAACAAAATGAAGAAATAATCAGCTGAATAAAAATAAACTGTGAAATATTCAGTACTGTGAAAAACTCACTGTTACCACTACTGGTATTTCTTTGTGGAGCTGCATCACTGTGTGGTTTGAAGCCTGGAATGCATCCTGCAGGAAAACACTTCAACGCATAGTGAGAACAGCTGAGAAGATCATTGGTGTCCCTCTCCCCTCCCTCCAGGACATTTACAACACCCGTCTCACCCGAAAAAGCCCTCTGCATAACAGCAGATCTCCCCCACCCAATGCACAGCTTCTTTAGTCTGCTGCCATCAGGGAGACTGCGGAGTCTCCAGGCAAGGATCAACAGACTGATGGACAGCTTCATCCATCAGGCTATCAGGAAGCTGAACTCTCTCCCAGCTCTGCCACAACTCTTCTACCCCTCCCCATGCACCTTTGGACTCTGACACACATGAAAACACACACATACACATACAGTTGAAGTCGGAATTATTAGCCCCCCAGAATTTTTGGCCCCTTGTTTATTTTTTCCCCCAAAAATGCTGTTTAACAGAGAGAAGATTTTTTCAGCACATTTCTAAACATAATAGTTTTAATAACTCATTTCTTATAACTGATTTATTTTATCTTTGTCATGATGACAATAAATAATATTTTACTAGATTTTTTAAGACACTTCTATACAGCTTGAAGTGACATTTAAAGGCTTAACTAGGTTAATTAGGTTAACTAGGCAGGTTAGGGTAATTAGGCAAGTTATTGTATAACGATGGTTTGTTCTGTAGACTGTCGAAAAAAAAATAGCTTAATGGGGATAATAATTTTGACCCTAAAATGGTTTTAAAAAAATTAAAAACTGCTTTCATTCTAACCGAAATGAAACAAAAGACTTTCCCCAGAAGAAAAAATCTTATCAGACATACTGTGAAAATTTCCTTCCTCTGTTAAACATAATTTGGGAAATACTTAAAAAAGAAAATCAAAGAGGGGCTAATAATTCTGACTTCAACTGTACATCTGCACTGGTCACCTTATGTAACATTGGACTGCTAGTTCATACATCATACTACCTCCCTATACATTATGACACTGTCACTTTATCTTAACTATCATGTTTACAAGTCTTTTTGCACTATTTACTGTTTTAAATCTGCACAACTCTGGTTTGCACTCATTGCCATATGCCCTTAAATGTAATTGTATTGTTTACAAATGTTTATTTTTAGGTACATTTTTAGATTACATTTTATGTATATTTTTTTATTACATTTGATATAATTGTATTTATTGAAAATTATTTCTAAAATATAGTATAATATTACATGTTAGGCACCTAGGGTCTGAGGCCCCGTTTACACTAATGCGTTTTCGTTTTAAAACGCCGTTTTAGATCAAAAACGATCCGCGTCCACACTAGCGTTTCATCTAGCGTTTCTAAACTTATCTCCATCCACATTACTCCACCAAAAACGTATATCACGTGACCATTCGCGCACTCTGGGCATGCGCGTCCAAGTATAAACAGGAAGCATGTGTCTCGCTCGGCATTTGGTTATTGTTAGTCAACAAACGCTGGTTGAACGATGAGCTCGAGCGATTAGCGAGTGCTCGAACAAGAGCTTGCCTCTTGCGAATATATGCAGCTGCTGTTGTAAAAAAGGCAGAGTTTAACTGCACAATGGCGCCTAAAACGGACAATAGTGCAAACAACGCTCCCATTTCTGTGTCAATGTTGTTGTTTACAGTGAAGGCTGGTCTGCCGTCTTCCGGTAGCGTTAAAGTCATGTGATAGGGGCTTGACAAATAAGGGAAGGATACGCAATGACCCAAAAGCCCCAATCAGGTAGCAAATCTCAGCAGCCACGCCTCCGTTTTCAGATGTCTCCGTTTTCCCCATCCACACAGAGACGGAGCAGCAGCGTTTCAGAATGAAAACGGGCTCTCCAGCGTTTTCAAAACGCTCCGTTTTCGGGGCTAGAAAACTCCGGCGTAGTGTGGACGGATGGCGTAACCGTAGCAAAACATATGCGTTTTAAAATGAAAATGCATTAGTGTAAACGGGGCCTGAGAGTAACGGATTCGATTCGATTCTCTGTATGTCCTGTACACGTGTTTGAATTGACAATAAAGCTGACTTTGAGTACTGTTGCTGATAACGCTAAATGTAGAAATCTAACATTATAATTTGTACAATTCATATTTATTTTTAGTCTTATTTTCAATAAATGATTCAGTTTTTTATTAACATTTTTTTGGGGGGTTTAAAAAACCCACCACATCCCGAATAACCCACCACAACTACTTCTGTCACCATTATATTTTACAGAAAAAGCCTAAATGCTTTCATACATGTGATTTGAATGACGCAAGAGGCGATCTCTCTGTGATCTTTACAAATTTAGGATTAATCTACCAACAAAAAAAAATTATTAATCCACGGGTCACGTCTGTTCCAAACCGTAAGTTGTGATCCGTATGAATTGCAGATCAACCGTGATCCATTACACACCGATCAATAACCAAAACAAAAAAAAAACAAGCTGGGGCACTACCAAAATTCAAAGTGGAATTATAATAGACAAAAAAATTTAAGCATGTCAGTAGGAATTAGGAAGTACGATGTTCTATCTAGTAGTATCAGCACTCGTCCAGAGCCATAGAGAATATATTTGTTTATTTGTTTGTTCAGTCAATTTTGGGTTAATTTTGATTTCAGCAGAATTTGTTGTTGATCAGAACAATCAAAAATTACTTTAAAGGGCACCTCTTTTACCCTCTTTACAAGATGTAAGATAAGCCTTTGGTGTCTCCAGAATGTTTCTGTAAAGTTTTAGCTCACAATACCCCTCAGATTGTTTATTATATAACGTAGAATCGGTCCATTTTGGTGTCTGAATAGATTGTAGCTGTTTTGTAGCTTTTGGCTTTAAATCTAAATGAGCTGCTTCTTCCAGCCCACTGCTTTGATGTGCTTGTCTACTTCTAATGCGTTACGTCAGATAAACAGCAGTCAGTGATAGAGACACATGGATGAAGCTGAAATACAGCTCATTAGTCAAAATACCAAGTAGGTTTATTTGATGTATTTGTGGTGAAGTTTATTCAAGCCTTTCTGAAATGATGAGTCAAACACATATATTAGCGTTTACAGACACCATGCGGCCGTGGTAATTATAACGGTTAAGAATTACAGAGATTTTACTCTCTTTATTACAAACATGCTCTGTTTTGAAAACATTCTAAACTTAAGTTGTAACATGTTTCAATCCCAGTTTCTTTGCAAAAAATGTTCTGTGGACATGTGTATACATGTTATTATGGAGACATGGCACCTGTCAATCAATTCGGTGGGCGGGGAAAACCGCATTCCTATGTCACGTTGTGGTGGGCCTCAAAATCACTGGGATTTGGATCCTATTTTAATGTCAAGAAATTTAAAAAAAAAGAGACTTGTTGTGTTTATATCACTCCAACATGACAGTGTACAGGGGTCATCAACTATATTTGTCAGAGGGCCAGAGTTTTACCAGACAGTCTCCTTGGGGGCCAGACCCCCAAGACGAAAATCAAATAAAAAAATCTAATTTTGGCTTAACATTATGTTTAATGTTTATACTTTTTCAATTTCATTACAAAACTGAAGGCATTTGATTCAGGCTCCCATCACCTATACCACAGTCAACCACTAGGAGTGATAGATATTTTGCCTCAACTCAATTAGGCTAAGTCAACAAGGGGAAATGTAACTTTAGCCATTGATTAAGCACTGTGATTAGCCCGTTTCAGCATTGTGATTTGAATTCAAGTCCACTTAACATTTCATTTGATGTGCGAACATTATTTGTGACCTGTTTTGTTCTGGTACCAGGTTATTTATTTACCATTCTATTTTAAGTTGTGCCAAATAGTTTTTCCTCCTTTTTTTAGTCCTGAGGCAGACATCCTAAGTCTCCCGGAAGTTCTGTGAGTCTCCCGCAAACACATAGGCCCAGTTTCACAAACAGGGCTTAGCTTAAGCCAGGACTAGACCTTAGTTAAATTAGGCTATTTAAGCCACATTTCCAAAAACAGGCTTAGAAAAATACATTACTAGTGTGCACCTGTAGACAAAAAATGACACTGACATATTTTAAGACATCTCACTGCAAGTTATTTTCAGTTGAGACAGCTCAAACATGCAATTTAATCCATGACTAGCCTTAAACCTTGTTTGTGAAACCGGGGGATAGAGACTCCCGGATGCCCGCAAACGAATGATAATCTCCCGGAAATCGCGCGTCTCCCTCCCGCTCCTCAAATACGTCGCGCACCTCTCTCCACCGCATCCCTCCTTGCTCTTCATCACACACGTCGCGTGCACTCTGCCTACATCCCGCCCGGTCTTCAATTACACTAAAACCTGTTTGAAACAATAAATGCTTAAAGGGCCATGAAACCCCCTGTCTCAGCAGGGTGTTTTCACACCTCTAGTTTGAAAAAAGTCAGGAAAAGTGGGCGTGTCCAGCTCTGTTTAGGTGGGAGTGTCAGGGGAGGGAAAGAGGGAAGGATATGCAAATATGGGAGTTTCTGTTTGGGCACGCAGACGCAGGGGAGAAAGACAGTGACTGTGTTTACATGGCCATCAGTAATCGAACTACTTGCCAAATTATTAATTTGTCGACTTTAACAGCAGTTTGGCATTTTCACTTTTTATTCAGGAACATTTCCTGCATGTTGCCTGTGACAAACGAGATATTAAAAGCGAGGAACTGCTGGAGAATGGAGTTTTAATCCAATGTTTGATACCGCACGGCGAATGGGAGAAAAAAAAAAAATCCTCCGCATTTCTCGGTAACTTGGATGACTCGGTAGGCAGCGTCAGAAAGCCGTGTGTATATAGACTATATCCTGTCACAAAATGCGGCGAAAATCCTGCACGACGGGAAAAGTTTGATCATGTTTACATTTGGAGAGCAGCATTTACAGCGGATCTTTCAGTCTATAAAATTGGACTATAATATTGCAGTGATATTAATACTGTAAACTTGGTAACTAAATCATTTTGACTGAGGTATGCCTTTAAAAACTGAAAGAGCTCTGCTGACCACGAACTAACTTTGCAATCTGGGTAAAACAAAGGGCACTGCACTGCAAACACACTTACCAAATCTGTAGACAGACAATCAAACTGGAGCCGTGTCTTTTTATTAAACGGAGACGAGCGGTAAATCCGGATTTCACCATTTCCAGATGCGAAAAACTCTCGGGTAAAAATGTTCCTTACAAACGCATTTCTGTCGCGTGCACTGTAATCCACACGTGAGTCCAGCTGCTCTCTCATAGAGGGAAAATGAAAACAAAATCTTGTTGCTGCACACCGACGACCCGTGTCTCCAAATTCTTGTTCTTTCACTTGTTTTAGCAACACAACGTGGCGTCTCTCTGCCGTCTGTACAGCGTAAACAGTCTCCGGAGCTATCATGCATATTAATGAAGTTTCGCGTCATACACAATAGAGCGCGCTGATTGGTTTGAAGCACGTCTTCTCATGAATTAATGCCGCACACTCAGATGCGTCAGAACGTCCTCAAAAAGACAGACAGCCACTATCCTGGCTGGATTTACCCCTAAGTATCTCATGGCCGTGACGCAGCTTCAAAAATTCGTTTCAAACCGGAAGAACGAATTTGCTCAAAATAACGCAAAAACAACCAATTTTCACTTTTTAGTGCAATATATGTGTCCTAATAGTGTTTATAGCACCGTGGGACACATATATGACTGTCAACAGCTCAAAAAAAGTGTTTTGGTGTTTCGTGACCCTTTAACGCCGCATGGTCTGTCTGAGTCTGTCCTCATTTCGGAGTGTAGCCTAAATATAGTCATAAATGGTGGTTATTCTGACAAAAGACTCAGTTGTTGTTATTTTTAGTTGCTTTAATAGTGTGGATCACCATTTTCTTTTTTATCCTCACAATTTTGGAATCCAGTCGCGGGCCGGATTGAATGGCTCAGCGGGCCGGATTTGGCCTTCGCGGGCCGCTAGTTGATGATCAGTGGTGTACACACTATACATACACACAGTTCTGTCCAAACAGCTTCCAAAAGATGATTTTCATCATAGGTGCCCTTTAAGTAACCACTATGAAGTGTGATACGTATGTTTATTCAACAGTGCCGTCTGGTTCTCGAATATGATTGGCTGATAGAAGTGCGATATTCTAGTATCAGCACTCGTCCAGAGCCATACAGAATCTATTTGTTTTTCGTTTGTTCATTCAATCTTGGGTTAATTTTGATTTTAACAGAATTTGTTGTTGAACGGAACAACCAAAAATTACTTTAAAATGACAAAAAACACTTTTTTTAACCTCCTAGGGCTTAGTGGCCACATTTGTGGACAGCACATTTTAGCACTTATGTCTTATGTTTTAGATTTTGTTACAGACATACAGTGACATCCTGCAACTGTTTTGCAGCATATAAAATGTCCCAAACACTATTTTAACTGTCCAAAATTGGCAAAAAAATTAGTTTTTACTGATAGTCAAAACATGTTCAAAAGAATATGTGTATATGTGTTATTAATGCATTAAAAACAGTTAGGAAAAAACTACTGTGTTCAAGGTAGAAATAAAGAGTTTTCCATTCTAATACACAAATGTGACTTTATAATGTTTTATGTAAATTTGGACCACGAGTCTACATATATGGACATCATTTTTCTCTAAAAGTAAATCGTATCAAAAGAAGATACTTAGAAATAGCAAAGAGAAAAAAAAATGCATGTAAAAAACAGCTTGGGCCTTAAGAGGTTAATTTAATGCCCCCTAGCTTATGCCGCGTTCACACTAGAGTCGTATGGGGTTGCGAAAAAGGGGCGAGATTAAATAACATAATTAGCCATTTAAAAAAGCGAGCGATTGGTCCATATCCATATTTAAATTTCTGTCCAGAGAGGTCATGTTTTGATTTTCGATTGGTCTCACACAGTCGCGTAATGCAATTTCGCAGGTCAAAGTTCACCACAAGCTTGCGTTTCCAGTCTGTCACAATTGCTTGTGTATGAATGGAAATATATGGGGCGAAAAGTGCAGTGTGACAGCGGCTTTAAACGAAATCTTCACAAATCATTTCACTGACCCAAAGTACTAAAACAGTAACTGATTTATTGACATTGCAGTTACAAACACAAAATTTGCGGAAATAGTCAGTTACAATGTACAGACTATAGTGGCAATAATAACAGTAAAACGACTGCAATTCTCCTTTTAAAAAAAATCTTAAATTACAATTCTAGAAAATATAATTTAGTCTTTTCAATCAGTAGTGTGGTGTATCTTGGAAATCTCACTGAGCTCTGGAGCTGTGAAGCGTCTTTTTCTTGATGTATCTTTTATCTGCAGCGTGGGCTTGCTTTCGGCATGACTGCTCAGGATTAAGGGATCTTCACCCACCTCATTTCGGCTCTGATTGTCCGGTTCTGATGAAGAGGTGGGCATACGTGTCAGTGCCAGGCACAAGTCACCCACCTCTAGCTGCCGGCACTGTAGTTTGCAATTTTGACTTGTGTGTTGAGGGTTACAGGAGGACCAGCCGTGGCCATAAACGAAGAAGGGCATTCCTTCACTCACCTCCAAAGACAACTGCAGAGGACATGTTCATATTTTAAAGAAATATGTCAACTGTGTATTATCACCTACAATGGGTTCAACACAATTCATTTGGGTTGAGGCAATAAGAAGGAATTAAGTTAACTTAGTATTAGTTTTTTTACAATATTAAGTGGATTGAACATAAAACAACTAAGTTGTCCCCAAAAAAGCCTCAGGAAATAATGTTGTTTCAGCTCATTTTAAATAAGTAGTATGAATAAACAGCAAACACATACATTTTGACTTGAAGGGTCCATTGAAGGGTCAGTTCACTCAAAAAAAGTGGTTAGCTTTGTTTTCATCCAAAGAGGCAAATTAGATTTATGTACTAGAATATTGCATTATAAAGCATTGTTTCCATTCAGTATGTCAAAAGAGAACAAAATCGTCACTCCTTGATAAACTGGTGCCAAATATTTACATAAAAATGGAATTCGTTGAAGCAGGAGAAGCCAATGTGGGCCTTTTTTCTTATATAACAAATTACTTGCAGGCCTCAGAAGATGAAGGCGATATGCAAAAAAATTGCTTTTTGAGGCATGAAACTGCACTTAGGGACATTTCTAAGAGGTAATATCGATCTGCTTTGATGACAGACTTTAGCTGAGGGATTTTAGAATGACCAAAACTACGGTAGCTGAGAGAGCTTAACGTGCTGCAATTTAAGAAAACACATGCAATTACAAAAAACACCAAATAAACACGCTGCATTTTCTCACAACGCAAAAATTTTTACAAAGCGCGCTGCATTTTCACACAATGCAAACAAAATAATAAAACTCACTGCATTTTTTCACAACACTTGTAAAAAAATCAGAACACAATGGAAATGTTTTAAAGGGACCTAAAAACTTGACGAACGCCGCTGTCCAGTGAAGTTGTCGGTGATCTTTAAAATGTGAGTTTTATTTGTTTATTTTAACATCCTGATTCCCTTGTTTTTTGTATTTTATTAGCCTAAAGAAAATGCAGCGCGTTTTATGATTTTGTTTGCGTTGTGAGAAAACGCAGTTCGTTTTCGTAAATTGTTTGTGTTGTGAGAAAAGGCATTATGTTTTCATGAATTGTTTGTGTTGTGAGAAAGGCAGTGCGTTTTCGTAAATTGTTTGTGCTGTGAGACAATGCAGTGCATTTTCGTAAATTGTTTGCATTGTGAGAAAATGCAATGCGTTTTCGTAAAATGTTTGTGTTGTGAGAAAATGCAGTGCGTTTTCGTAAATTGTTTGCGTTGTGAGGAAATGCAGTTCGTTTTCATGAATTGTTTGTGTTGTGAGAAAAGGCAGTGCATTTTCGTAAATTGTTTGTGTTGTGAGAAAAGGCAGTGTGTTTTCGTAAATTGTTTGTGTTGTGACAATGCAGTGCGTTTTCGTAAATTGTGTTGTGAGAAAATGCAGCTCGTTTTCGTAAAATGTTTGCATTGTGAGAAAATGCAGTGCGTTTTCGCAAATTGTTTGTGTTGTGAGAAAACGCAGTGCGTTTTCATGAATTGTTTGTGTTGTGAGAAAAGGCAGTGCATTTTCGTAAATTGTTTGTGTTGTGAGAAAAGGCAGTGCGTTTTCGTAAATTGTTTGTGTTGTGACAATGCAGTGTGTTTTCGTAAATTGTGTTGTGAGAAAATGCAGTGCGTTTTCGCAAATTGCTTGTGTTGTGAGAAAAGGCAGTGCGTTTTCGTAAATTGTTTGTGTTGTGAGAAAATGCAGCGCATTTTCGTGAAATGTTTGCGTTGTGAGAAAATTCAGCAGATGACTTGAATAACTATTTGGAATAAATTTCATTAACTTTGATTGGAATAATCTTGTAGAGGAGTGAATAAAAAAAAATTGCATGAATAAATAAATAAAATAGAGCAAAGATAAAAGTGAAATCAGTAGTCAGACATTCAGGTACAGTAATACAATATGATATTTTGCCCCTGATAATAATAGATCACGATATCAGTGATATATCATAAGAAAACCATCCACAATATATCATGATAATTGTAAATGAAGAGGGAAAATGCATCACAAAGTTGTATTTCTTTTATCTTTCATCTTTCTATAAATGATGTATTGTTTTTTTATTAACAGCACATATATTTCTTAAAATTGCAACATTGATATATGTTCAATCCGCCATTACGAGATGCATTATTTTGTCCTGCCACTATTATTGAATGATCAAATGTAATGTGAAATGTAAACAATGTACATCAACAAAAATAGTCCCACCTCAACATTGCATGTCCTGCGATGTGACTATTGTGAATGCACACATTGTGATATCGATGCTGAAATGATATATTGTGCAGCCCTAATTGCACGTGTTTTCTTAAATTGCAGCATGTTACGCTTTCTCGGCCACGTTCAAAACAACATTTCAGATGTTTTATAATGAGATCAGTCTGCTGGTCTGTCAATTTATGCTGTCTATTTTTGTTATCACATCATTTAAAACATAATCAGATGAGTTTTTTTGTGTGTGTTCAGGAATTTATATTAGTTAATGAGTTTTCTTCGTATTTTATGCACATTTTTTCTCATTGGATAAAAAGTTTATATTTTTCAATTGTGCAAATACATTTTTATAGACATTTTCAGAATTTGTGCATCTTGGCTTTTCTATTAAGCATTTATAATGTGATATTCCACAATAAATAGGTGGATGGAAAAATTTACTCACTCATGATGACCAAATCAGTTTTGAGTTTTTGGTTCTGCTGAACACAAAAGAAGATATCCTACTAAAGAATGTAGGAAATCAACTTCCATAGGATATGTTTTTCTATTGTGGATAACGTGAATGGTTACCGGTTTCCAACATTCTTCAAAATATCTTCTTTTGTGTTCAACAGAACATCCAAACAAATCAAACTTGTTTAAACAAGTCAGTAAATGATAACAGAATTTCCATATTTGGGTGAACTCCCTTTAACATGTCTTTACATAGGCTAAATCATATTTTTTGTTACCTAATTATTGATCTATTTTGTATTCAGTGTGTGTATGTGTGTGTGCTTACCTGCGAGTAGTCATGCTCAATCTGCACATGTAAACAAGAGAGCGCAGGTGTGTGTGACGGTGTGATCTTCAACACAGTGAAACGCTTCAGCATCAGCTCGGGATGTAACTGCGCACACTGCTCCAAGTCCTCTGTCCTTAAATCCTCCACCCGCTTCAGCCGACCACCCTCCAGCTCCACCAAAGACCCTTCAACAAAGCGACGGAGAGCCCACAGCGCCGAAGACGATGATTTAACGTGTGTGTTTCTGTTGCGTTTTTGTGCATCTCCACTCCAGAGCAGCAGGGGGAGCCCTTCGCTTGTTTTCATTTCAGGCCCAGCATCATTACTAAAACCAAGCAGCTGGTGATGGCTGTGCTCTGAGTTGTATTTAAAATGGTCTTTATTTGAATCAGCATGTAAGAGAGAACCTAAAAGTGGATTAGTTTTAACATAATATCTCTCACAGTCTCTTTTGGAGTAGATTTTTTGACTCTGTGGTTCTTGGTAGCAGTGTGAATACCTCAGTCTGTCCTTTTGCATGCCTGTTTTGGTTTCCTCCATTGGAAAATCTCTTCTTAGAACGTCCCTATTAACTCCTCTATAGGAATATGAAGCCGGCAGTGTGTCGGTTTGTGGATTACGCAGCTTTCTAAAGCCTTTGACAAGTCCATATCCTGCTTCTGGAGTGAAATACCTCCAGTATGAAGCTCCTCTTCTGAAATGCAGCATATTCGGATCAGGCACGAGTAATTCTGATGAAGGTGGAAGATATCTACTGTTGGAAGAGTTTAGACTCAGTGAAGAGTGGGTCTGATTTGCTCCAAAACGAAGGTCGGGACTTGTGTGAGAGCCTAAATCACACCTGTAAGTATACAAGTTGTATGCATCTCTAACAGCATCAGGTGTGTACTCTTGTACTTGTCTTGGTCTTTTGTATATTAAATGCTGATTCCAAAAGGGGGACGGAGTCTTAAAAATGGGTTCTGATGACTGTTCATTGCAGCTTGGTAATGAATCCCATTTTTCTAAAATAGAGGAACTCATGTTTTTTTAAATGACTACACAACAATTATTTTGTAGTATCAGTTGTTGGGTAAAAAAGTTAAATTATTATAGCTTTAATCTTAGTCTTTAAAAAAGGCAAGAATTGCCTAACACATTGGCTACTTTCATATTACTTTTCTTAAAATGGAACCAAGTAACAGCTTTAGTTTAGTTTTTTTTTTTTAAGTCACTTAAGATTGTAATATATTACTTGTTTTCCCCAATATTGGCAGTATCACATTTGACTTAAATGTTGTATTGTTCATTTTCTGTCTTTACATCAACTTAATTAGTGATTTTAGAGATGTACAATCAGTAAAAGGTGTGAAATTATTTGATATGTTTTCAGAAAACATTGTAAAAGGTATTTTTTGGGGCAAATACTATCAAAATTAGGGGTATACGATTCAAAGCTGAGAGTATGCAGTTCAAATTGTTATTTGAGTTGTTGCAATGTAGAAATTGTTTTCAAGTTCAAAACAATCTTATGGGAATTAAATGACTGCGGATGTATCGGGTGGTTTCCAGTTCCACGATTTGCTGAAAAAGACAAATAAAGAGAGTGAATTAAGCATATTAATGAGTAATCTGTTGGTACTGAAACCTAAATTTAGGCAGCTACTAGGCATTGTTTTAAACTGCAAAAAAAGAAGAACATCTTACAAAATAAATATGAAGTATTGTGCTTAGTATTTTATACCATTACGTATTAATGTATTAAACAGTATTACAAACTTTACTATTTAAAGGGACAGTTCACTCAAAAATGGAAATTACCTCACCATTCGAGTAGTGTCTGTCTGCGGACTGCAAGACAGGGGCGTAACATAAAGAGGCGTAACTTGTAGTGAAGGCGTAACTTGACGTTACTCCACACCTAAACCCAACCATCACAGTTATTAACGTCTATACCTACCACAACTCTAAACCAAACCATCCCAGTTAATAACGTACACACTTTCCCCAATGCTAAACCCAACTAGCACAGTTATTAACGTCTACACCTTCCCCAAACCTAAATCCAACCATCACAGTTATTAATGTCTACACATACACCTAATTCACACCTAAACCCAATCATCATCGTTATTAACGTCTACACCTTCCCCAACCCTTAACCCAACCATCACCGTTATTAACGTCTACACCTACCCCAACCTTAACCCAACCATCACATTTATTAACGTCTACACCTACCCCAACCTTAACCCAACCATCACAGTTATTAACGTCTACACCTACCCCAACCTTAACCCAACCATCAAAGTTGTTAACGTCTACACCTACCCCAACCTCAACCCAACCATCACAGTTATTAACGTCTACACCTACCCCAACCCTAATCTCAACCATCACAGTTATTAACGTCTACACCTACCCCAACCTTAACCCAACCATCAAAATTATTAATGTCTACACCTTCCCCAACCCTAAACCCAACCATCACAGTTATAAACGTCTACACCAGGGGTGCTCAACCCTATTCCTGGCGATCGACCTTCCTGCAGTTTTCAGTTGCAGCCCTTATCAAACACACCTGCCTGTAATTATCAAGTGCTCCTCACGTTCTAAATAATTGGTTCAGGTGTGTTTGATCAGGGTTGGAGCTGAAATCAGCTGGAAGGTCGATCGCCAGGAACAGGGTTGAGCACCCCTGGTCTACACCTTCTCCAACCCTAATCCCAACCATCACAGTTATTAACGTCTAGACCTACCCCAACCGTAATCCCAACCATCACAGTTATTAACGTCTACACCTACCCCAACCTTAACCCAACCATCAAAGTTATTAACATCTACACCTTCCCCAACCCTAAACCCAGTGCTAAATTTGTGAATTGCGAGGTCCCGGAACAGATCGGGGTAACGGATTCGGCATGTTACCTGAGGATGGAGAGGTGTCGCGCACGAAAGTGTAGAGCGAGGAGGGGGTGTTGGAGGTGTATGGCGGAAGGGTGTCGCGGACGAAAGTGAAGAGGGTTGGGGAGTGGTGGAGGAAAGTGAAAGTGAACAGCAGACAGGGCTGTTGATGAGGAGGATCAGTAAAATGAGGTGCCGGATCAGATTTCAGAGGTGGTGGATCCGGATCTGGCGTGTTCCGGCACAAATTAAGCCCTGCCTAAATCCAACCATCAGTTATTAACGTCTACACCTTCCCCAACCCTTAACCCAACCATCACAGTTATTAATGTCTACACCTACACTTACCCCAACCCTAAACCCAACTATCAGTTATTAACATACACCTTTCCCAACACTAAACCCAACCATCACAGTTATTACTGTCTACACCTTCCCCAACTTTAACCCAACTATTACAGTTATTAACGTCTACATCTTCCCTCACCCTTAACCCAACCATCCCAGTTATTAACGACTACACCCACACGTACTCCACACTTAAACCCAACCATCTCAGTTATTAACATCTACACCTACCACAACCCTGAACCCAACCATCATTGTTATTAAGAACTACACCTTTCCCAAACCTAAACCCAACCATCACAGTTATTACCGTCTACACAATCCCCAATCATCACAGTTATTAATGTCTACACTTTCCCCAACTATCACAGTTATTAATGTCAACACCTTCCCCAACCATCACAGTTATTAATGTCTACACCTAACCCAACTATCACAGTTATTAATGTCAACACCTTCCCCAACCATCACAGTTATTAATGTCTACACTTACCCCAACTCTTAACCCAACAATCACAGTTATTAACGTACAGCTAAGTAGGCTAACTGTCATAACAAAACAGATGAAGAAGTCAGCGAGTGGAGTTGTATGGTGGAGTTGCTTAATGAATGAATATAATAATATATCAAATGAATCGGTTGTGGATAAATTTGGACAAAACTCATGAAAACATTTGGTGAAAATGTTCTCTGTTAAGTATTTCCGCCATCTTGCCAACAACATCTTGTTGTGTCATCTCGCATGGTTCAGAGGGGTCTCGATAACTGCAAGTTACGCCTCTCTAACTTACTACAAGATACGCCCTTCATATTACTGAAGGGTATTATATTATTCTTGCAGTCCGCAGACAGATACACTTAAAGTATTTGCTCTCTTTCATGTGGTTTTAAAGATCGTTTCTTTCTTTGGTAAGTGGGTAAGTAGCTAAATAATGACATTTTTGGGTGAACTATCCCAGTAGGTTTTTCTTAACCATTCAACATCTATTATTTGTAACATTTTATTTAGGCTATATGATTATTATTGTTTGTTTCTCACCACCCATGCATATAACATAGATACTTTACATTGCCCTATAATGTAAGTAAACATTTACCATTTAAGTAAACAAATGGGCTGTGTAATGCATTTTTTAATGACAAGTACAAACATGCAAATAATTTATTACAATATGACAGTGGGAATTTTAGCTTTTTGTAATGATACAGTCACACCAATAGATGTCAGTAAAAAGGCAGTGTGACCATATTGTAACAGCAAAAGAAACACATTCAACATTAAATCTAGATTTACCTCATGTAATTTCTTAATGTATGTTGCTGTTCGCATATTTCATCAGACAATTTTTTTTGTCTGAATCACTTTTATTTTCAAGAATGATTTTGTATAATGTTTTCTGTGTATAAAATTATTCTTTATATAAACATTGATTTTAATAGTACTTTATCTTTATACTCTTTATACATATATATAGTTTGTTAGAGTTAATTAAGTATATTAGAATTAAACAAAGACTTTTTAAGACTAAACGGTTAAATGACTTAATAATATAGGCCATATCAATATTATCTTCCTTTTTGGTAGTTGAAAAAAAATTGTGTGTATGTATGTACAGTTGAAGTCAGAATTATTAGCCCCCTGAATTATTAGCCCCCGGTTTATTTTTTCCTCAATTTCTGTTTAACTGAGAGATGTTTTCATCACAATTCTAAACATAATAGTTTTAATAACTCATTTCTAATAACTGATTTATTTTATCTTTGCCATGATGACAGTAAATAATATTTTACTAGATATTTTTCAAGACACTTCTATACAGCTTAAAGTGACATTTAAAGGCTTAACTAGGTTAATTAGGTTAACTAGGCACGTTGGGGTAATTAAAAAAGAAATAGCTTAAAGCGGCTGATAATTTTGTCCCTAAAATGGTGTTTAAAAAAATAAAAAAAATGCTTTTATTCTAAAATATAACAATTCTATATAATAAAACAAGACTTTCTTCAAGAAAAAATATTATCAGACATACTGTGAAAATGTCTTTGCTCTGTTAAACATCATTTGGGAAATATTTAAAAAAGAAACAAAAATTCTAAGGGGGGGTAATAATTCTGACTTCAACTGTATTTTATATATATATATATATATATATATATATATATATATATATATATATATATATATATATATATATATATATATATTCATTAATTTATTTTCTTTTCGGCTTAGTCCCTTTATTAATCTGGGGTCGCCACAGCAGAATGAACCGGCAACTTATCCAGCATATGTTTTACGCAGCGGATGCCCTTCCAGCTGGAACCCATCACTGGGAAACAACCATACACACTCATTCACACACATACACTACGGACAATTTAGCTTACCCAATTCACCTGTATCGCATGTCTTAGGACTAGTGGGGGAAACCGGAGTACCCGGAGGAAACCCACGTGAATGCGGGGAGAACATGCAAACTCCACACAGAAATGCCAACTGACCCAGCCGAGGCTCGAACCAGCGATCTTCTTGCTGTGAGGCGACAGCACTATCTACTGCGCCACCACATCACCCTATATATATATATATATATATATATATATATATATATATATATATATATATATATATATATATATATATATATATATATATATATATATATATCGTTTGTTTGGTTCTAGGGCACGTATAAGTCTACAAGATCACAAATGAACCATTTAGGAAAATTGTTTCATAGAATTAGTTAGAACAATTAACTGAAACACTCACATGTACGTATACACACAGTATATACAGTTCTGCTCAAAGTTTTACACACCCCTTGAAAATTTTTTAAATGTGAGTAATTTGAACACAATAAGAGAGATCATACAAAATTCATGTTATTTTTTATTTAGCACTGTCCGGAGTAAGATATTTTACAAAAATATGTTTACACATAGTTCACTACACAAAAATTTTGCTAAAATTCTTAAAATAACCCTCAGCAAAAGTTTACATAACCTTGGTTTTCAATACTGTGTGTGGTTTCCTGATGATCTACAAGTAAAATACTAAATGCCTTCTTCCAAACCCGAATCCATTCTAAGGTTATTCATTCATTCATTTTCCTTAGTCCTATTATTCATCAGGGGTCGCCACAGCAGAATGAACCACCAATTTATCCAGCATATGTTTTACACAGCGGATGCCCTTCCAGCTGCAACCCAGTACTGGGAAACATCCATACACACATTCACACACATACACTAAAACTGGTGTTAACCGATTATTAACAGAATAAATAGATTGTTCAATTTGATTTAATGACCAATAAAAATACTGTAATCCATTACATCCCAAAGCTACATGAAACATGTTTCACTTTAATAATTCCCACATTAACACTACACTACCTGACAAAGGTCTTGTCATTGATCCCAGTTGTAAGAGTAACAAATAATAACTTGACTTTTAGCTAATCATTAGGAAAAGTAACAGAAGGTAGATTTTTCCGATGAATTATCTGTTGAACTGCATCCAAAACCTCACAAATACTGCAGAAGACCTATTAAAACCCGCATGGACCCAAGATTCTTACAGAAATCAGTCAAGTTTGGTGAAGGAAAAATCTTGGTTTGGGGTTACATTTAGTATGGGCGCGTGCAGGAGATCTGCAGAGTAGATGGCAACATCAACAGCCTGAGGTATCAAGACATTTGTGCTGCCCATTACATTTCAAACCACAGGAGAGGGCAAATTCTTCAGGAGGATAGCGCTCCTTCTCATACTTCAGCCTCCATATCAAAGTTCCTGAAAGCACAGAAGGTCAAGGTGCTCCAGGATTGGCCAGCCCAGCCACCAGAAATGAACATTATTGAGCATGTCTGGGTTAAGATGGAGGAGGCATTGAAGTGAATCCAAAGAATCTTGATGAACTCTGGGAGTCCTGCAAGAACGCTTTCTTTGCCATTTCAGATGACTTTATTAATCAGTTATTTGAGTCATTGCAGAGATGTATGGATGCAGTCCTCCAAGCTCATGGGAGTCAGACACAATAATAATTCTTTTTCCACTGCACCATGACTTTATATTCTATACTGTACATTATTTCTGTTAAGTGACAAGACTTTTGTCTAAGCAAAGTCAGACCTTACTGTATTTAAAAATCAAGGCATGATCATTTTTTATTTTAATAAAATAAGCGTAATCTAGAGGCCTTTGCCTCATATAAGCCACTTCTGATACCAAATCATCAACTAGAAGTCAAGTTATTATTTGTTGTTCCTAAAACTTGTATAGGCGACAAGACGTTTGTCAGGTAGTGTATAGTATTTCTCTAAACCACATTATGAGTGCTTCTAATTCTTGGAACCATTAATATTTTTAAAATATTTTCTTATTGACAGTGGTTCTATCTTTCAGTTTTATTTGTTCATTTATTGTGTATATTTTATTTCATATCAGTTAATGAATTTTTTTTACCAACAGTTTTAGTCATAGTTTCAATGTTCATTTACTAAAATCAAAGTCCTATGTTTTTATTTTATTTTTTTGACATTGCAACAATTTTTTTTCTGCAATATATATTGCACTATACTGTACCTATACACTTCCACCAAATTATTGAATAGCACTATTTGAAAAGAATTTATAGTTTAAGGTATTAGCAAACCATCAAATATGACTTTTGTTTCAATAAACTCTTAATTTTCTCATTAATATATCATAAGATAGTTTAGGTATTGGGTTAGGGATGTAGAATAAGATCATGCAGAATATAGTACTAATACACAGCCAATAGTAAGAATTGGTCCCTAAATTGTTATAACGATATATGCATTAATTTTTGGGATGGTATAGGGGAGGAAATCATGCATATAATGTAATAAACAAACTTCAAGCATGGATGACTGAAATAAAGCAAAGATAAAAGTGAGATAAACAGTGCGTCCTTTATGGTTTTGTATATGTAAATGTAAAAAATACACTGCAAAATCAACACAACAGTGCATGTCTTGCGATGTGACTATTGCGGATGCACACATTGCGATATATTGTGCAGCCCTATTATAAATATATCTGTATTGTAATGTAACATGACTGATTTTTGATAGATATTACTGTGCAACAGTTATTTATTCATTTGTGACAAGGATAGTTGTAGTTCATTTTATGAGGAACTAGCTACATACTGTAATAGTCTACTGCTTTACACTTCTTCAATCACTATCAAGGTACTTCCATTTTGAATATTAATACGAATCTTAATTTTGTAGTGTTTCTTAACACTCCCATGATCTGCAAAGAACATTTCTTTTTTTTGTTCAAGTGTAACCCAGTGGAAACAGCGCTCTATACTTTACAAGAGTCTCTTCTCTAACAATTTGATAGCTTAATAGTACACTAATAACAGCATTCAGCGCCAGACGACCCGTTTCACACCAGCTTTTTAGTCTACAAACTACTGTCTGCCTCCGTGTCAGGGCGTTTCCATGGCTACACGTTTGACATAATAACAGTGCATGCTTGAGTGCTCCTATAAGGTCACTACTGAACCGCACTGTAAAACCCAAAAAGTTAAGGTAACTCAAACCGTTTGAGGAAACCAATTGCAACAAACCATTTAAGTTCAAAAACTAATCCTAATGAGTACCGTGAACTTAATTCATTTGAGTAAATAAACAATTTGAGCACAGTAAAACCTGATAAATGAAGAGAACTCAAACCAACTGAGTACTGTAAAACCCAATAAGTTAAGGCAACTTAAACCATTTGAGGAAACCGATTGCTACAAACCATGTGAGTTAAAAACGAATCTATATGAGTCCTGTGAACTTACTCCATTTAAGTTGAAGTAATAAGGTATTTAATTCACTCATTACCTTCAACACTGAGTTCAAAACTCATTTCAAATGAGTAGAATTAACTTTCAGTCAATTTTGAGTTAACTACCCTCATTTCATTTGATAAAGTTGACTGTTGGGTTTTACACCTTTGACAACTTTAGGAAAGGTCACAAACACACACTGTTTTGGATTGAAATGAGTTGAACATATTAGTTTGATCTCATTGATCCCTTTTGATTTTGCACACACACATTTGGAGTTATGAAAGTTTGCACTTCCCACGCTGACATTACACTTTTATCACCTGATGTATATATGAACTGTGGAAAGAGATATTTTACTTATGCAAATCGTCCAGCTGTTTATTCAAATGAAATGGCGAATGCCGTCAAACGCAATTTATAGCCCTCAATCTACATGCGCTGTATAACATAAAGAGACCATTTTTCAATAAAACCCTTTCAGGCAATACTATCCTGCCCATCAGCACCAAAGGGCATATTTGAATGAGGGATAGGCAAATTCAAGTATTACTCATTGCTGTAAGACAGCTGATATATATATTTACATGTAAAAACTGGTATACAGTGCTCAGCATAATTAAGTACACCTCGTTATGAAAATAAATATTTGTATCCATTTCTCAGTGAATGTAGGCAATGTATTTTGGTGCATTTAAACAAAACAGATTTATTAAACAGATATATTTATTAAAATAATATTTTAGTCACCAAACATATTTAGAAATGGAAAGATAATACAATTAAATTCAAGCAAAATATTGCAAAAAAAAGATTACAACCTAAAAAATTTCAATAAAATTTGTCAATTTTTTGCTTCTCTTGATTTTTTCTCTTTTTTAAATTTGTATTTAATATTTTTCTGTAACATATAAATTTGGGTGTACTCGTTTTTGGACCGTTATCGTAAGTTATTTTGTTAAATAAGCTCCAGATTTGGCTTCAGTACTGACTAATCTAATGTATATGCACTTATATATGCTGAGCACTGTATTTGTCAGGGAATTGAAGCTGAAAATGAGTCATCAGTCATGAATGAATTCTCAGTTCTCAGTTCATCTACATAATTTTTCGAATGCATCCAGTTGAAGAGAAGAAGTATCTGTGAAATATATTATTATTATATGATTTACATAACCACAATATGCCTTGTATATTATTGTTACGGAAGAGTTATATCACACTGTTCTCTTTAAAGCTACACGATATAAAAGCAAATCATCTGAACATTTTGTTTCAACATAACATTACTGCAAATTAAAATAGTGTTTATTCAATGAATTAATGCAGTGCTATTTTTGACTATAGTGTAAGAATCAAAAAGTAATGCAAAAGTAAACTGCAACACAAAACACGTAATTAAAAAAGTGTCTTACCTCTGACGCACTTTACTTTACATAAGCCAAGAGTCTGCGCCGATGAAATGCTGGGCTTCAGTTGTGGTGCTGACTTGCATATAAACTCTTATTTTCATTCCTCCTACTCTCTCTCAGTTTCTCCCACTCTCCTCTTGACTCTGTCTGATGACTGATGCTCTCTCTCTCTCTCTCTCTCTCTCTCTCTCTCTCTCTCTCTCTCTCTCTCTCTCTCTCTCTCTCACTCCCTCTCTCTCTGTGTATCTCTATACTCTTGCTATACTCTTTCTATTCAATATGTATATTCTTGTTTTATATATAATTTTGGTAACACTTTAAGTAACAACTCTGGCTTATTATTTGCCTGTTATTAAGATATTGGCTGTTTATTGGTACTTATAAAGTACATATTCTGCACGATTGCATTCTACACCCCTAATCCTACCTACAGTAATACCTAAACCCAACTACTACCTTAATAACTATTAATAAGCAGCAAATTGGAAGTTTATTGAGGCAAAACAATTGTACCTTAAAATAAAGTGTGACACAATTTTACAGCATAATTTACAATAATGTGACCAAACAGAAATAGATATATTTTAATTTATTGTTTATAATTTTTTCTTAAAATATATATGGTATTTCTCAGTAAAACTGTTATTATTTACTCAACCTTGTCATTGCAATCCCCTGAGACCTTCATTCAAACCAGGCTCATTCTGAAAATGTACCTCTATATACATTTTGGGAGAGCGCCAAATACATCCCAGGAGCTACGTTTTTTGCAGTTTTTGTTTTCGTGAGTCTGCCAGAGGTCACTGTGGGCACTTTTTGAGATCTCAAATTTCTCTCGCGAGTGCCATTTGCACCTGCTGTTCTCACATAAATCCACTAGAGGTCGCTGTCGTCTGACTGACTGACTGACTGAATGACTGGCCTATCCTCCTCCTTCCCTAAACCCAACCAATGGTGTTTTCTAAAGCACCAATTGGCCAGCGCCCACCCACTTCCCTAAACCCAACCGACAGTGTTTTCAAAAGGACCGATTGACCCGCCCACCTACTTCCCAAATTTTTTTTTCTAAAGTAATCCAAAAAAAGAAAAGCCCACTGATTTTTTACACAGGAAAGCCATCCACACGAAGGTAAGCGGTCAGCTGGTAAGTACAAAATGGAATGGGGTCATACTATCCAGTTATGGTTGCCACCCGCCCCTTAAAATACGGAATCGTCCCGTATTTGAGAATGAAATTGTACTAAGGCAATTGATTCAAAACGGGACGGGTATTGTGGTTGCAAATAACAGTACAATGGTGAGCACATCAAGTATGAAAGCCTTCGCAACCCACGGGTATACGTTAATAACTGTGATGTTTGGGTTTAGGGTTGGAGAAGGTGTAGACGTTAATAACGGTAATGGTTGGGATAAGGGTTGGGGTGGTTGTAGACATTAATAACTATGATGGTAGGGCTTAGGTTTGGGGAAGGTGTAGATGTTAATAATGATGATGGTTGGGCTTAGGGTTGTGGTACGTATAGACGTTAATAACTGTGATGGTTGGGTTTAGAGTTGGGAAATGTGTAGACATTAATAACAGTGAGGGTTGGGGTAGGTGTAGACGTTGATAACTGTGATGGTTGGTTTAAGGGTTGGGGTATGTGTAGACGTTAATAAATGTGATGGTTGGGTTAAGGGTTGGAGTAGGTGTAGACGTTGATAACTGTGATGGTTGGGCTAAGGGTTGGGGTAGGTGTAGACGTTAATAACTGTGATTGTTGGGTTTAGGGTTGGAGTAGGTGTAGACGTTAATAAATGTGATGGTCGGGTTTAGGGTTGGAGTAGGTGTAGACGTTAATAACTGTAATGGTTGGGTTTAGGGTTGGGGTAGGTGTAGACGTTAATAACTGTAATGGTTGGGTTTAGGGTTGGGGTAGGTGTAGACGTTAATAACTGTAATGGTTGGGTTTAGAGTTGGGGTAGGTGTAGACGTTAATAACTGTGATTGTTGGGTTTAGGGTTGGAGTAGGTGTAGACGTTAATAAATGTGATGGTCGGGTTTAGGGTTGGAGAAGGTGTAGATGTTAATAACTGTGATGGTTGGGTTTAGGGTTGGAGTAGGTGTAGACGTTAATAACTGTAATGGTTGGGTTTAGGGTTGGGGTAGGTGTAGACGTTAATAACTGTAATGGTTGGGTTTAGGGTTGGGGTAGGTGTAGACGTTAATAACTGTAATGGTTGGGTTTAGAGTTGGGGTAGGTGTAGACATTAATAACTGTGATGGTTGGGTTAAGGGTTGGGGTGGTTGTAGACATTAATAACTATGATTGTAGGGCTTAGGTTTGGGGAAGTGATAATGATGGTTGGGTTTAGGGTTGGAGAAGGTGTAGATGTTAATAACTGTAATGGTTGGGTTTAGGGTTGGAGTAGGTGTAGACGTTAATAACTGAAATGGTTGGGTTTACTGTTGGGAATTTGTAGACGTTAATAAATGTGATGGTTGGGTTAAGGGTCGGGGTAGGTGTAGATGTTAATAACTGTGATGGTTGGGTTTAGGGTTGGGGAATGTGTAGACGTTAATATCTGTGATGGTTGGGTTAAGGGTTGGGCAGGTGTACTGTAGATGTTAATAACTGTAATGGTTGGGTTCAGGGTTGGAGAAGGTGTAGACGTTAATAACTGTGATGGTTGGGTTTAGGGTTGGGGTGGTTGTAGACATTAATAACTATGACGGTAGGGCTTGGGTTTAGGGAAGGTGTGGATGTTAATAATGAGGATGGTTGGGTTTAGGTTGTGGTACGTATAGACGTTAATAACTGTGATGGTTGGGTTTAGGGTTGGGGTGGTTGTAGACATTAATAACTATGACGGTAGGGCTTGGGTTTAGGGAAGGTGTGGATGTTTATAATGAGGATGGTTGGGTTTAGGTTGTGGTACGTATAGACGTTAATAACTGTGATGGTTGGGTTTAGGTGTGGAGTAGGTGTAGACATTAATAACTGATGTACAGCAACATCTTGCCGACAACATAGTTTTGACATGTGGTTCTCCGTAACTTCAATTTACACCTCTAACGTACTACAAGTTATGCCCCGACATGTTACGCCCCTGTCGTGCAGTCCGCAGACAGACCGTACTCAGGAAAAGCAAATTGATTGACAGGTATGCATCAAAGTATTTTTGGAGCTTCGTATGATTACAGTTGAGCCTCTGAAGTGACAATGAATATTTCGAGAATGTTTTTGGTAACTTTTCTGCAATTGAATCTAAATAATCTAATCTAAATTTAATAATATAAAAAAGTTTTATTTGTGTTTCGATGGTGAACAATGGACTAAGGAGTTTGGATCAAAATGAGGGAGTCATTAATAACAGCATTTTCCTTTCTCTGTGAACTAACTTTATAATGCATTCTGAATATAACTGAAGGTGTTGATCTGAGTGTGCATACAGTTACTATGGTGTTGGTAAGTGATTGATGAGATGTTCTTGTCCATTAGAACCGTTACTGTGCAGTTGCTTGGGATGCCAATGTGTGTTTAAGTGTGTTGTTAGAAATATGTGGTTGTTTTGTATCTTGAGCTTAGGCTCTTTTTATATGTATTTGATAAGGTGTTTGTTGCTATGTTGATTTATATGCAGTTGATGAAGTGCTCTGACTGGTTTTAACCCTGTTGTAGTGTGGTTCCAAGTGTTGATGCTAGTCGGGTGGTTTAAGCCTCAAAACAATCTTTAAGACAGGAAGTGAGTTTGTCAATGGGTGACAATGAATGTCTCTAGCTTGGTCTCTTCCATCATGCATCACATGTGGTTCTGTACTCTCGTCTGCCATCATTTTGCATTTTTTGCATGCTGGATGTCACGCTTGTAACAGTAAGCAGTGTCTGACACATTCAAAGCTGACCTTTCAAATGCTTTAACGTTATCATGCTGTCACAAAATCCTTCAGTGATGAAATGACACAAGTTGCTGTATATATGTCAATGTTGTGCCTCTGTAACTGCTGGTTTGTCGCCTGAAACTTCTCTGTGTTTCAAATTTGCGTAGTGGCGCAGTAGGTATCGCTGTTGCCTCACAGCAAGAAGGTCGCTGGTTCGAGCCTCGGCTGGGTCAGTTGGCATTTCTGTGTGGAGCTTGCATGTTCTCCTGGCATTCGCATGGGTTTCCTCCGGGTGCTCTGGTTTCCCCCCAGAGTCCAAAGACATGCGGTACAGGTGAATTGGGTAGGCTAAATTGTCCGTAGTGTATGAGTGTGTATGGTTGTTTCCCAGAGATGGGTTGTGGCTGGAAGGGCATCTGCTGCATAAAACATGTGCTGGATAAGTTAGCGGTTCATTCCGCTGTGGCAACCCCAGAATAATAAAGGGACTAAGCTGAAAAGAAAATGAATGAATGAATGAATAAATGAAACATTTAATTTTATTTGTTTTTTGTAGCTCCTCAAGTAAACAAAGAAACAAAAGGTTACGTTAAATTCTTAAAAACAATCTCTGTCAAAGGCATTCGTCCCAACCAACTCCCCATCATTCTCCCTCTCTTTTCAGATGGCATGGCGGGCCAAACCAAAGGTTAGCATGGGCCAACTTTGGCCCGCGGGCCCTACTTTTAGCACCTCTGATCTAGTGTAATATCTAAAGTGATGACAAAAAGGCTGAACAGCATGAAATGCCATCACTCTACAGAGATTTCCCAGTATTTCTGTGTTGCAATCGGGAGATCAATAATTAACCCCGAAAAAGCCGAAGCAAAGCAAACACTACCAGATTACTATGGTATAAATACAGCACTACAACATACAAAAGAGAGAGATCGACTTAGAATGTCACTGTTTTATAATAATTTGATCAGGTGTTTTTTGAAATTATGCTAATTTTTTTTTCTTATTATGAGATCTCTGTCGCCATCTTGTGGTGGAACGTCAACCGTCTTTGCTCTGCTTAGTACGAAAGGCTGATGGATGCTGACGTACTCTATCTCCAAAATTATAAATATTTAAAATAGGCACTATCCCTATAAATAAACTGTATAGATGCAATCTAAACAACTACATTCTTGCCTTAAAGGGCACCTATGGTGAAAAATCTACTTTTTAAGCTGTTTGAACAGACATATATGTAGGTATAGTGTATAGACCGTCATATTGGGGTGATATAAACACACCCAGTTCTTTTTTTTCAATTTAAAAACATAAAAACGGTAGACCAATTGGAGCGGTTTTGAGACCGACCGCAACTTGACATAGGAGTGCGGTCCCCCCGCCCACCAATATTGATTGACAGGTGCGCATTACCATATCCTCAGTTTGTTTCACGTCCGCCATTTTCAGTGTGTGAGTCAAAGCGATGTCACCAAAGAAACACCCCTGCTCTATTTTTAGATGTAAGGCTCATTGGGCTCAACATTCACCACGTTATTGCTCTCCTCGGCACCAGTGTTTGTAACTAGGTGGGTTTGCATACATGTATACTTTTCATTGTGTCTTCCTTAAACTTCAGCTGTTTGCATTTCCAGCGGTCACAGAAGCTCCCTGTCATCTTAACTAGGTGCAGCTGGAAAGTGCGAGCACGTTGCTTCACATGCGCGTCCCTTTATTAGAAATAACGAACTAACGACACGCAGCACCATGCATTTCAGAATTCTAAAAATATGTTTCTATCAGGGTACACAACGGGCCGCAAGTCGGTGGCTGTCTGCGGCGCCCAGCCACAACTCAGGACACTGTTCATATTTCTACCATGCCACAAAGCGTTATCTGAATAGTTTCATTTTAAATAACATGCGAATGTGCACGTCTGGTGTGCCGTGTCGCGGCTCTGAGCGGCGCATCCGGTGTATGACGCCCTTTAGTTATAGCCTCAAGCAGGTCGTACACCAGAAGCGCCGCTCGGCGCGCCACGCAGCGGCATGCATTTCTGGATTGAACTGCCATGGATGAACTGTCATGTGCGCGCCGTGTCGCAGTGCTGAGCGGCGCATCTGCTGTGTGATGCCCTTCAGTCAAAGTTAACTCCGTGTGCTTGGTTATTTGTCTCGGTGTACAAGCTCAGAGCTTTAAACTAGCACACAGTTGGCTGTAAAACTATACAAAGACACAAATGATTTTGTAGTCTCTGCTTGGTCTGTGTCCGAGTCGTACATGTACGGCTGAATGCTGGTCCTCTCACTCATGTTGCTTCTCTGTCTGCCTGTCTGTTGACATACACAAAGCGGGGGAGCTCTTGGCCCCGCCCCCTCGTTAAGTTGGGCGGGAAGTCGAAACTAATTTTCATGTGAAGCAACACACCCCTAAAACAACAAACTGTGTACACGCCCCCAAAATGGCACTTTTTAACACATTATAATAAAAAATCTGAATTGTGTTTTGAACTGAACCTAAACTGGCACACTCAGAAAAACCATAATATTAATATGAAATCTTAAAAAAGGAGTAAAATAGGGTCCCTTTAAAAAGTCTTAAAAGTACATTGTTTTCCAACAGCTGCAATATTTGTCAAACTGCAGTGAGTATATTGATCTGCTGTCACTCTATGTGGGCAGAGTAATACAGAAGGCTGAAGAGGCTTTACGAATGCTGATATTGCAGAATATCGCACGGCTATCAGCCAATCAGATTTAAGAACCAGACAGAACTGTTGTATAAAATGACTTATTTTTCTGGATTTGAACATTCTTTGAAACATTTGGCCTAATGTAGGTACATAAGCCAGCAAAAAGATGTAACAGTGTTCTACTGATATTTCTATAAAAATAAATCTTACATATTGTGTCTTTTGTTCTCATTTATAAACAAACACGGTATGTTGTGGGCAGGATGTTAGGCCACTCTGCACTGCAGGTGTTATGAAGACATTACCACAGAGCTATGTGTTCTTGTGGGTCGTTGCCAGGTCATTGCCATGCAGTTGCTATAAGTTTGTTTTTGTTTGGGCTTTGTGGTTGTGGTTTTGTGTCTCTTGCAAGAGTGCTATACGTTAGGGCTGCATGATAATATGCAAATATGCTATATGCGATATGGTTGTTGAGAATGGCAATATCAATAGTTCTTACAATAAACATTTCCTTAGAAAAAGGCTATTTTTATATATGTTTTAACATAATTGGGCAGTGGGTAGCATTGTCGCCTGACAGCAAGAAGATCGCTGGTTGGGTCAGTTGGCATTTTTGTGTGGAGTTTGCATGTTCTCCCCTTGTTTGCGTGGGGTTCCTCCGGGTGTTCTGGTTTCCCCCACAAGTCAAAGACATGTGCTATAGGTGAATTGGGTAAACTAAATTGTCCTTAGTGTATGTGTGTGAATGAGAATGTATGGGTGTTTCCCAGTGATGGGTTGCAGCTGGAAGGGTATCCACTGTGTAAAACATATGCTGGACAAGTTGCCTGTTCATTCCGCTGTGGCGACCCCTGATGAATAAAGTGACTAAGCCAAAAAGAAAATGAATGAATGAATGTAATGATTTTAAAATGAACAGGTAAAAGACATATTGTAAGGGTCTGACGATATGCTTACTCCACAAAACGAGACGAGACACGAGATTGGGTTCACGAGCACTATACAAGATGAGATTTTACACTTTTTTAAGAAATCCTCCTAATGAATCCTAATGAAATAAATCAATGGAAAATAGTCTTTTATACGGTGGCCGAGAGAGCTTAACATGCTGCCATTTAAGAAAACACGTGCAGTTACAAAAAACACCAGCAAACTAAAGGCCGATTTATACTTCTGCGTCAAACGCACGCGTATGCTACGGCGCAGCATACGCGTGGACGCATAGCCCCTCGCCGTGGCCGTCGGCGACGTTGACGCGCACCTCTCAAAAAATGTAACGCGTACGCGTAGCGCAAGCTCTGTGATTGGTTGGCTTGTTAGCGATGACGAGAGTGGGCGGAGGTGAGAGCCGTGCGCCCGATGCAGTGAGTGTTTACAAGTGTGGAGTCCCGTGAAGGAGCTCCGGATGGAGACTGTTGTTTTGTGTTTACCTTATGATTAAAGTTGTTGCACGTCCGCCGGTTCCCACCTCAAAATGAGCAAATTTGAGCCACTTGTACATTAAGGAAGTGTTCAGGGAAAACTAAACACCAGCGAAGAAACTCGACACAGAGAAACATAAACACCTATTGCCAGCTAGCGTTTCAGAAGCGTATTGCAGAGAAACAGAAACAGCGCGCAGAAGTATAAATGCACGGCTACGCGCGAGGCTTGCGCCGTGGGTCACGCCGATCACTTGACGCAGAAGTATAAACCAGGCTTAAGGGTGTACTCACACCATGTACAGTTGCCTTGAAACCGGGCCGAAGCACGCTTGTCCCCCCTCCCGTCTCCCTCGACGGCCCGAACTCACATTGCATTCGCGCCTGTGAACGCTTCCGTCATCGATGATGCGCTGTTCAGTAAGAAGCGCTCTCGCTCAGCACAGTGGAGATTTCTTTAGTTATATCGTTTTAGTCGTTTGGGATGCAGTGACACGCAGTCAAATATTTCGCCGAACAGATCAGTCACTTTTAGTCCTCATTAAGTCCTCGTGCTGCACGAATTAAGAGGTTTGCTAAAGGTGCAGCTGATGTGCAGTGAGGGGTTTGTGTCTTTAAAGGGCCCCGAAATCCCCCTGTCACAGCAGGGTGTTTTCACACCACTAGTTTGGAAAAAATCAGGACAGTTGGTGTGTCCAGCTCTGTTTAGGTGGGAGTGTCAGGGGATGGAAAGAGGAAAGGATTTGCAAATATGGGAGTTTCCATTTGGAAAACAAACAAACACAGACGCAGGGGAGAAAGACAGTGACTGTGTTTACATGGACATCAGTAATCAAATTATTTGCCAAATTATTAATTTGTCGACTTTAACTGCAGTTTGGCACATTCACTTTCATTCAGGAACATTTCATGCATGTCCCCCGTGACAAACGAGATATTGAAAGCGAGGAACTGCTGTAGAGTGGAGTTTTAATGTAATGTTTGATACCGCACGGCAAATGGGAGAAAACAAATCCTTTGCATTTCTCGGTAACTTAGATGCACTCAGTAAGTAGCGTCAGAAAGCTGTGTGTGGACTATCCTGTCACAAAATGTGGCGAAAATCCTACACAACGGTAAATAGTTTGATTGCTGTGTTTACATGTTTACATTCGGAGAGCAGCATTTACAGCGGATCTTTCAGTCCATAATATTGTACTATAATATTGCAGTGATATTAACGTACTGTAAACTTAGTAACTAAATCATTTTGACTATGGCATGTCTTTAAAAACTGAAAGAGCACTGCTGACGATATGAACTAACTTTGCCATCTGAATGAACAAACAAAGGGCACTGCTCTCACACACACTTACCAAATCTGTAGAGACAGGACAATCAACACAAAATGGAGCCGCATTTTTTTTAAAAGGAGACGAAAATGTTCCTTACAAACGCATTTCTGTCGCGTCCACTGTAATCCACACTTGAGTCCAGCTGCGTTCTCATAGCGTGAAAATGAAAACAAAACCTTCGTTGCAGCACAATAATAAATGCAACACTGACGACCCATGTCTCCAAATTCTTCTTTTTTCACTTGTTTTGGCAACACAACGTGGCGTCTCTCTGTCGTCTGAACACTGTTACAGATAAAAACAGTCTTCGAAGCTATCATGCATATTAATGAAGTGACACCGCATACACAATAGAGCGCGCTGATTGGTTTGAACCAAGTCTTTCTCATGAATTAATGCCGCACACTCAGAGACGTCACGATGTACTTCCTGGAACAGACATCCACTCTCCACGCTGGATTACATGCAAGGATCTAATCGCCGTGACGCAGCTTCAAAAATTCGTTTCAAACCGGCAGAACGAATTTGCTCAAAATAACGCAAAAACAACAATTTTCACTTTTTAGTGAGATATATGAGTCCTAATAGTGTTTATAGCAGCGTGGGACACAGATATGACTGTCAACAGCTCAAAAAATTTGTTTTGGTGTTTCTTGACCCTTTAATAATCTACGACAGTTTGCATTCATTGAACAGTAAGAATGATTAATAAACATATTTGAAACAGTCCCTTAAAAGTCACGTCTCGTCTTCAGTTTCGGGCTCAGAACCCAAGTCAACCGCGCTCTGGCACACCTCTTCCAACCGGGCCAGGGCCAGCCAACTGAACCGTGCCTGAGTCCGATTCAGAGCACTCACACTTCTCAAACGATCCGGAAAACGGGCATGGGCACGGTTCGGATAGCATAATGCGAGTACGCACTAAGAAACAATCTTCATAAGTTTCACAGTACACGTGCTGCAAATCGTCATAAAGCATAGACATTGAAAAACGCACTTCATTTTCACACAAAGCAAAAACAATTATTAAATCACACTGCATTTTCTCACAATGCAAACATTTCACAAAAATGCGCTGCAATTTCTTACAACACAACAGATATGTTTCAAGGAGACCCTAAAACGTGACAGACCCAGCTATTTAAGTTCTGGTTATTTAAGCTAATAAATACTAAAGACATGGGAATCGGGATATTCAAATAAAAAAACAAAAATCTCATCTTTTAAAGACCACCTACAACTTCACCGAGCAATGAGGCGCGTCCCAAATGGCGCACTATACACTATGCACTTACACACACAACAGCATAGTATATGTATGTAGTGTCGTCCTAAACAGAACACTATAATCTTCTATGTGAAGCTGCTTTGACACAATCTACATTGTAAAAGCGATATATAAATAAAGATGAATTGAATTGAACTAACGTGCTGCATCCCAATTCGCATACTTATACTACACCCTAAAAGTATGTACTTTATTGTGAAGGAAAATATATAATTTTGAGTGTGTAACAGAAGAGTATGCAAGCTTTGGGACGTACTACTTCCTCGTTAACACCGTTATGTTGCTTAGTTATGAGCCCTGTCAATCATCCACACATCATTCACATTTCTGTCATATTTAATTTCCTTATTGGAGAAGCAGCAGCAGGTTAATCTGTTATTCGTGAGTCTTTCATGCAGAGAAATCTCCTCCGGTCTTTGGGTAATTCTGCATTCAGACGTTAATGTCCAAACACATTCGAGCTGATAGAAAGGCAACAGTAACTCAAATAACCACTCGTTACAGCCGAGGTATGCAGAAAATCATATCTGAACGCACAACACGTCCAACCTTGAGGCGGATGGGCTACAGCAGCAAAAGACCACACCGGGTGCCATTCCTGTCAGCTGAGAACAGTACACTGAGGCTACAATTGGCACAGGCTCAAGAAAATTGAACAATAGAAGATTGGAAAAACGTTGCCTGGTCTGATGAGTCTCGATTCCTGCTGCGACATTCGAATGGTAGAGTCAGAATTGTCGTCAACTACATGAAAGCATGAATCCAACGTGCCTTGTATAAATGGTTCAGGCTGGTGGTGGTGGTGTAATGGTGTGGGGGATATTTTCTTGGCACACTTTGGGCCCATTCGTACCAATTGAGCATTGTGCACATGTCACAGCCTACCTGCCCACATAGCAAATGGAGTTGGCCCAAATGTGGCCTCATTATGGCACTGCTGGCGAGTTGCCGGCACTGGCATGCATAATGTCAGCCGAATGTGGGCCATGCATGGCGATTATGGCACTGCATGCATCACGGCAAACTACATTTGGGCCAGTTGTGGATGGGAGGTGTGTGGCCCAGATCAGTGTAGCGATTGTTCACATTGTTTAGGCAACATTAGGCTGGGTTATGGCTCTGTTTTTGGGGTTTCTGGTTAAAGTATAAACTTATAGCTGAGAATCGGTACCAATAATAAACCTGTTTTGGCCCAGTTCAGGGCCAGTTATGGGTGATAAATTGCCTGAGATTCAGGCCAGTTATGGCTCATGTGTGGCCCTTGTCTTTAATCCAGTTATGGGCCACTTCAGGACTGTTATTCTTTGCGGTACTTTGGCCGAGGGAATACTTATTGTGTGGCCCGGAGCTGGGCCAGAAAACATTTGCCATATAGGGTGAGTATTGTTGCTGACCATGTCCATCCCTTTATGACCACAGTACCCATCTTCTGATGACTACTTCCAGCAGGATAACACACCATGTCATAAAGCGCAAATCATCTTAGACTGGTTTCTTGAACATGACAATGAGTTCACCGTACTCAAATGGCCTTCACAGTCACCAGCCCTCAATCCAATAGAGCACCTTTGGGATGTGGTGGAACAAGAGATTTTCATCATGGATGTGCAGCCGACAAATCTGCAGCAACTTTTTGATGCTATCATCTCAATATGGAGCAAAATCTCTAAGGAATATTTCCAGTACCTTGTTGAATCTATGCCACAAAGGATTAACGCAGTTCTGAAGGCAAAAGGGGGTCCAACCCGGTACTAGTAAGGTGTACCTAATAAAGTGGCCGGTAAGTTTAGTTTATACTCCATTTGATAGTGTGCTTGACACATTCAAACTAGAAAGATTCATCATTTGTTGTTGTTGTTGATAGCACTCTGCTATGTGGTTGTTAGGGTTTGTTCTTAGCAGTTGGTGCTATATTTTTAGGTTAAAGGGAGTTTAGAGATCTAAAGAGGTGAAACATGATTGCTAGTGTGATACTTTAGGCTGCTAGTTAAAGAGTCAAGGTTTAATTCCCCGGACACACAGTATGTACTATCAAAATATACACTCACCGGCCACTTTATTAGGTACACCTAGTTCAGGGTTGGACCCCATTTTGTCTTCAGAACTTCGTGGCATAGATTCAACAAGGTACTGGGAATAATCCTCAGAGATTTTAGTCCATATTGACATGATAGCATCACGCAGTTGCTGCAGATTTGTCGGCTGCACATCCATGATGCGTATCTCCCACTCCACCACATCCCAAAGGTGCTCTATTGGATTGAAATCTGGTGACTGTGAAGGCCCTTTGAGAATAGTGATCTTATTGTCATGTTCAAGAAACCAGTCTGAGATGATTTGTGCTTTATGACATGGAGCGTTATCCTGCTGGATGTGGCCATCAGAAAGTATATACACTGTGGTGATAAAGGGATGGACATGGTCTGCAACAATACTCAGGTAGGCTGTGGCGTTGACACGATAGTCAATTGGTACTGATGGGCCCAAAATGTCCCAAGTAAATATCCCCTCACCATTACACCACCACCACCAGCCTGAACGATTGATACAAGGCAGGATGGATTCATGCTTTCATGTTGTTGATGCCACATTCTGACCCTACCATCCGAATGTCGCAGCAGAAATCGAGACTCCCCTGCTGAAAAATCCAGCTTAAACCAGCCTAAGCTGGTTGGCTGGTTTTAGCTGGTTGACCAGCCTGGTTTTAGAGGGGTTTTGGCCATTTCCAGGCTGGTTTCCAGCTGGTCAGGGGTGCGTTTCCCAAACAACGACGTAACTCGTGGCTGAACTATCATAGTGCGATGCATCGTTTGGCAAAAGAACGATGTAGCGATGAGTGTTTCCCAAAACCCCTAGTTTCTCTGTCGCAGATCCATCGATTGAACCACGTTAGTTATAATGTAAAACGCTCATAATGATGCTCTAAACGGGCTGGACTAACTTCTTTAGAGAACAACCCTATCATTTCTTTGTGCAAATTATATTGTTTTACACAAACACGCATTTAAAATAAAATCCAATATTAGTTTTGGTAAAAACATGCACTCGTTTTCCATATTAATTAAAAGAAATGTAAATGGCACATATATAGGGCCAATGTTTGCTTTACTAATATTATTGAGAAGTTAAACATTACATATTCTATTCTAAAACATAAAATCATTTACAAAAGCTAACACTATTCTAATATCATATATAAATCATATAAATAAATAAATAAATAATGAGGCGATTTATTATAAATATATTTACTAATATTAATAATATTAATGATGATGATGATAATGATGATTATTATTATTATTTAGGATATTGTTTATTTATTTAAAAAAAAAATACAATTTGACACATGCAAACCACAGCAGAAAGTTCTAACCAACAGGCCTATGTCATATACAGCAGAGACACTTAATAAATAACCCACTATAAAAAAAAAAAAGAATTAATGAATGCTATGTTTTTTATTTTCACAAGCTTTGGAGACATAACATAATTTTCGCTTTATAGCTTTCGCCATGAGGGTGTGTTCAAAACGATATCAATGTTTTCAAAGTGCACTGCGAAGGGAGCACAATTGTAAACATGAAGATCGCTAAAACTGAACTGTAAAAATACTTTGAAAGCAAATTACACCTAAGAGAGATGACCTTAATGCTTTTTTTATTTTTAATAATTCCAGCTTTGAATGTTAGAATGTTCTAAATGAATAGGGCATAGGGGGGATATGTGGGAATAGAACACAGCCAGGAACTATGCTTCTAACTACAGCTCCACAGATGTCGTTTCAAGTGCTTAAGTTTGCGACGCAGTTTGCGAATGTTCGTTGGAGCGATGGATTTGGGCAACAGCAAATCAACGAACTATGTTTGTAACGATGGAACTTGCGACCTTAGTTGGCTAACGATGGTTTTGAGAAACGCACCCCAGGCTGGAAGTTGACCAGCTAAAACCAGCTTGACCAGCCAAAACCAGCTATGTCCAGCTTAAACCAGGCTGGTCAAGCTGGTTTTAGCTGGTTTAAGCTGGTCATTTTCTATTAAGCTGGTTATTTTCCAGACCAGGCTGGAAATGGCTGGAAACCAGCCTGGAAATGGCCAAAACACCTCTAAAAACAGGCTGGTCAACCAGCTAAAACCAGCCAACCAGTTTAGGCTGGTTTAAGCTGGATTTTTCAGCAGGGTCATCAGACCAGGCAATGTTTTTTCCAATCTTCTACTGTCCAATTTTGGTGAGTCTTTGCGAATTGTATCCTCAGTCTGATGCTCAGTTTGACCATGTCTATGTGATTGACTGATTAGAAATTTGCAATATTAAGCAGCTGGAAAGGTGTACCTAATAAAGTGGCCGGTGAGTGTATATTTCGTATACTGAGTAGACTGTGAATCACTTAAGTGAGTGTACGCAAAATGTATAAATGTATCTCTCTTTTGCCATCTGGATCTGTCAGTGTTGCAGAAATGACACATTTCACCTTATTCTTAATCAAGTCTGTGCACATCACATCTCATAAAAGTGGAAAATTTCACATCACCATGTTTAGTGTTTTTCCAGTAACAGGGTTTACATTTTTAGCATTTTTCCTTTCTACCAAAATGGACCCAAACAACAGAAATGTCAAGTAAATCAGCGTAATCTGTCTGCACTTTTGCATTATTCTGTTTGCACTCGAAACGTTAGTGACATGCTGCGGCTGCCGGCCACAAACACTGAATTGAAGCCCACACACAGTCGCGAGGATTCTCTGTCTGAGTCACACAAGAGTTCTGTAACTCCACACACCCCTCCAAAAGCACACACACTTGCATGCATGTCAGTCTGGATTGTAAAGATAGGTGTGTGTCTGACATTTAGAGCGAACTAATGCTGATACAATCATGTTTTCCACACATCCCACACACTCTTTACAGCTGTGGTAAACTAATCTTCAGACTCAACAGAAGCTCAGCTGCACTTTTGAGGCCGTGTATCTTCTGAGGACAGTTGAAGCAGTTTCAGTACTAACACAGAGAAACATAACCTCGATTCTGATCCTCTCAACCTCCCATGCACAATGTCACTGCGGGTGAGTGAATGTATACAGATTACAAACACTACTGTGCATAAAATAGTTCAGTTTAAAGTTTTAGGTTGAAATTTTCTGTTTGAATGATCTGTTAAGTCGGTTTGTAACATTTATAATTCGTTTACACATATAATTCTGTGTGGGTGTACTTCAGCACATTTACACGACGATTTTGGAGATAAACCACAGTAACAACTGTCACAGTAGGCTATTTCATATTACATTTCACATACAAACGCTAAAAGTGTATATCACGCACGGTTTTATAAGTAAGTGAATAAATTTGTAATACACGTTTATCGGTATTTTGTTTAATGTCCACTAGATGGCGCTAGCATGTATTTTAAGTGCACAATAATCCCCCAAGACAGCTGAAAGTGGTCCAGTTTTCTGCTCCTGATATGCATGGAGGACGAAACCTGCAAAAACAATAAATAAATAAATATGCAAATAAATAAATGAGTAAATAAAAGTATAAATTCCTGCATAAATAAAATAATAAATAAATAAATATGCAAATGAATAAATATATGTATATAAAAATCCACAAATTGCGGCATAAATAAATATATAAATAATTAATAGTGCGGTCAGACAGACACCCTCTCATTAGCATGTTGACCTGAGGAAATACGTAACTACGTTCAAGAATGAATAGACGTTTGAAGGGGGGGATATATGGGGGAAATAAACTTTTAGTTTAACATTTTCTTATTTCCCCAAAATTTGTGTATTTAATTATTTACTTGACTGCACTATTAATTATTTATTTTTTTATTTATGCCAGATTTTGTGGATTTTATATATACGTTTATTAATTTATTTGCATATTTATTTATTTTGTTTTATTTATGCAGGAATTTATGGATTTATTTACTCATTTATTTATATATTTGCGTATTTATTTATTTATTGTTTTTGCAGCTTTCATCGTCTATATTGATGATAATATTTAATAGGGGAGAGTGGGGACAGTTGCAACACTTTTTGCATTTCCTTGACAGTGTCAAATGTTGCAACTGAGCAGGGGGACGGTTGCAACATTCATTAAAATGTAATAATAATAAAAAAAATTCTTAGACATCAGGTTGGATTTTATTTATTTATTTATTTTGGTAAACAGACTAAATGTAAATTGGTTAAATTTTTAAATGTGTTGAAATGGCCATATAAATACAGACTATTAAAAGAACAAGCAAGAACCAATCAGGCCTAAAATAAACTGAACAAAAATGTTTTTTTTTTTTACTGATAATCTAGTCTGAACCTTTACTAAACTACTTCTTTGAACTTGAAAATGAATTAATCAAATAATTTTTTTTTTTCAAACTAAATTACTATACTATATAATTACTATATATATATATTACCATTCAAAAGTTTGGAGTCACTACAAATTTTAAATGTTTTAAAATAAGCTTCTTCTGCTCACCAAAGCTGCATTTATTTAATCAAAAATACAGTACAAATTGTAAAACTGTGAAATGTTATTGCACTATAAAATAACTGTTCAAAAGTAGTTTATAATTTAATTTAATAATTTATTCCAGTGATTTTAAAGATTAAATTTTAGCTTCATTACTCCAGTCTTCAGAGTCACATGATCCTTCAGAAATCACTCTAATATTAATTATATAACTAATAACTAATTATTATTATTATTATTATTATTATTATTATTATTATTATTATTATTATTACTGGTAATAGTAATAAAAACAATAATGACTGGAGTAATAATTTTATTTGAAACTACATACAATAAGCAAGCAGTTATTTAAAATTGTAATAAATATTTAACAATTTAACTTTTTTTTTTTAAATTTAATAAAGGCTGCCTTGATGAACAGAATAATAAAAAAAAAATGAAGAAAAAAAACTGACCCCAAACTTTTGACCGGTAGTTTGTGTGTGTGTGTGTTTGTGTGTGTGTGTGTGTGTATACAGTTGAAGTCAGAATTATTAGCCCCCCTTTGAATTTTCTTTTCTTTTTCAAATATTTCCCAAATGATGTTTAACAGAGCAAGGAAATTTTCACAGTATGTCTGATAATATTTTTTCCTCTAGAGAAAGTCTGATTTGTTTTATTTCAGCTAAAATAAAAGCAGTTTTTAATTTTTTAAACATCATTTTAAGGACAAAATTATTAGCTCCTTTGAGCTATATATTTTTTTCGATAGTCTACAGAACAAACAATCGGTATACAATAACTTGCCTAATTACCCTAACCTGCCTAGTTAACTTGACCTAGTTGAAATTGACCTAGTTAAGCCTTTAAATATCTAGAAGTGTCTTGAAAAATATCTAGTAAAATATTATTTACTGTCATCATGGCAAAGATAAAATAAATCAGTTATTAGAAATGAGTTATTAAAACTATTATGATTAGAAATGTGTTGAAAAAATATTTTCTCTGTTAAACAGAAATTGGGGAAAAAATAAACGGGGGCTAATAATTCTGACTTCAACTGTATATATATAATATATGTATTATATATAATAAATAGTAACTACCCAAACACACATTGAATAATGAATATAATTAGCATACTGTTTACCAACACAACGTTAAAGACAGTGCTGGAAAGAGTACTGAAAAAATCATACTCAAGTAAAAGTACCATTACTTGCCTAAAAATGTAGTGCAAGTAGAGTAAAAGTATCTGTTGTAAATTGTACTCGAAGTATGAGTAAAAAGTAGCCCTTTTAAAAGTACTTGAGTAATGAGTAGTGCGTACTACGTGTGTAGTGTAAATGTAATGTTCTGTAGTGCATTTTGTTATTGCCCAGCAGGCACAAGACGTCATAAGACGTTTATATTAGATTAGATTTAGGTTGTGATGTCAGGTGACCAAATTTCAATGTCTAGCCAGAGTCTAAGGAAAATGTTATTTTGATGTCCAATAATGACGTCAAATGATGTTCATATTTGGTTGATTTTAGGTTGTTAGAAAGTGACCAAAATCCAATGTCGAGCCAACATCTTAAACCAGCATCATATTGATGTCAAATACTGACATTTAATTATCAGGTACGGCAACCAAAATCCAACGGTTGATAGATGTCATAGTGGTAACGTCCACACAAAGTCAAACTGTAACATCATTAGACGTTGATATTTGGTTGATTTTAGGTTGGACGTTGACGTTGGGTTCTGATGTCAACCCGATTTTCATTTCCAAACAAAATGCAACGTCCCTACGACGTTGGGGTACAACGTCAATCTGACATCATGTTGACGTTTTGTGCCAGCTGGGTGTTTAAGGCTATTTCAGTCATACAGTAAACAACCGTCATTTTTTCATCAGTGACATGCATCTAAACAGCCTCTCGGTCATTGCGTGTAAAGATTTTGGACGTCTTCTTGGACACTTTTAATGCTTCCAAACAGTTTGCTGCAATTATAAATCACCCATGTCTTCAGGTAGTTCATTATGAGGCGATTTACCTTCTATGTGCGATTTGATAAGACAGGAATTATTGGACTGAGTTTTCTAATCCCCATAGACAAGAAAAAATAAAGTAGAGACAGGTTTAAGGAAAGCAGTGGAGTAAAAGAATAAATACTGCAGTAAAAATGGACTCAAGGGAAAGTAAAAGTGCACATTTTTTAAACTACTTCGTAAATTGCAATTTCTGAGAAAAACTACTCAATTACAGTAATTTGAGTATTTGTAATTTGTTACTTTACACCACTGGTTAAAGATCATATTTAATTAACCATTGGTTTGTGTTCAGTCTAATTCATTCAGCGTTATATAAATATTGTTCCTCTTTCAGTGAATGACTAGTATACTAAGACAAAGAGTTTGAGAGACAGATTTAGTTTTCTTAGTAGTTCCTCTCTTGTTACATAACCCCTCCTTCCTTCGTCTGTCTGATCCTCTGTAAATTCTACTCCCCCCACCCATGAGGGTGGACTTGGTATTATCCACTTGCCCCAGACCTGCGATTGAGCGGAGAGACACGGCCAGTGGCAGAACAGCAGAGGAACTGTACAACTGAATATATAGTCTGAGAGAGAGAGAGGAGGACAGAGAGAGAAAAAAGAGAAAAAGAGAGAGATTAGTTGTGTCTAGTCTTGTTCAGGGACGTCAAACCAAATGAAGCTGCTGGTCCAGGACTGATTCTTACGGCTTTTGTATCTCTATCACTGGAGTCATGAGCTCAAAGGGGACGAATCTGCACAACAAACGACTGCCATGTGAGTATTTCACTTTTTTACTGAATTATTTTGCTCATAAAGATACGATTCATTCTAACCTCTGATCCTAAAAACAAGCATGACTTCATTAATCAACAAAAGAATCGTTGTGCTGGTAAAGGACATGTGTAAGAGAGAGCCTGGGGGCTAGATTTTACTTCAGTAAATATTTAGATGAATTGACTTATTTGACAATCGCCTCCTTCACAGAAAATAAAAAATGGTTAAATAGATACAAACCATGAGAATATCCATATTTATTCCTATTTATTCTATATTTATTATTTTACTTTCAGACTGCATTTTTAGCAAAACAGCTACAAACACAAAACTGCTTATGAAAAAGTAAAATGTAAAACATAATACTTATACTAAATGCTACTTGAGTATAAAATTACAACATAAACAAGTGTGACACCTTAATCTGACCTTAGTAATGAAATATAACCTTTTCCCGAGAACTCCCATTATATAGTTTACCTTTGCATACATTTATGACAGTGTTTTTGTTTGTTCATTTTCTGATAATTAAGTAATACTGCATAAGCATACTTTATTATGCTTAATAAGTATACTTGAATTTCAAACATATGGTTTCTAGGCGGCGACGCGGTGGCGCAGTAGGTAGTGCTGTCGCCTCACAGCAAGAAGGTCGCTGGTTCGAGCCTCGGCTGGGTCAGTTGGGATTTCTGTGTGGAGTTTGCATGTACTCCCAGCGTTCGCGTGGGTTTCCTCCGGGTGCTTCGGTTTCTCCCATAGTCCAAAGACATGCGTAGGCCCACACGGAATCTGCGCGCGCAGAATTCCGCAGATTTTTTGCAGATTTTCCGCAGATTTCCGCAGATTTTTAGCCTATTATTAATTCTGTTTATTTACTTAAAGTTAACTATTTACAGTTAATCTAATTGGGTTTGCATTTTAAATATTAAATACAAGTTAAAAAGATATTATTTTTATTTAACATATTAAGGTTTTAGTTATGATACTCCCAAAATAATTCCGCAGAAATCCGCAGATTTCTACCAAAATTCTCCGCAGAAAGAGCAAAAAACGTCCGCAGATTCCGTCTGGCCCTGGACATGCGGTATAGGTTAATTGGGTCGGCTAAATTGGCCGTAGTGTTTGAGTGTGAATGAGTGTGTATGGATGTTTCCCAGAGATGGGTTGCAGCTGGAAGGGCATTCGCTGCGTAAAACATATGCTGGATAAGTTGTTGGTTCATTCCGCTGTGGCGACCCCTGACGAATAAAGGGACTAACGCCTGGTTTATACTTCTGCGTCAAGTGATCGGCGTGACCCACGGCGCAAGCCACGCGCGTAGCCGTGCATTTATACTTCTGTTTCTGTTTCTCTGCAATACACTTTCGAAACGCTAGCTGGCAGTAGGTGTTTATGTTTCTCTGTGTCGAGTTTCTTCGCTGGTGTTTAGTTTTCCCTGAACACTACCTTAATGTACAAGTGGCTCAAATTCGCTCATTTTGAGGCGGGAATCGGCGGACAACTTTAATCATGAGGTAAACACAAAACAACAGTCTCCATCCGTAGCTCCTTCACGGGACTCCACACTTGTAAACACTCTCTGCATCGGGCGCGCGGCTCTCACCTACGCCCACTCTCGTCAGAGCTACCAAGCCGACCAATCACAGAGCTTGCGCTACGCGTACACGTTACATTTTTTGAGAGGTGCGCATCAACGACGCCGATGGCCACGGCGAAGGGCTATGCGTCCACGCGTAGGCTGCGCGGTAGCATACGCGTGCCCTTGACGCAGAAGTATAAATCGGCCTTAAGCCGAAAAGACAATGAAGCCCTAAATTGTACTGTTCTGCTGTCAAAATCAGAATAAAAAAATAAATGAAACTAATTTCTTTGACCACAGTACTGTTGAAAACAGTCTATTTTTTAAATGACACATTTAAAACATCATCATTACTGACATTTTAATGTAAATATTAAGTATAAGTGAATGTTAAGTACAGTAAAAAACATGGTGCCACATATGCTGACATTGTGAATTACAAAGGTACTTGATTTGAAATTAGTTGTGCTTTAAAAATCCTTGGATCATCTGTTTATGAAAGAGTTGGAATCCTATATATAAGATGAGTGAAGAAGTCTCTTCTAAAATTTGTCTCAGCTCTATGTTAATGTTCAGATATTTTACTTTAAAGGGCACCTATGATGAAAATCATCTTTTGTACGCTGTTTGAACAGAACTGTGTGTAGGTATAGTGTGTCCACAGTTATATTGGGGTGATATAAGGACAATAAGTCTCTTTTTTTAAATTTCCTGACGTTAAAATAGGATCCAAATCCCTTCCATTTTGAGGTAGGAGTGCAGCTTTCCCGCCCTCCAAATTGATTGACAGCCGAGTATTAACATATCTCTGTAGAAACGCATATAATCATATCCACAAGACAGGTTGTGCGCAAAACAACTGAGATTAAAACATCTGTTGAGCTCTCTGTGATCATCAATCATCATCAAATGTGATCAACAATTAAACAAACATTTTTAAAACAGTGCATGTTTGTAATGAATTACAGCAATTTTACTGTCTTTGTAACCACAGCCGCATGCCAGTACAATTCTAAAAGAAGACGCTTCAATCCCAGTTTGTGGACGTTAAATCAGGTTTATTTTGTATATTAACATAACGGATGTCCATACAGCAGTGGATATTAACGTGTATCCTGTCACATTTGCCGTGCAAAAACAGTGCAAAGTTAAATTCTTGTGCTGTGTGTGTGCATGCGTGAACTTTGTAAGGACATCGTTGGGACTCACTATTGCAGAAAGGCTTGAATTAACAACAAATACATCAAATAATCATTGGGAAAGTTCTTACTGTAGTATTTCTCACAAACGTTACGTGAGATCTGCATCATGTCTGTCACTGTGCTGTTTATCTGACGCAGCCGAGGCGGAGATTGAGGCACACTCTGACAGGCACGTGGGAATGGTGGGCGGGGAGAACTAGCATTAAAGGCACAGGCAACAAAAACAGCTACATAGTGTTCAGAGCAGAAATCTGATAGGCGTTTTGAGCTGAAACTTTACAGACATTATGGAGATACAAAAGACTTATATTAAATCTTGAAAAAGGGGTAAATGAAAATAACCTATTCCTCAGCAAAGAAGTAAAATCATAAACACATGAGGCTGAGAAAACTCACTTTAGAAGAGAAATTCAGACAGCACTGTTGCCAACTATTTTCAACGAAAAGGCGCTAAGCTCTGCCCGAAAAGTCGCTAAAAGTCGCTAGATTACGTCATACGCTAATTTGCATATTACTGACGTCATCACGTTCTACCGTTTCTGTTTATTTAACAGCCTATGGTCAATAAAGGGGTATTTATATTTAGACTACGCTTTATTTATTGCTGTTTGAATACAGTATATCATTATAGATGTGTAGTGAATTTGCAGTAATCTCTCAGACGTAATAAACTCAGACAAGTTCTGAAACTCACTTAAAATATCTGTGATTGTGAACAAGAAAAGAATAAACGGTCAAAATAAATTGGTAAAATAAAGGAGAAGCAGATCGGTTTGACTGTACAAGGGAAATACCTTCACACTGCCGGTGCTAATTCATTTGGCGTCGGTACGCAGAAGAGTGATCTGCTGTCAGGCTGCAGGTGGGAGAGAGACTGCTTTACACTGGGTCGCCTGTCAGTGCTCTGAGGCATGGGAGGGGCATCACCCGCAGCTCGTTGAGAAGAGTAGGGACGGTACAGTAATGGACAAATAACAGTCTATAAACATCTCCAGTAGCAAACAAAAAAGTGGCTAGATTTGTCGCTAGTCGCTTTTATGAAAATTTGTCACTAGGGGGGTCTGAAAAGTCGCTAAATCTAGCGACAAAGTCGCTAAGTTGGCAACACTGTCAGACAGCACTAGAGGCTTTTGCATATGAACTAAATTAAAATTTTGACAACTATAACCCTAATGTCATCTACAGTATGTTATTTTTTTATGGGAAAACCCATCACCTTATCATATTATTTTTATGGAGCATCTACATTTTAAAAGTGCCTTCCTTATTTGGACACATTACTTCCATGGCTGAATAAGGAAAGATTTTCTAAAATGGTCTGAGCCGTGGCTCAGTTTTATCTCAGTATGCCATAAAGTGCTGGACGTTTATTTATAACCTCAATGTGAAAAGGTTTTTTCTGTTATGTGGAATTTTTAATTTCTTCAGTCAATGTCTAAATCAAACATTTAAAGGGCTAGAGTGGATCTTGACATATCGCTTATAGAGCAAAGAAATACTTGATTCTATATTTGTTGTGTGTATAACCTGACTGAATTCTCTCTAAATGGGATTGTTTTCTGACAGTTTTTGGGTGCAATTTCAAGTTCTCACACTTATTAGTTCCACACATACAAGCGCACGCTTGGAGGTTGTGACCTGAAATTAAGTTGGCCAAATGAGAATTCGTCACACAGTTCTTAAATTTTCCTCAAATTATGCGTAAAATGCCTGTGTCTGTTAAAGAGATTTGCACCCCAGATGTTCGGTGGTATCATGTAGGTTCAGTAGAGTGACTTTTTCTATACTCCAGCAGACTCAAGTTTATGGTAAAGTTTATGGTTTGCATCAAGATAAAATTTAATTTGTGCAAGAATATATTATGTGTCTAGTAGGGCTGCACAATATATAGATATCGCAATGTGATCATTCGCAATAGTCACATCTGAAGTATACACAATGTTGATTCTGGATTATATTTATCATTACGCAAGTGTTTTTTGAGGCCTGTGACTGTGTGAGGATTTTAAAAGCTTTCAGGCATATGAAATTGTACCGTTTGGATCTTTGACGAATTAACAACGATTCATTTTATTGATCACAGCAAGAAGGTCGCTGGTTCGAGCCTCAGCTGGGTCAGTTGGCGTTTATGTGTGGAGTTTGTATGTTCTCCCTGCGTTCGCGTGGGTTTCCACAGTCCAAAGACATGCGGCACAGGTGAATTGGGTCGGCTAAATTGTCCGTAGTGTATGTGTGAGTGTGTATGGATGTTTCCCAGAGATGGGTTGCAGCTGGAAGGGCATCCCCTGCGTAAAACATATGCTGGATAAGTTGGCGGTTTATTCCGCTGTGGTGACCCCAGATTAATAAAGGGACTAAGCCGAAAAGAAAATGAATTAATTAATAATTTTATTGAATTGTTTATAAAACAAAGACTATACAGTATTATTTTACATTTGATTATTCAATTACTATATGTCTGAATACAGTTGGACTCCTCAGAAAACAATAAAACACTATATTTTAGGGATGTCCCGATCAGGTTTTTTTTGCCCTAAAGTCTGAGTCATTTGATTTTAAGTATCTACCGATATCTGATATCTACTGTAACCCTATCCGATACTACTATAATGCACAAAAAGACTAAAGAAGAGCGAAGAAACAAATCCAGGATTTTCCTTATTTCTTATTTAATTCACCTTATTTTCACATTCAACAACTCTGTTAACAAACAGAGCACTTCTGTGAGGTACCTTGAACAATTAAGTAATAAATAACATCAATTCTTCACTTTTGGTCTTTAGTACAACAGTAAAAAAATCTATTATATAAAAACAAATAGCACCTCAACTTAAAATACCCAGCAGGTAATCCCAAGTTTACATATCTCACAGTTTGCTATGGCAATGTTGTCGTCATAAACTTTATAATACCTTCAGACAGCAGACATACTCGCATTTTCCGCTTCAAGCTGCTTCTGTGTTCTACTTTGCGGACATTTAACCAATAGTGTCTCCGCAATAGTGATGTCATGGCGCAGGCGTTGCTGTTTTTGTGTCAAGTCAAGAAAGAGGTTTAACTCTGTGCCACCGCATTACTATAGATGTGTTAAAAAATTATGAGTATATATATATATATATATACAGTTGAAGTCAGAATTATTAGCCCCCCCTTTGAATTTTTTTCTCTTTTTTTAAATATTTCCCAATTGATGTTGAACAGAGCAAAGAAATTTTCACAGTATGTCTGATAATATTTTTTCTTCTGGGGAAAGTCTTATTTGTTTTATTTTGCCTAGAATAAAAGCAGTTTATTTTTTTAAACACCATTTTAAGGACAAAATTATCAGCCCCTTTAATAATTCTGACTTCAATTGTATGTACTATATATATATATATACAATTAAATATATGGAGGTAACCAATTCCGAGTCTGAAACCATGTGATCGGGCTCGATTTTCGATCATGTGATCGGATCTGGACATCCCTAGTATATTTAATTGGTATCTTTTTCTTTATTGAGATTGTCTATGCTTGTAGATTGTTTATTATTATGATTTATTTACTCCCCTACAGAATCATCCCAATCTATCTAAAATTATATATTCTTTGCAAATAGTAATTCAACTCATCAAGTGAAATTGTAAACATGTTGCACATGTATCGCAGAATAAAAAAAAATCGCAATGTTAGATTTTTCCAATATAGTGCAGCCCTAGTATCTAAATTTGCATTTAAATCCACTGTTTACAATGAGTTCATCTGAAATATTTGTCATGAAATTACAAAGAATCTAATGTGTAAGATCGATTATGAAAATATATGAAATATTTCCAATATAGCAACAACCTACTTTTGGTTTAGTGACTATTACATCTAAAAAAGTGAGTGGTAAGTCCGAAATATTTTTACATTTTAATGCAAAGTCAACAGAAAACCATGAAATTGCTGGATTTTTGTTGAAGAGCCCCTATTATGGGTTTTTGAAAATGGCCTTCCTTGCAGTGTGTAACACAGCTCTAAGTGAAGTGAAATATCCAGCTGATGTTTAAATCTGAAAGTGCAGCATGTTTAAAACTATTGATTCATCTATAAAAGAGTCGACTCATAGTGGTTCAAATGAATCGCTGCTGTAACGATTCTTTAGGTGTGTCAATACGGAACTCAAGCCCCACCTATTTGTTGCGCTCAGACCCGGAAAATTGAAACCCCTGGCCCCGCCCACAAACACTGTAGCAGATCCCGGTTGAATCAAGTCGCATAGATGATGTGCTCTGAAGTGTGAGGGAAAGTTAGTGTTATTTTCCCTACCCAAAGATGAGGCTGTGATGAGTCAGTGGTTGAAGTTCATTTTTGCAAAAATACCTCAGCATTATAGCTCTAGCCTTGTGCTGTGTTCCTGTCATTTTTCTGACGAGTGCTTCAGCAATCTACACGCTTACAATGGTGGATTTGTTGGCCGTTTGTAAAAGGAAGGATCGGAAAAGACTATTGATGTATGGAACTTTGTCAGAGCTTGACAGGAACTTTACAGTACACAGTTCATGGACCAGTTCCTTCCTCCATTTCACAAGTGTAAGTAACTTAAGTGCGATTAAAATGGTTGCCTCCTTGTTTTCTCTAGCTTGCAAATTATGTATTTAATTGTGCTTTGTTACTTGTAACCGCTTGTACTGTATCTGGTTAACTCTTTATATTCTCATATCGCGTCTGAAGGCACGTTGAAAACGTGACGCGTGCTGCTTTTTTTACCGATTTACTGTAAATGCGTTTTTGAGCTCGCAATCCTCTGCCGTTTGTCATTACTGTGGCCACCGTCAGCTGTTCCTACACACATGCGTGGCGGTCAAGTTTCAAAATAGTTCAGCTTTTGCCACTGTGTGGATTAACACCGAATGTGTGTCGCTGTTTTTACTTATGGTTAAGATTAGAGCAATATGCTGGTGTTAAACTTGCTTTAATGCACTCCTGCATTGGGCTCACACATACACTCTGCATTCTGACTACTTCAACAATTTTGATGAGCCGTGGTGGAATGCAGTCGACCAATCACAACAAACTGGGTTATCGGACCAATCAGAGCAGATTAGCATTCCGCTAAGGAGGGGTTTGGGAACGAATGAATCGCTGAGCGAATCATATGGGAGTCGTTGGGATAATTAGGTAAAAATAAAAGCATATTATAAGACAATAAAACTGTTGTTGGAGACCCCCAAAACCAAAATATGACCCTTTTTAATGCATAATAGGGGCTCTTTAACTTTATGGCCGAAATGTAATTTTTTTTTTTCCCTTAAACTGCAAAAATGCTTTTCTTACTTATAGTTTTTGTCTTGTTTCTATCCCAAATATCTAATAATTCTTCAATTAAAAAACGTTTTCTTTAAAAGTAAAAATTATTGTCCTGTTTTCAGAAATAGTAAGTCGAAATTAAGTGAGTTTTTCCTTGTCCATGCATGGGGTAAGCAAAATAGTCTTGTTTTAGCTTTGAAATAAGATTATTTTGCTCACCCCATTGGCAGATTGTGTTGCTAGTAGGCATGGGACGATAACCATTTTCAAGATTTACCGCGCTTTGGAGGTCAAGGTTTTAAAACTGCCAAGATTTTCTGCTATACCGTTCCTACGTTACATCCAAGGTTATCATATCATCAGAATCTTATACTGGCCCATGCCTAGTTGCTGGTTACGAAATATACTTTTTTATTCTTATTTAGAAGCTTGTTTAATGTGTGAGCAATAATGAAGACATCTGATAAAAAAAAAGATATAAAATTCCAGACCTTTTGGTTGACAGCATTTGCTATATCTCTACTCCCTCCTTCATACTTTCCTTATGAATCATCATATCACATATCATGTGGAATAACTAAAAATTCCTTTCATATCATTTACTCCCATTACTCTCTGTGGTACTTTCCAGTGAATCTAAGCCTCTCTAATAATAGAACAGCTGAAATAAAAGCAGTAAAGAGGAAATTAAATAGGAGGTTAGTTTTTTAACAATGACTTCAGTATCAGATAACATCTGGGTTGTCAGCGTTTCCTCATTTTCAAAACAAGGATACTGAAACATTCCACAAACACAGACAAAATCATATCTACTCTCACTATTAATAGTTTCTTTTGAAAAACACTTATTTGTGTGTACATTCTGCAGAGGACAGACATAGTTAAAGGTGCTGTATGTAGATATTTTGCTTTGAAAATGTGCGTTACATGCCGGAACGTGTGTCTTTGTTTTGGTTCTTTGAACCCACCCACTGCCAGTTTAGCCAATTATATTTTAGCACCCCGGGTTGCCTTTGTGGAAACCGCGTATTTCATTCATTCTGTCATAGGGGCTCTCAAAGTGTGCGTCTGTGATCAAAATGCAACCTCCAGTGCACAGTAGCAGACTCCGAAATGAGACACAGATTCAGAGTTCCACATGAGGTGCTTATAAATTAACAATTGACATCAATGTTATGAATGTAAACATTAGGTGAGCGGGTTACATTGTAACCCCGTTTGCCTTCCATCCCCTGCCGTTGCTTTTACTGTATTTAGAACTCGCTTTAAATCAGCCTTTAGGCTCGATAGTCAGTCTCTCTCCTGTTGGTGTCCTCAATCTGGCAACCTGCGATTGCGTTTGTTTTGAACCAGGCATCAACAAGGCATTTGCACCCACAGAACTGCCGCTCACTGAATATTTTCTTTTTTTCGGACCATTCTATGTAAACCCTAGAGATGGTTGTGCGTGAAAATGCCAGTAGATCAGCAGTTTCTGAAATACTCAGCCCGTCTGGCACCAACAACCTTGCCACATTCAAAGTCACTTAAATCACCTTTCTTCCCCATTCTGATGCTCGGTTTGAACTGCTGTAGATCATCTTGACCATGTCTACATGTCTAAATGCATTGAGTTGCTTCCATATGATTGGCTGATTATAAATTTGCGTTAACAAGCAGTTAGACAATAAAGTGGCCGATGAGTGTATATCGCCCATACATATAAACCAATTTTAGTCATGTTTTCACATCTCTCTATCTCTATTGGAGGTGTCAGTGTCAGTTTGGTTACAAAAAAAACACTATAGTATTTACTATAAATTACTTTAGTATATTTCCATGCAGGTGTCTGACAATTTTTGAGGGAGCAGCCATTGTTAGTGGTGTTCGAAACCATAGCGGACTCAATCAATACTACAATGCACCACAATAGCGAGTGTACAACCAATTCTACAAAATAATACCCATAAAGTTCTAATATCCTTCAAAAATTTAATTAAATTCTCTTAGTAAAACAACATGACATATATTTTGTAAGTTTTTGCAATAAGTTGATTGAATCATACCATATTTTCATCTTTTATAATTTCTTGATAAAATTACCTCTTGCTGCTTCATATTTCTGACAATGTGTCATGACATGTTTAATGTTTCTTCTTGCCCACAATAATGACAACAATTATGTCCAAACCAAAGCCTTAATATTATTACTCCATCCTTCCTATTTCTTCCAGTATAGCTCATTTCTCCCACTTTTCTTTGGCTTTTATCAAACCATTGACCCTTTCTAGTTTCTTCCCATTGTCATTGGCATTTTCTTTCAGTCTCTTTTTAATGATCAAAACAAAACTCAGCATAGTGTGCAGCTGAAATAAACCTGTGGATAACTGGTTAGTCCATAATCAGTTCCTAGGGTGTTATAATAGATGGAGTCTGGTAGATATCGCAGCCTTTGTTACTTTGCACTTTTATGGTTAACATTTATTTAGGATATGCATTTTCACATTCTGATTCCAATGCCTAATTATTAAATTGTTAAAATGACTATAATTAAATGAAATATTTTTTTAAAATAATATATCATGTGTCCTTTGGAAGAGTGCATTATGATGCTGTTTTATTGTCATTCAGGCCTTAAATGGTCTTAAAATGACAATAATATTGTTTATCGCAATATATTTCGGTGCAATATGTCATACAACAAAAAATAGATATCATAACAGGCCTATGCATGAGCCTTAAGATTCTTTAAAATGTAATTAGGAACTACAATAGCACCTATAGGGACAAGTGACGCCAGATAAAGCAAACACAGCGTGGCATGTTAATGTCAGTGGCGTACTGTGCAGTTTGTTACATGGCATTGTGAAAGCACAGCAGGTCAGAGATCAGGAAAGCTGGAATACACTAATGAACATCAGCAGTTGCAAATGACCTGACAAATCATGACATTGGTATGGCATGACATCTTTTATAACAGACTTGTGACATCATCACACTGTGCTCGGGACTGAATGTTACATAAACATGATGACCCCAAGGAGTACACAATATTATAACAGATAATGTAATATATTTCCCAGAGATGGGTTGCGGCTGGAAGGGCATCCGCTGCGTAAAAACGTGCTGGATAAGTTGCCGGTCCATTCCGCTGTGGCAACCCCGGGTTAATAAGGGGACTAAGCCGAAAAGAAAATGAATGAATAATGTAATATAATCCTGGATATGTATTTAACAATTTTGAGGCTACATTTAAGGGAAATAATTTGCAAGCATTATAGTATAGTACTTAAAGTTGACTTGTACAGCAGAATGCTAAAGGAAAATATGTCGGTGTATTAAGATGTTTATCATTCTAGGATTTTCATCAAAAGTGAACACATTTAATGCATTTATCTAATTAAATACAATTTACTTTTTTTCAAGGCTTAATGTATGCTATAAGTTATCCTATATTGTGAATATGGATATAGAATACAAATGATATGTTTCACAAAAACATGATTGATTTATTTACAGTATTTTTGGTAAGTAAATACACTCACTGGCCACTTTATTAGGTACACCTTACGTACCGGGTTGGACCCCCTTTTGCCTTCAGAACTGTCTTAAACCTTTGTGGCAGAGATTCAACAAGGTACTGAAAATATTCCTCAGAGATTTTGGTCCATATTGACCATCACACAGATTTGTCGGCAGCACATCCACAATGCGAATCTCCCTTTCTACTACATCCCAAAGGTGCTCTATTGGATTAAGCTCTGGTGACTGTGGAGGCCATTTGAGTACAGTGAACTCATTGTCATGTTCAAGAAACCAGTCTGAGATGATTTGCGCTTTATGACGTGGCACGTTATCCTGCTGGAAGTAGCATCAGACGATGGGTACACTGTGGTTAATAAAGGGATGGACATGGTCAGCAACAATACTCAGGTAAGCTGTGGCGTTGACACGAGGCTCAGTTAGTACTAATATACCCAAAGTGTGCCGAGAAAATATCCCCCACACCATTACAACACCACCACCAGCCTGAACTGTTTATACAAGGCTGGATGGATCCATGCATTCATGTAGTTGAGGCCAAATTCTGACCCTACCATTCGTACGTCACAGTAGAAATTGAAACTCATCAGACCAGGCAACGTTTTTCCAATCTTCTATTGTCCAGTTTTGGTGAGCCTGTGCCAATTGATGCCTAAGTTTCCTGTTCTTAGCTGACAGGAGAGGCACCCGATGTGGTCTTCTGCTGCTGTAGTTCATCCGCCTCAAGGTTGGACATGTTATGCGTTCAGAGATGCTCTTCTGCAGACCTCGGTTGTGACGAATAGTTATTTGAGTTACTGTTGCCTTTCTATCAGCTGGAACCAGTCTGGCCATTCTCCTCTGACGTCTGGCATCAATTTGCGCCCACAGAACTGCCGCTCACTGGATATTTTCTTTTTTTCAGACCCTTCTCTGTAACCCTAGATGGTTGTGCGTGTAAATCCCAGTAGATTAGCAGTTTCTGAAATACTCAGACCAGCCTGTCTGGCACCAACAACCATGTCACAATCAAAGTCAGTTAAATCGCCTTTCTTCCCCATTCTGATGCTCGGTTTGAACTGCAGCAGATCGTCTTGACCATGTTTACATGCCTAAATGCATTGAGTTGCTGCCATGTGATTGGCTGATTAGAAATTTGTATTAAGGAGCAGTTGGACAGGTGTACCTAAGAAAGTGGCCGGTGAGTGTATTGTCATCAATATGTCAATGAAATCTTAGTTTGCCAAAAAGCTTCCGTCATCATTCACTCTTCACTTGTTTTGAATTTATTACACAAAAAAAAAACATGGGAAAAAAAAAACTGGACACCAGTAAACAGGACTTCCAAGTATTTGTTTTTCCTACTATGAAAGTCAATGGTTATATTTTTCTTCGGATATTCTTTTTTGTGTTAAAAAAAAATCAATAATGATTTAGAATGAGTAAATAGTGTGTACATTTTCATTTTTGGGTGAACTGTCTCTTTAAGAGCTTATGTATCTCATGCAGCTGAATACATTTATGCAGTGTCTTCGTTAAATTAGGTCCAATAATGCCAAACTTGTCAAATGTGAGTAGATCGGTTCCTAGGAACATTCTTCTGTGTTTTAGTAATAAAAGCATGTTTTTTTTAATGTTATTTTTGAAGTTATAGTTTCTTAGTAAAGCATGCCTGTCACTGTCTAGTCCCTAAGGTTTAACACAAGAACTTTTAACTCACTCATCTGGAAAGTTCATTTCCCGTGTCCTATTTTCAAACTGTCCTCAGAGGGATGTGGTCAACAAGTTCTAGGTTGTACTACGGGCTGTAATGCTTCTGAAAGTCACCTCCTGAAAAAAAAAAAAAAAAGAAAAGTATGTGGGAGAGATGACTGGAAGAGGTTGATGTGTGGTTAAAGCATTCCTGATGTGGTTGTAATTATGCAAACCTATGACTATTTATACAAACTGAAGACTTCCTGTAAATGAGAGGCCAAGGCCGATTAAAATCAAGACATACAGTTGAAGTCAGAATTATTAGCCCTTCTGAATTATTAACCCCCATGTATATTTTTCCCCCAATTTCTGTTTAATGGAGAGATTTTTTTTCGACACATTTTTAGTTTAACTCTGTTTTATTGAGGTATATTAGTCAGAGAGTTACAGTATTAAATACAAGGAATCACTAAAACATCAGCTGTTTCAATCTATCGGCTGAAAACAATTAGCTCACGTTAAATATATATTACGTCAGAAGTGAAATGTTGCTTTTCCCCTAGGGTATAAAATATATCCAAATGAAATTGCTGATTTCAAAGGCCAGTATACTATGGCTTGCAATTATGAAAATCATCAGGGGTGGCCAAACTTTTGCATGAAACTGTATTTATTCTTGCATCAAAAACATTATTTAGGGCAAAACAAAAATAAAATAATAATAAAAAATAAAATAAAAAAAATAATAATAAGATAATAAAGGCGGCGCAGTAGGTAGTGCTGTCGCCTCAAAGCAAGAAGGTCGCTGGTTCGAGCCTTGGCGGGGTCAGTTGGCATTTCTGTGTGGAGTTTGCATGTTCTCCCTACAGGTGAATTGGGTAGGCTAAATTGACATATAAATATCTCACAGCTTGACAGGTCTGCCTTGCCTTTGGAAAGCACGTGCTCTCATTAATAATTAAGAAGCAGGCTCTTCTCATAGGATAAGAAAACTCAGCTATGAATAATAATGAGAAACTGATGTGTCATCACTCCACTAGCAGATTCGTGCCACGTCACCGATTTTAAGCCCCAAAAATGATTTTGTAGGGCCTCGCACACGTAATACACAATTATGTAGTGCGTTAACTTTAAATTAGCTCAAAGGGAATATAACAGAACTTAAAGCGGCTCCAAAAGAATCAACTCTCTTGAACTGAACAAACGACTCGTCCAGCGCTCGTTTGAACAGACAGGGCTGTTGACTCAAAAATGAATATTGCTATTCGAACTAAAGTAAAAACACTTTAATATTTAAGCAGGGAAACATTCTCTAGGAAAAAAACATTCTAAAGGCAGCAAGCAGCGAGCAGAGTCTGAGCGAGCAGAGTACAGTCGTCCAGTCCAACAGAGTTGCAGCAGCTGTTGAGAAGTGGAGATGCTCCACTTCCAGGACAACTCTTCTCCAGGTCCAGTCCAGGCGGACTTGGACACTAAGATGGGATAAGACAGCCTCAATCTAATGCCTTATACCTAGATCTTGTTACCCTGCTTAAATATTAAAGTGTTTTTACTTTAGTTCGAATAGCAATATTCATTTTTGAGTCAACAGCCCTGTCTGTTCAAACGAGCACTGGACGAGTCGTTTGTTCAGTTCAAGAGAGTCGATTCTTTTGGAGCCGCTTTAAATTCTGTTATATTCCCTTTGAGCTAATTTAAAGTTAACGCACTACATAATTGTGTATTACGTGTGCGAGGCCCTACAATTTTAATCCCGGAAGATGAAATTAGCTGACAAAAGCTGAAAATTGAATGGAAAAAGCTCAGATTTTTCACACAAATCTGTTAAAATATATATAAAAAAACTATTCCAGGGTTTCTTGAAGCTTTAAAGGGGCTAATAATATTGACCTACTTTTATTCTAGCTGAAATAAAACAAATAAGACTTTCTCCAGAGGTAAAAATATTATAGGAAATACTGTGAAAAATTTGCTCTGTTAAACATCATTTGGGAAATATTTAAAAAAGAAACAAATTCACAGGATGGCGAATAACTTTGACTTCAACTGTACATGAAGTCTTTTTCTATTGTTTTGATTGGTGACTCTGCAAGGGCCAGGAATGCGGCGTAATGTTCTGCTGGACCATAATCCCCAGAATGCTTTAGTGTGCAGCCCAGTGTGACAGAGAAAGCTGGGGATGAGGCAGGGAGGAAACAGAGCTTTGCCTTGTATGGAGAGGCTGACAATTCAGACGATACAGACAATCCGCCTTTGATCTAAAAAGTCTTGCTCACCCGTTCCGGCATACAGCTGTATGAATGGACAACACAGTGTGTGGAAAAATAGGGGATGAATGAGAGAAAGAGAAGAAACTGCGAGAGGAAGAGAAAAATGGAGTGATCTCATCTTCATGTGGTTGTTTACTCGTCCTATGAATGATCTTATTGGGTGATTTTGGGCACAACCAGAAGGACTCGTGATGTAGTCATTCAGTCCAAATCAATCACTTAGGCTGATTTTAAAAACACTGGCTGATCAGTTATAAAACACACTACTCTACAGCAAATCACTGTTCCTATAAGCTCCATAAATCAGTATTAGCTGTTGGTTAGGGGGTTTAAAGAAGCCCTGCATTGATACAATATGTTAAATTGTCTCAGGTAAATGCAAAAATATATATAATTCAGATGGTTTTACAGATCCATTTCCTACACAAGGGGTATATGCACACAAACTTTTAATTTTGTGTCAGTCAGCCCAAGTGTTTCCGGTGAACTGTCGTGCCATTACAAAATCACCATGTTTAAGTTTAAAAATCTGTGATCTTTACTGCCTCATAGATATACGATATAAAGTGGGTCTCAGACCAGACAAGAAACACTGTTAAATTCTATTTTCCCCGCCATGTTTTTAAGGGTGCTTTCACACTTGGTTCAATTGCCTGGACCGTACCCAAGTTCGATTGTCCCCCCTTGCCACCTTCTCGGTTGGTTTGTGTTCACACTGTCTTTTTTCCTTCTGAACCCCGGTACGCTTGCGTCATAGAGCTGCTGTTTTGTTTACGGCTGTTGCTAGGTGACAGTCACGAAAGAAAGCGCCAAAATGGAGACTTCCGCACATCGCGGTCGATTTGCTTTTACTGAATCATAAGTTTTGGACATACAGAAAGCGACTCGCGTCTGTCTGCTGCAAAAATATTATAAACATTCAGAACATCACACAGTGTCTGCAGAAGCTGTTTCTGGAGGAGACAAGCAGACATCACTGTGTATCACTGTGCTTGGCTCAGTCCCACTAAAGGTACAATACGTGGCGCACATACACACACACACACACACACGAATGAACGTTATGAAAACGATAGTTTGTTGTACAGTTGCCGGTTCACTTCCGCTATTTGGTACGATTGCATTCATACCAGAAGTGAACCGTACCAGAGTTCGCATGAACCGTACCCCAGACCACCTCTTTCAGGCGGACTCGGGTACGGTTCACGGGTGCGCACCCAAGTTCAGAAGACACGTTCACACTAGCTAAACGTACCGTACTATGACGTCAAACGAACCCGGGTGCAGACCAAAAGTGCTAGTGTGAAAGCACCCTAAAGGTGCTGTATGTAAGTTTGACACCCAGTGGTTGAACTTGGTATTGCACTCCTTCAAAACACATGCAAGAGGATGTTGCCAGATTAACGACACCAACAAAGGCTGATATAAATCGTAAATAAAAGCAACGGCACGCGATATAAGGAATATTTTCAATATTAAAAGGAGTTTTTGTTCTAACCAACTCCTGAAATTCATAGTTTAGAAGTGGCTTCCACACCTTGGGCACACCTCATGGGCTTGATTTAGTGTTAAATGCTGAAAATTGAAGTTTGAATGCCATTTTACTAGACATTTATTGCCAAACTACTGAAAGCACCAGCAGATATTTCACCTCAGAAAATTAAATAAACTGTTTGAAATTAAACTTTAGAACTGTGATTCAGTGCAAGCCAACACACATCAGTGATTCAGCATGTACATTTAATTATGTTAAAGAGGTTTAATATGCATTAATTAGAGTATGAACCTTACCATTTCTTTGGAGTGCAGTAAGTGCACTATTCTGTGCTTTTGAATGGCTGTGTTTAAATTTCTGTCACTAACAGCCCAATTGCTTATCACTGCTAATCTCAAGTAGCCTGTTGTTAGGACACAGGGTTACAATGTAACCTGCTCACCTAATGTTTATGTTGGTAATGTTTATGTTATTTGCTAATTAACAACCCCCTAAAGTGGAACTCTGAATCTGCGTCTCATTTCGAAGGCTGCTACTGTCCACCAGAGGTTGGATTTCAGTCACGAACACATGCTTTGAGAGCCTTCATGACTGAATAAATAAAATACATGGTTTTCCATGAAGGCAACCCGGGGTGCTGAAAAATAATTGGCTAAACTGGCATTGGGTGGGTTAAAGAGACCAAAACAAAGACAAACATTCAGGCACGTAACTCACATTTTCAAAGCAGAATATCTGACTTGGCGCACAGGGTAGCACAATCGCCTCACAGCAAGAAGGTCACTGGTTCGAGCCCCGGCTGGGTCAGTTGGCATTTCTGTGTGGAGTTTGCATGTTCTCCCTGTGTTTGCGTGGGTTTCCTTCGGGTGCTCTGGTTTCCCCCACAGTCCAAAGACATGTGGTATAGGTCAGGGGTTCCCAAACTTTTCAGCCCCTGACCCCCAAAATAACAATGCCAGTGACTCGTGACCCTCAATATCCTCTGAGGTGGTTATAAATACAGAAACCTTGCATGCAATGGCGCACACACACCAACTGACCCTAGTCTATTCTTCATTTATTTTTTTTCATGTATGTCAGTGCTGTAAATGTGCCAGAAAGTTTAACCTGGTGTTTTAAAATCAATCTGCTGCATCTGATGCTATTGCTGTGTCTTTAATATAATGTAGTTACCCCAGGGGTCGCAATCCAATAGAACTAGTAACTATAAGCTACTATAGTAACTATATAGTATATAGTAACTATAAACAACTATTTTTTTCTCTTCTGTAGGTTATGGATAAAATATGGTAATTCTTATGGTTTAACAAAAATAAATAGATTTTCGGAAATCACCCCCCCCCCCCCCCCCCTCATGACCCCTCGGGGGACCCCGACCTCCACTTTGAGAGCCACTGCTATAGGTGAATTGGGTAAGCTAAATTGTCCATAATGTATGTGTGTGTGTGAATGAGTATGTATGGGTGTTTCCCAGTGTTGGGTTGCAGCTGGAAGGGCATCCGCTGCGTAAAACATATGCTGGATAAGTTGGTGGTTCATTCCGCTATGGCGACCTCTGATTAATAAAGGGACTAAGAAATATATAAGAAAATGAATAAATATCTGACTTCAGCATTGTTTTTCAGATAAACAAGAATGTTCACTTAGCATGATTCTTAAATATCTGCAAACATATTATTGTATTTTTTTATTGTAAAACAGCACCTTTAAAATATGAACATTTGTTTTGCGCCAGTATTTTCAATTAATTTTCTGTGCTAGCCTGCTGCTACTGACGGCACTAACGTTTACATGGTCTTTCATCTCGTTTTACGCTCGAACAACTAAATGAATGCTTAAGTCTAACTGATTGTATTTTAATTACATTAGAACATCGATGGTGCTAAAGGAACCTTATAAAACTGAAAATTCACATTAATGCTAGCTGTGCATATAATCCATTGGCCCTAATATGATATTTTTGGTTTTGACCATATTGGAAATTTTACAATATACACGTTAAACTTATAAATGGTACATTTTAAAAGACTTTATCCCTTTCTGTGGCACTGAATAAATTTATAATCCATAATATATCATAGATTTTGCGTTTTGACAAGCTGTGAACTGCAAGCTTTGGGCCCATGCTTGCCTGCTTCTCAGAACTCCTTATGCCGTGGTCACACTAGAGTTTGAGCCTGCGAAATTCTGTTGTACGGCGCTGTGAAAAGGGGCGGGACTAAACAAGATGATTAGACATAAAAAAAGAGCGATTCATTCATTCATTTTCTTGTCGGCTTAGTCCCTTTATTAATCTGGGGTCGCCACAGCGGAATGAACCGCCAACTTATCCAGCACATTTTTACACAGCGGATGCCCTTCCAGCCGCAACCCATCTCTGGGAAACATCCACACACTCATTCACACTCATAAACTACGGACAATTTAACCTACCCAATTCACCTGTAACGCATGTCTTTGGACTGTGGGGGAAACCGGAGTACCCGGAGGAAACCCACGCGAACGCAGGGAGAACATGCAAACTCCACACAGAAACGCCAACTGACTCAGCCGAGTTCTTGCTGTGAGGCGACAGCACTACCTACTGCGCCACTGCGTCGCAAAAGAGCGATTGTTTCATATTTAAAGTTTCAGTCCAGAGAGGTGATGTTTTGATCTTTGATTGGTCTCTCAAAGTCACATGATGTGATTTCGCAGATCAGAATTCACCAAGCTTGAACTTTCGAATGCAGCAACATGCGAAACTTGTCGCATGAACTTGTGTTTCCAGTCTGATGCATTCGCATGCGTATGAATGGAAGTCTATAGGGAAAAATGCAGTGTGACCGCAGCTTTACTCTACTTTAAAGCCTGTCCCATTTCAAAATAAGAGTCCCACATACGTAGCAAGTATAATACAATCTTAGTTAAACTTATAAATAATGAAGGAAAATTATATACAATACGAAATGTTGTGGTCAGTGGTAATTTCGTCAATGAAAATAAGGGTGAAAATTGTTTGTTGAATACAGCCAGAAACTCATCTGCGTTAGTAACATGACTGAAAACTATGAATGCACATGCTCATCTAGTGAATGAACAGCACATTATTTTAATGAAAAAAGATGAGATTAAAATGTAGTCAAAAAGATACAAACTAACCAACACTGTTATGTTATAGTGTACTGTATTATTCATTTATTAGATGAGCAGAGACATTTACACACATTTAGTCACATTATACTGGCAAAGCAGACCTGTAAAGCCCTTTCACTGACAAAATTAACACTGGCTGTGGCCAATCAAATGCTGCTTGGGCTGTGCCTATTAATGATTCCATGTGGATCATCAAAGATTGTGTTTTGTCCTGATCGGCTTGTTTTTAGAACCAGGAAAGAATGTTTGAGGCTCATGGTACTGTATGTCATTTCCATATACTGAACTCCTATTATTCAGTTATGCTTAGGCATATGCAGATTTTTATTCTATGGCACCTTTAAGTGGGTGAAAAGTGATGTTGACTGGTATATCATTGGAAGGTTGTTGCCAATGTGGTCGAAAATATTGGCTTTTAGGGCAAAGAGCCAACTCTTCTGCTGGATGATAAACATCCTGCTGAGTTTTACAGTCCTAATCAAACACACATGTAGAAGCTAATCGTGGTGTTCAGAATTTTTGAAGGCTGTCACACCAAACTTAAATCAACTTGCAGTATCTTAAATTATACATACTTGTGGGCTAAAGAAGTAAACACTACAAACTTCCAAGTGGTCAACTAGGTATGTTTTGTGCCTGTTTGAGATGAAATATCATTGATAAAGGTGAACTTTTATGGTTATGTCTGTTCTAGAATGAGCTGGGTAGTTGATTGTGCATTGCTAGATGGCTGCTGGGATATTCTGGGTGTATTTAAGGGCCTTGTGATTGTAGCTGTATTCATGTCATACTGTAATTACTGTAATTACTAGATTCTGACTTGAAAAGTGTTCGTGTCCTGCAACTTGTTTAACAACTTAAAATCCTGTTGTACATGCACCACCTGAACACCATATATTCATTTATGCAATTTGTTTTGGTCAGGGGTGTCCATACTCAGTCCTGGAGGGCTGGTGTCCTGCATAGTTTAGTTCCAACTTCCTTCAACACACCTCCCTGGAGGTTTCTAGTATACCTAGAAAGATTAGCTTGATTAGATGGTTGAGGTGTGTTTAATTGGGGTTGGAACTAAAATATGCAGGATACCGGCCCTCCAGGACCGAGTGATAGTATTGTCATAGAACTCCAGAAAATTGAGATGAACGCAGCTAATTTGAAATGTGAAAATTAGCAGTTTGTAATGGATTGTTTCAGTCTGAAAACATACTGTTTGTTGGTAAAGAGAATAAGATTGTACAACCCCAAATCTTTGTCTGGTCAACTTAATTTCTATATCAACTTCAGGTTTAGTCCTTTAGGAGAAAAGATGGGCCGAAGATCACCAGTTTGCCAACAAATACAAGCGAAAATTATTGAAATGTTTAAAAACAATGTTCCTCAAAGAAAGATAGGAAGATGTTTGGATGTTTTACCTTCAACAGGGCATAACATCATTAAAGGATTCAAGGAATCTGGAGGAATTTCAGTGCTTAAAAGACAAGGACACAAGTCTAAGCTGAACAATCATTATCTCATATTTCTCAGGTGGCATTGCATTAAGAATCGTCATTCATCTATAAGCGATATCAACACATGGGCTCAGGACTACTTTGGCAATCCTTTGTCAAGAGCCACAATATGTAGTTACATCCACAAATGCCAGTTAAAACTGTACCGTGCCAAAAGGAGCCCTATGTTAACAGTGTCCAGATGTGTTGTCGACTTCTCTGGGCTTGGAGGCAACTGGGATGGACCATCAACCAGTGGAAGCATGTACTGTGGTCAGATAAATCACTATTTCAGGTATTTTTAGGGAGAAATAGACACTGTGTGTTCCGGACCAAAGAAGAAAAGGATCATCCAAACTGTTACCATCAAAGTCCAAAAGCCATAAAAGATTTTGGAGCACAATATAATGCCCTCTTTTCCAGGGATGCCCATATGTATTTCAACAAGACAATGCAAAACCACATTCTGCGCACATTACAAAGTCCTGGGTGCGGAGAAAGAGGATACAGGTACTTGACTGGCCTGCTAGCAGTCCCGACCTGTCTCCAATAGAGAATGTGTGGCGCATTTTAAAGCGAAATGTGACAATGAAGACCCTGTACTGTTGCCCACCTTAAGACTTGTTTGCAGGAAGAATGGGACAAAATTACATCAGAAACACTTCATCACTGAATGTCTTTAGTCCCTAAATGTCTTTTAAGTGTTGTGAAAAGGAATGGCAACATTACAAAGTTGTAAATGCTTTACTATTACAACTTTTTAAAAATGTATTGCAAGAAGCAAAATTGGAATATGTGTTTATTTTAAAAAAAAATCACAAGAAACACATTAAATAATGTACTGTTGTATTGTCTGCAATGAAATACAAGTCAAAGTAAATTTAGAAATCACAGCTTTCTTTTTTTTTTTTTTTGCATTTTCCACACTGTCCAAACTTTTTCTGAATTGAGGTTGTAGATTTTGAAGATCTTTCGGTCTACATTAGAGATGCCCGGATCAGCTCAAATGTCACCCGAATCCGCTCCTTCATTTTAATAATCCACCCACCCGCACATATTATTTTATCTGATATATATATCCGCACCCGACCCGCACCCGATCGCCACTTTAATAATTCTAATTCTTTGTTTTAAGCATGATGATAGGTTTAACTTTTTCCGCAATGTCCAGCGGCAGAGTAACAGCTCGTTAATTCATGCTCGAGCAAATGATGAGACGGACAAAAGTACTCGATGCATGCCCTTCTTTTACTTATTTCAGTGTTTTCAGGTTCACAGTGCAAAACAGCTCCCGGGTGGAATTACTGAAGTAAACATAAAACAAAAACGGATAAAACTTTCTCCCTCTAATTCACCGCACGCACAGCACACAGCGAGAGCTCCCATCACACAGCATGCGTGTCGAACTACACTACCCACAATGCACCTCGCTATGGACTACAACTCTTGTAAAAAGCAGTCCTAAAGCGGCCACACTATTTCCCCTCTCCTGCAACTCACAGTGGATCGTTCTTTATTAACAGCAGATTCAGCTTTTACATATACAGGAAAAAGAGAACAAAAACGGTGTCCCTTCAGCCTAAACAGCAGCTATGTTGTGTGTACTTGGCCCTTTTCTTAACACTGTGCAAAAACAGAATAGCATCTACTGTGCCTGGATTCGGGCGATTCCGCCTCGCCTCCAAAACATGGCTGGCTGCACTAAATGAGCGTTCGCGCAAACCGCTTGTTGCAGGAATGCACAAGCTTCTCTTTGCAAGGCGCTGCAGTCATGTAAATAAGCGATCTTGTTTCTCCCAGAACGATAGCAAATTTCCCTCTGATGACTCCTCTAACTGAAGTTAGCACAGTACTCTTGCACTTCATCCATTATTTTGGGCGTCTCTCATCTTCACATTCTGCAAAGTCCACTCTCTGCTTTTTTGCTGGTCAACTGCTATGACCCGCTACATCCACCCGCGACCCACCCGCAATTAATCATAATGTATTTGTTTATAACCCGACCGACCCATGGATTATCCGCAGCGCCCACGGATTTAACCGCCATCCGCGCATCACTAGTCTACATCACTTTGTCAAGCAGGTCATATTTAAGTGATTTTGATATTGAACAGGTGTGCCAGTAATCAGGTCTGAGTGTGGCAAGAGAAATTGAACTCAGGTGTGATGAACTAAGTTAAGGTTAGGTTAGGTTTTAACAAGGGTTCAAATAGTTTTCACACGGGTTATACAGTTTTGTGTTTTGTTTCCCCTTAATAATACAACCCTTCATTTTAAAACTGCATGATGTGTTTACTTGTGTTATCTTTGACTAATATTTAAATTAGTTTGATGATCTGAAACATTAAAGTGTGACAATCTTAAATTAACGTAACACTTAGGTTTGTTCATAATTAATCCAAATGTTGTGGAGAGCAGTCAGCATTATTAGAGTGTGATTTGAGGTATTATTTTTTGTCTGTTTCACCATGTATGCTTTAGCACACAACATAAAAATTAAAGAGGATACGAAAGGAACAGAATGCAGCTTTTGCCGTCTTAACAGTTGATTTGAGACCCAGAGGTCAGAAACACTGGTGAGCTCTGCAACTCTCACCAGCTCACATAAACAAACATCATACCCACTGCAATGGCATTTCACTAAGTGCAGCAGTGGGCAGCAAAATTTTGTTTTCTAGGGACAATAGCTCAGTCAAGTCACATTTTCCCTGACTTGCTCCTTTCTCGATCATGTCAAAGAAAATGTGATTTGACTGGAAGGGAATGCCAGAGAATAAAACAAACACTGCACCCCTGAGCAAAGCACTTAACCCTGTGTTATTTCAGAAGCACCAAGTCATCCTAGTTTTTTTTCACACACATGCACCCACACAAATACACACACGGCAGATGTAAAGGACTGAGTCGCCCCACGCTGGTTACGCAATATCCATTCAAGGTATGTCTGCTGAGTTTTAAGTGCCTCAACCTTTTCTATAAACACCGGTGTATGTTGTTAAATATTAAACTTGGATAAGGTCATGGAAAAACCGTAGAGGAGGAGATCCCTGTAGTGTTTAAAGTGGTGTGTTTAAAGATAGCCTACATGTTGAACTGTTTAACATTTGGATACTAGAATGCCACTGTAGGTGCTTAGTTTATTTCAGTCCCCTGTTCTGGCAGGATTAAAGGGACAGTTCACTCTAAAATGTAAATTTCCTCATCATTTACTCTCAAAAGAGCAGCTATTACCATCCATAGGAACCAAAACAAAAATGGAAGTCAATGGCTGTTTTTCCCCCAGCATTCTTCAGTAATTCTTTGGTGTTCAACAGAAGAAAGTAACTCAAGCAGGTGGAGGATGAGTAAATGATGGCTGAATTTTCATGTTTGGATAGTTTGAACTATCTCTTTTAGAATGTCTTTTGTTTAATGCAGGACATTCAAGTGGACATTTACTAAATACATATTATTAACCGTAATTGAGAACATTTAATTAAGCTCTACTTTTTTTAACACTTCGTTTTGATCTCCTAATCAGTGTTGCCAGACGTACGATAATTATCGTATTAGTACGATAATTTCGACCTCTGTACGATGTACGATCAATAATGTAAAAAATCCTATAATGTACGATAATTTCAGAATTTTATGGCATTTAAAATGAGTTTCATTGTAATCTTAGGGCTTCTATACTTATTGATAGCTACATCTTGTGTCTGATGTCTGTGAGGAGAAGGTGGAGTTAGACACGTTTTCTATCCAATGACTAGTTTCTATCTCATCTTACGTTACATCTTCTCAGCCAATCAACGTGGAGAATAGCTCTCTCTCACGAGTTAACATTCCTGCTGCATGCGGCCGTGGTTCAGTCAGTCGTTTTCAGGTTGAGGTCGGTCAAGTTTTATAAAGTAGTGTTGAAAAGGAAGGTGAGAAGGACAGGGGAGTTTGCCCTTGATGTTCTCGCTTTTCCCCCATTCAAATGCATCATGGAAACGTGTTTTTCCAAAGTTAATCTCATCAAAACAAAGCCACGAGATCGGCTCATTACAGATCCTCTGGATGGGCTCGTGCACACCCTCAGACTTAAAAATTCGGGAGGGTGCACTGCTTTCAAGCCAACCAACACTATGTTGTGCTCCACGTAGGCATCATATTTATAGAGGTAAAGTTGGTTTTATATTCGCACATTCGTTCATTTAGAAGTCTCTATATTGTTTACCATGTTACTTTGAATATTCGATCGAAATTAGCATGCAAGTATGACCTCAAAACAACATTAACACTGTTTATTTGACTGTGAACAATGTTGGACTTTGATAGTCATTGGCTGCTAATATGATTTTGCTATTTAGAGTTTGCAAATAATACTTGTATTAAATTATATTATTAAGGGGAAAGTCCGAATGTGCGAATATAAAACCAACTTTACCTCTGTATCATATTTGTACCGCAAAATGAATCCCTCAACATCTGGCAACACACGCAGGTTTTCAATGAACCTTCCCACTAAGGTACGCCTATGTTCTTTTGTTTTTTTTTACTTATTGTGGTAATTTTCACGTTGTGTTAAAACTCTATTTGTCTATATAATAGCTGTATACTCTCCGTTTGACTCTTGTACGATAATTTTCCTCCAAATACGATAATTTTGGGGTTCTGGTACGATACTTTTACATTTCCAATCTGGCAACACTGCTCCTAATTTTTATTTAAAATGTCATAACATGATTCTCTTATTTTGCATACATATATTGTCCATCCTAGCTGCCTAAATGCTTATTTATTCAGCTTTCAGGTAATGTATAATCTCAATTTCAATCTCAACACTTGCTGTATGATTGGTTTTGTGCTCCAGGGTCACATAATGGGGCCTATCATGCGGGCACAATACGACGCCAGGGGCAGCACAAGTTATTTGCTGCTATCTTCAGACCGGCTCTGGTGTCATTTTCACATTTTGCTCCACATTGTTTAAATAGCGCCACTTGTGGACTTATGGGCGTGCTGGTCTGAAAAGAAGGTGTGTTAAGGTGCATTGTTGGCGTATTGCTATTTTGAGTCAACTGAAATTGACTGCGCCATTGACCAACAAAAAGCTGGTCTAAAGTCTATAGCACAAATACCACCACTTTATTAGGTACACCTTACTAGTACCAAGTTGGACTCCATTTTGCCTTCAAAACTGCCTAATCCTTCATGGCATAGATTCAACAAGGTACTGGAAATATTCCTCAGAGATTTTTGTCCATATTGACATGATAGCATCACGCAGTTGCTGCAGATTTGTCGGCTGCACATTCATGATGTAATCTCCCGTTCCACCACATCCCAGAGGTACTCTATTGGATTGAGAACTGGTGACTGTGGAGGCCATTTGAGTACAGTGAACTCATTGTCATGTTCAAGAAACCAGTCTGAGATGATTTGTGCTTTATGACATGGTGCGTTATCCTGCTGGAAGTAGCCATCAGAAGATGGGTACACTGTAGTCATAAAGCGATGGACATGATCAGCAACAATACTCAGGCTTTGAAATGATGCTCAATTGGTACTGATGGGCCCAAAGTGTGCCAAGAAAATATCCCCCACACTATTACACCACCACCACCAGCCTGAACCGTTGATACAAGGCAGGATGGATTCATGCTTTCATGTTGTTGTTGCCAAATTCTGACCCTACCATCCGAATGTCGCAGCAGAAATCGAGACTCATCAGACCAGGGAATGTTTTTCCAATCTTCTATTGTCCAGTTTTGGTGAGCCTGTGCAAATTGTAGCCTCAGTTTCATGTTCTTAGCTGACAGGAGTGGCACCCGATGTGGTCTTCTGCTGCTGTAGCCCATCTGCCTCAAGGTTGGACGTGTTGTGTGATTCAGAGATGCTCTTCTGCATACCTCAGTTGTAACGAGTGGTTATTTGAGTTACTGTTGCCTTTCTATCAGCTGGAACCAGTCTGGCCATTCTCCTCTGACCTCTGGCATCAACAAGGCATTTGCGCCCACAGAACTGCTGCTCACTGGATATTTCCTCTTTTTCAGATCATTCTCTGTAAACCCTAGAGATGGTTGTGCTTGAAAATCCCAGTAGATCAGCAGTTTCTGATATACTCAGACCAGCTCGTCTGGCACCAACAACCATGCCACATTCAAAGTCACTTAACTCACCTTTCTTCCCCATTCTGATGCTCGGTTTAAACTGCAGCAGATTACCATGTCTACATGCCTAAATGCATTGAGTTGCTGCCATGTAATTGGCTGATTAGAAATTTGCGTTAACGAGCAGTTGGACAGGTGTACCTAATAAAGTGACCGATGAGTGTATAGCCCAATTGATTTCAGAAATGAAAACAAAGCATATCTGAGTACATTCAATATACAGTAATTGATGGTTTCAAATTTGAGGGAAAAAAATCTAATTGCAACTGAATCTGTGTGAAGGAATATTTTCCCATGTTGTTGCTATTTTACAGTATTTGAAACGCTCTTGGACTTGAAAGATCCCCAGCAGTCATAGAAGGAGTTTAACGGAACCCTCCTGACCCTTTTCACAACACTATTATGACACACTTAATGGTCATCAGCATGTTGAATCCTTGAAAGTTTTTAATATTCAGATTATTAAAAAAATGTATGTACATGTACTAAAATACTAGTTTCTATTGTATCATCAAATTACAAAAAAAAAAAACAAAACAAATGACCGCTTGTGCTCTGTGTTTTTAATGCAGAAAATGGCAGTAATCACACATTTTCCCCCTTTTTTAAAAGTCTTGATAACACTATCATTTAGTTTTTCTTTTATTCTCTAAGCAAAAAGGAATACAAAATATTATTTGTGGTATTCTCCCATTCACTGATCTATAAGCTTACCCAACTATAATGACTTCCGCTTCTGAGAAACCCATTCAACACATACAGTGATAAAGGCTAGGTCAATTAGCATTGCTTTTATAAATATACGTTATGCTTATTAAATATCCAGAATCGTTTGATGAACAGAACAACATCCATTGCATTCTTGTCTGATTGATTTTTATTAGTTTCTATTATTTTTATCCTCTTTGCTCTGCAGCAGCGATAGCAGATGTCTTTTCTTCAGTAATCTACACAATATATGGAGTTTATGCTTCTAAATAGACCCTATAAAATAAATATTAAATTATATTATATAAAATACTAAATCATATTAAAAATCCAGTGTTGTTAAACCTTGCACAGAACTACACAGTACTGTCAGATGGAAACATAAATGGCACATCCAGCTTCCCCTTTGCCCTTTGTGGCTGTGGTGGTCAGCTCGTGCTGATCTGATTAGTTAATCAGAGTGACAGCTCTGTGGCCCCTGGATACCTCCCTTCGTCCTCTCTGCTGCCATCAGGCAAGAGAGAATGACCCCGTCTAAACCTTACACAACTGCCTACTGAGGTGGATTGCCTGTCAGATATGATGACTCGTGGATTCTTTAGACGTAAATTAAAAGAAAATGCAGTCACTACTGTGTCATAGAGGCACTCCATGTTGACTTGTTTTTTACTGTAGGGGCAGAGGTGATCATGTGTTTCCCAGTACTGGGTTGCAGCTGGAAGCTGTAAAACATATGCTGGATAAGTTCATTCCGCTGTGGTGACCCCTGATGAATAAAGAGATGAAGCCAAAGGGGAAAAATAAATGAAAAATTTAATGAAAAAAATAAAAATAAATTATATATATATATATATATATATATATATATATATATATATATATATATACAGGGCTTGACATTAACTTTTTTTTTTCACAGTGGCTAGTAGTTTTACAACGTTACTAGCCACTCTGCATTTTCACTAGCCACAATTTTGTTGTTGGGAAAATATTTTTAGCATGTCAAAGTCATATTTATGCATATATTAAATATGACTTTGACATGCTAAAATTACTTGATTTAGATTTTGTGTTGTCCACATGCCTCCTCATTCATTTCATGTTTTGTGTCATGTATGAGCAAATGGGTCATGGTTTCATAGTGTTATACTGCAAACAGTTTTTATTTGACATGACTTTTCAGAACTCAAAATTAAGGATTTACCAAATTTATCTCTGACCACACCAAACAATAATTATGTTTTGGCCACAAATTTTAAATGTGTCAAAACAAGCTGAATATAGCTGTATACTATAACAAACATTTCTTTAAAAAAAAAAAAGAATAAAATTGACTTTTAAAAATAATTATTGTCATATATAAAAAATATGCACAGTATTCTGTCCTCGCTGTGTTGTTGTAAAAAAGTGATAATTAAACCATATTAACAAAATAACCGTAGGCAAAAGAAAGCAGGTGAACAACATACTGTGTGTGATAATGAAAGGATGATCGCACGGTTAAGGCCAATTAATAATCTGTTCAAAGCGAAAGCAACCGGTGCTGCTTACAAAAATACATATTTAGAGCTCTTGAAAGCAGCAAGACTGTGTGTGCATCAGCATAACTTTTTATCTGGTCTATATGAAAGAGAACCGATCACAGTTGCGATTCAGGCACGGTTGCTTCAAGCAAGAAAACAGGAGCGCGCACGCGTTTTAGTCGCGCACATCACATCAGCTGTTAGCGCGACTGATCATCCTCTCATTCGTTATTCACCTGCTTTCTATTGCTCCCGCGAACGCAAATATTTTTGTAAGTCGTGCTGTTTCTCGATTCTAAGATCATGTGCATGTGCAAGGGGAGGTGATTCCATCGATAAAGGAAAATCCAATTAAGTGCCTCGGGAAGTGGTTCGATGATTCACTTACCGATAGGAACAACATAAGCAGCACGGAGGAAGATTGAAAAATCAGGGCTCCCAGGCAAGTTTAAAGCATGGCTTTACCAACATGGATTGCTGGAAAGACTCATGTGGCTTTTAACGGTGTATGAAGTTCCCATGACAAGCGTCAAAGGAGTGGAAAGATCAACAAACACCTTTGGAGATGGCTGGGAATTCCTCCAAGTTTCACTTCAGTAGGCCTTTATATTAGATCAGGGCAGTTCCAACTTCCTCTGTCATCCGTTGTGGAGGAATTTAAGGTACCAAAGTGCAGGGTCATGATGACATACAGAGACTCCCAGGATGAACAAGTTAGGCAGGCAGGTATCCTTACAAGATCAGGACGCAAGTGGGCAGCTGGCTCATCTATTGCACAAACTGAAAGTATGTTGAAGCTACGTGACATCATGGGAACACCATGCACAGGTAGACAGGGTCTTGGAACTTCCCATATTCAGCAATGGGGAAAGGCGGGATCCAAGGATAGAAGGGCTATGATCCAGGAGGAGGTACGGAACCTGGAGAAGGAAGGGCGAAGGGCAAGGGCAGTGGAGCTAGCGTCCCAGGGAGCATGGACCAAGTGGGACCTACCCAAGAGGAAGATCACATGGGGATATCTGTGGAGATTGGAACCTTTCCGCATCTCATTCATGTTAAGATCAGTGTATGACACACTCCCAACCCCGACAAACTTGCACAAGTGGGGCTTAAGAGAAGACCCATTGTGCAAGCTTTGTGGGGAGAGGGGTACCATGGCACACATCCTGTCTGGGTGTAAAATAGCACTTGCCCAAGGTAGATACAGGTGGCGCCTTGACAAGGTGCTCATGACACTCGCTAACACCCTGAAGCAAGAGAGACGCAAGAAACACCAACCACATGGGAGAGCAACACCATCAATCAAGTTTGTAAGAGCGGGTCAAAAGCCACCAACCACAGTAACAACAAGAACCAATCTGCTGCAAAAGGCCCAATCATGGGAAATGAAGGTAGACCTGAGGGAAAGACTGCAATTCCCCCCGGTTATCCAGACAACCCTGAGGCCAGATGCAGTACTGTGGTCTGAAGAGGCAAAGAAGATCATTCTCATCGAACTTACAGTCCCATGGGAAGAGGGTTGTGAGCTAGCATTTGAGAGGAAGAGCCCCAAATACCAGGACCTCTTGCATGACTGCAGGGAGAAAGGTTGGCAGGCATGGCTCTTCCCAGTCGAGGTCGGCTGTAAAGGATTCCCTGCCCAGTCAGTATGGAGGATTCTTACAGCCATTGGGGTGATGGGGAGGGAGAGAAAAATAACTATTCGCAGGATGGGGGAGGCAGCAGAGAGAGCTTCTTGCTGGTTATGGAGCAGGAGAGAGGAGCTTAGCTGGAAGCCAGGGGGAGTTGATGGGCAGTGATTTGGCCACCACTGCTGACCCACCAATGTTGAGGGTGTTGCGGTTTAGGGTTGAAACACCCAATGATCACTGGATACCGCCTGATGACATCAACTCCTCCTGGCCAAGGCTACATTCACCAAAAGTGAATGAAGGAGAAGCATCTTTGGATGTAGTTTGTATTGGGTCAACTTTATAGTCGAACCCTGCTTTTAAGAAAACCACAATTTAAAATTCTTTTCAACCAGCCAAAGTGGCTAGTGGGAGTGTCTGTCTTACCCGCCAAAGCTGAAATCTACCCGCATTTGGCGGGTGTTAATGTTAAGCCCTATATATATATATATATCAAGAGAAGACAACACCAGAGTGAATACAGAGGGTTCACCATTAGATGTAAACCATTGGTGAGCCTCAAAAACAGGAAGGCCAGATTAGAGTTCTAAAAAAGCCTACACAGTGCTGGAACAACATCCTATGGACAGATGAGATCAAGATCAACTTGTACCAGAGTGATGGGAAGAGAAGAGTATGGAGAAGTAAAGGAACTGCTCATAATCCTAAGCAGTTAAGCATGGTGGTGGTAGTGACATGGCGTGGGCATGTATGGCTGTCAATGGAGATGGTTCTCTTGTATTCATTGATTATGTGACTGCTGACAAAAGCAGCAGAATGAATTCTGAAGTGTTTCAGGCAATATTTTCTGCTCATATTAAGCCAAATACTTCAGAACTCATTGGACGGTGCTTCACAGTGCAGATGGAGAATGACCCAAAGCATACTGCAAAAGCAACCAAAGAGTTTTTGAAGGGGAAGAAGTGTAATGTTATGCAATGACCAAGTCAATTACCTGATCCGAATCCAATTGAGCTTGCATTTCATGTGCAAAAAACAAAACTGAAGAGAAAATGCTCCAAGAACAAGCAGGAACTGAAACAGTTGCTGTAGAGGCCTGGCAGAGCACCACCAGGAATTAAACCTATGTGGTCCAGACTTCAGGCTGTAATTGACTGCAAAGGATTTGCAACCAAGTATTTAAAAGTGAAAGTTTGATTTATGATTATTAGTCTGCCCAATTACTTTTGGACCCTTAACAAGTAGGAGGCACATATGCAAACTGTTGTAATTCCTACACCATTCACCTGATTTGGATGTAAATACCCCCAAATTAAAGCTGGCAGTCTGCAGTTCAAGCACATCTTGTTCGTTTCATTTCAAATCCATTGTGTTGGTGTATATAGTATAGTATAGTATGGTGTATGCTGTATGTGTGTGTTTATACATATATATTACACCACATTATAAATAATATATATCTAAAAATAAAATATTTTTTTAAACCATTCACCATTCACAATGGTTTGAAGTTTCTATCTCCACAGTCAGAAATATAGTAAGAAAATGGAACGCCACAGGAACAGTTCTTGTGATGAAAGATGTGCTAGGCCAAGAAAAATATCTGGTTAGAATGGTCACAGACAGACCACAGACCACCTCCAAAGAGCTCCAGGAACATCTTGCTGCTGATAATGTCATAAAATAAAAAAACTCAAAGTAGTTTGGAACAAGTCAAGGATGAGTAAATGATGGCAGATTTTTCATTTTTGGGTGAACAATCCCTTTAAAGTGCCCAAGAATCGGAAGCAGCGATTGTTTTTTTTTCGTATTGTGACGCAGTTCCTAGAGAAACGAAATTTTAAATGAGCAAACAGTGGGCGTGGCTTGTTTTTCTACCGCAAACTGATTGGATGTAGTAGTTTTTTTAGCCCATTACCTCAAAATAACCTAATTTGATAATATAACTGAAAACAAACAGGAAGTGAATTTTTGGATTTCAATTAAAGATTAGAAGGGCAAACAATTTTTTTTTCTTAATGACATGCACAGATGAATTGTTTACCACAAAACTAGCAACGTGAGCTAACAAATCATATGCTTAGTTTTGATTCTGCCTCTTGCTGCTTTTTCAGTGATGGCTTAACTCAAGTCAGTGTAACCCTGCATAGAGCAAGAGTTATTCAGGGCACTGCACCATTTAGTATACTTGTTTTGTTTTATCAGACTGGTGCCACTTCTGGAATGCTCATGTATGTAACACAGTTCACTGAGTAGAGAATGAAATGCTGTGTCACGTTGCACCCTGTTACGGCCTTTCAGTGACATCCATGTTCAACATGTCTAAACGCAGCTGAACGTGATCAGTTCTCCCAGCACACACCAGATAATCTTCACGTTATTCCTATTTTAGATCAGGTTTAAAAGGCATATCCAATTATTTCAGGCTCAGCTTGTGCCTTCTAATTATGGAGGAGTTGCGGGACGCTGTATCTGTGTAAGCTGCATGACTTGTGAAAGCAGAAGAACGCCAACTCTTTGAGCCCCTTTGGTGCAAGGTTTAGGGCTGTTGTTTCAGCTGAGCTGTGTCACTTTTCAAGGGCACTGAAACACAAATGTCAGGGTGAACATGTCTTACTGACAGTCCCACGATTAGTTGGTTGTGTGTAATGTAAAGAGATTTGAATGTAATGAAAATATGTAATGAATGTCTATGAACAGACTACTGATGTTAGTGATATTTATTGATTATATTTTATATTATTTTCCGGAAAACTAAAGGAAGTCTGTCAGCACTGCTTAACTGTGAACTGGTACTTGTGTTTTAAATGGCTGGGGTCAGAGTGGCATGATGACTCATATTGTCTATTTAGGGATGCTTCTGCGTGTCTTACCACACATTGAGAGAACTCTGTTTATATGTAGAACAGTGACTAACATCTCTGTTTCAGACTAAAGGTCAGTGCTCTTGTCAAGGCAATGTTACTTCTACAAGTTGCTGTCAAAGTCACACTTGTTTTACCCGTTTTAAATTTTGGTAAAAAAAAAAAACAATTGTTAAATATTTCATTGACTACTATATAAAAACTGTGACAGTACCATGCATTAATTGTTTCAGTATTTTGATTTAAATGAGGGCTGCACCATACTGGGAAAATATGCAAAGATGTTGAGTGTTGAGATAATATTTTTTAAGATTTAACTAATTAAAAAAACATGATTTTATCAGCAATTAAAAAACATTTATTTACGTTAGATTCATACAAAAAACAGGTCATAGATATTTTTCTGAGATAAATCAATCTAAAAAAAAACATTTATAGTTATATAAATATATAAGGTGCTGGATGTAAGTTTTTGACTCTTCTAAAGCATAAAACCCTTCATTGGATTTTCATTTTAGAAACATATATTAAAAAAAACGAAAAACAAGCCGTTTTTTGATTTTTGTTTTTAAATTCAAAAACGAAAAAGCAACATTCAAAAATGATTTGATTTTCATTTTTCATTTTGAATAACAAAAATAAAATCACAGGAAAACAAAAATGAATAAAGGCTTGTTTTTTATATTCCGAAACCAGATAGGCCGACTCATTCACGGTGATGAAATGAAAAAAACGAAAAATGAAAATCAAATCATTTTGAATTTTGCTTTTCCGTTTTTTCACTTTCATCCGGAAAGTATTCATAGTGCATCACCTTTTCCCACAGTTTTTTTATGTTACAGCCTTATTCCAAAATGGATTAAATTCATTTATTTCCTCAAAATTCTACACACAATATTCCATAATGACAATGTGAAAGAAGATTTTTTGAAATTGTTGCAAATTTATTAAAAATAAAAAACCTGAAAAATCAGTAGTTATATTTATGATGAGGAGGACTAATTGAGTGTTATTAAGAATAGATGATAAACAGCTGTTAATAAGCAGAATCACTGAAGGAACAAAACTACAGTGTTTACTTGAGCTCTTTGATTTTAATTTTTTTTTTTTTTGCTAGTTTCTCTCTGGATAGAACAACCAATAAGAACCTTGCATAAGAAAAGAAAAGAGCCAAATAGCTCAATCAAAAAAACAAAAACAAATAAAAAACATGCAAGCCAACAAACATATGGTTTCCTATATTTAATTATATACAACCATCTATATACACTTCTTTCCAGCTTGTCAAATAAGGCTTAAATAATATCTATCATCCACCTGGCTCATAAAGTATACTAAACTAACAGACACAATGTAATTATTATGTATTGATAATTCATTTATAATTCATATACATCTTGTAAATGTTTACTTTTGTTAGCATGTTTTTTATGTCCTTTTTCCATCCATCCTGTCCATCTTTATATTTACACATCCATATACACACATACAGTTAAAGTCAGAATTATTAGAATTATTGTTTACCCCCCCCCCCCCAATTTCTGTTTAATGGAGAGAAGATTTTTTTCAACACATTTCTAAACATAATAGTTTTAATAACTCATTTCTAATAACTGTTTTATTTTCTCTTTGCCATGATGACAGTACATGATATTTTACTATATATTTTTCAAGACACTTCTATACAGCTTAAAGTGACATTTAAAGGCTTAACTAGGTTAATTAGGTTAACTAGGCAGGTTAGGGTAATTAGGCAAGTTATTGTATAATGATGGTTTGTTCTGTAGACTATCAAATAAATAGCTTAAAGGAGCTAAACATTTTGACCATAAAATGTTTTGTAAAAAATGAAACACTGCTTTTATTCTAGCCGAAATAAAACAAATAAGACTTTCTCCAGAAGATAAAATATTACCAGACATACTGTGAAAATTTCCTGAATCTGTTAAACAGCATTTGGGAAATATTTAAAAAAGAAACAAAAATTCAAAGGGAGCTAATAATTCTGACTTAATTCTGACAACTTTATATAGTAGGGAAATCTTTATTTTTGATTATCAACAGATAGAGAGCGCCCCCTACTGTTTTGAGTATTTAGTACTTGACCAGTCTGTGGTATAAAAGCGTACAGATATTTATTGAGCAAATATAATTTTTGGTGTTTATATAAACTGCGACTGAACTGACTGTTCTTGTTGTCTTTGGTAGCGGAGACGGAGCATGCACAGAGAGTCCCGGACACAGAATCGAGCCAACAAATCAGGCTGAGAGAGAGACAACGATTCTTCGAGGAAGTGTTTCAACATGATGTAGATGTCTACCTTTCCTCTGCACACCTGCAGATAGATTATAAAAGGCGTGAGTTTGAACACACATTAAACGTGTCTTTATTATTATTATTTTTTTTCTTATTTACTGTCTTTATTATAATTTTTTATAATCTTTTATACCCTTATTTCTTATTATATTTTATTATTTATCTACTTTTATGTGTGTGATGAAACTACTGTAAAATATTGAGAATGTATTATTAAATGTTCATGCAAATCAATTTAATTATGAAATTTTTTTTTTTTGAATATTTACACTCACCGGCCACTTTATTAGGTACATGCATTTAGGCATGTAGACATGGTCAAGATGATCTGCTGAAGTTCAAACTGAGCTTCAGAATGGGGAAGAAAGGTGATTTTTAAGTGACTTTGAACGTGGCATTGTTGTTGGTGCCAGACGTGCTGTCTGAGGATTTCAGAAACTGCTGATCTACTGGGATTTTTACGCACAACCATCTTTAATATTTACAGAAAATGGTCTGAAAAACAGAAAATATCCAGTGAGGTGCAAATGCCTTATTAATCCTAGAGGTCAGAGGGGAATGGCCAGACTGGTTCCAGCTGATAGAAAGGCAACAGTAACTCAAATAACCACTCGTTACAACCGTGGTCTGCAGAAGAGCATCTCTGAACGCACAATACGTCCAATCTTGAGGCAGATGGGCTACAGCAGTAGAGGACCACACCAAGTGCCATTCCTGTCAGCTAAGAACAGGAAACTGAGGCTAGAATTTGCACAGGCTCACCAAAATTGGACAATAGAAGATTGGAAAAACGTTGCCTGGTCTGATGAGTCTCGATTTCTGCTGCGACATTCGGATGGATCCTGCCTTGTATCAACGGTTCAGGCTGGTGGTGGTGGTGTAATAGTGTGGGGGATATTTTCTTGGCACACTTTGAGCCCATTAGTACCAACTGAGCATTGTGTCAATGCCTACCTGAGTATTGCTGCTGAACCTGTCCATCCCTTTATGACCACAGTGTACTCATCTTCTAATGGTTACTTCCAGCAGGATAACATGCCATGTCATAAAGCGCGAAGCATCTCAGACTGGTTTCTTGAACATGACAATGAGTTCACTGTACTCAAATGGCCTCCACAGCCACCAGATCTCTCAATCCAATAGAGCACCTTTGGGATGTGGTGGAATGGGAGATTCGCATCATGGATCTGCAGGAAATGCGTTATGCTATCTTGTCTATATGGACCGAAATCTCTGAGGAATATTTCCAGTACCTTGTTGAATCTATGCCACCAAGGATTAGGACAGTTCTGAAGGCAAAAGGGGGGTCCAACCCGGTACTAGTACGGTGTACCTAATATAGTGGCCGGTGAATGTATTTTGGAGAGAGGAAGAAAAAACATTTAAAGAGGTGAATATACTGTATGTCTGCTATATAGCTAGTGTATTTAATGTATTTAATTTAAACAGCTTAATTTAAATTTGAGATTAGCCTTTTGTGTGTTAGCTTCATGTAATTAACATCTCAAGCAAATTTTTGTTTGAATCCAACTTTGAAATACCATGAAATTTGGTCAACCTTAAACATGAACTGGGTAAGACTTTATTTTGATGGGAAACTTGTCAACTTACTCTAACCCTAACCCCAACCTAGCAGTCTACTTATAATCTAATGAGAAATATTTGGCATGTAGATGCAATGTAACTTAAATTGAACACAGTGCATTAAAGGGACCATCAAAATAAAGTGATACCATGAACTGTTGTCACCAATATATAGGGTACCCTTTCAAAAGATCCACTTTTGTACTTTAATTGTACATGTTAATACCAGTACTTCAGGTGAAGGTTACCCCCTCAGTGACGGCATTTGTACTTCATTTCTGAGAGTGTATACTTCAGAAGTTTACTTTTGATTATAAGTATTAATACACCATATTCTCCTGGAGTTGGTTTCTTTTTATCTCAAAAGCTGTGTGTTGTTGCAGCGCCCTTAGGAAGCATCTCATCAATGGAGGTGAATGTTGATATGCTGGAACAGATGGACCTGATGGACATATCTGATCAGGAGGCCTTGGACGTGTTCTTTAGCGCCAGTGGAGAGGAAGGGCCACTGACATCCCCTCTACCAGGTGAACATTTCACATCTGTCTAAACTGTCTGGCTCTAGACAGCCTGCAACATAAACAAGAGCCCACACCCACACACACAAGAGTTCTAATTAAGGTTATATGTGGTGATTATCTGCATTATCAGGTGGGCAGCCAAGTGTCACTGACAAATCCACTAGAGGGCGCTGTCTTCAATTTTTTTTTACAGCGGTTCTAAGATAGGTTAGTTCATTCATTCATTTTTCTTTGGCTTAGTCCCTTTATTCATCAGGGGAATGAACTGCCAAAGTATCTAGCATATGTTTTATGTAGCGGATGCCCTTTCAGCTGCAACCCAGTACTGGGAAACATCCATACACTCACATTCAAGATGGGTAAAGGCCAATTTATACTTCTGCATCAAGCGCACGCGTATGCTACGGCGCAGCCTACGCGTGGACGCATAGCCCCTCGCCGTGGCCGTCGGCGTCGTTGACGCGCACCTCTCAAAAAATGTAACGCGTACGCGTAGCACAAGCTCTGTGATTGGTTGGCTTGGTATCGCTGACGAGTGCGGAGGTGAGAGCCGCGCACCTGATGCAGCGAGTGTTTACAAGTGTGGAGTCCCGTGAAGGAGCTCCGGATGGAGACTGTTGTTTTGTGTTTACCTAAAGTTGTTGCACGTCCGCCGGTTCCCTCTTCAAACTGAGCGAATTTGAGCCACTTGTACATTAAGGAAGTGTTCAGAAGAAACAAAACACCAGCGAAGAAACTCGACACAGAGGAACATAAACATCTACTGCCAGCTAGTGTTTCGGAAGTGTATTGCAGAGAAACAGAAACAGCTCGCAGAAGTATAAATGCACGGCTACGCGTGAGGCTTGCGCCGTGGGTCACGCCAATCACTTGACGCAGAAGTATAAACCAGGCTTTAGTATAGAGCAGGGGTGTCAAACTCGTTTTAGCTCAGGGGCCACATGGAACAAAATGTTTTCCCAAGTGGGCCGGACCGGTAAAATGATGGTATATATACATAAACATAAAGCTGGAGCCTGAGGACAATACGATCTCACGGCAATTCGTAACTTTTTTATTTAGTGGCTATATCATATGAATTTGCACGATCTCATTCGTACAATTTAGTACGATTTGCTTTTTTACCAATGACGGTTGAGTTTAGGAGAGTGGTTGGGTCACATGCCTCATTTTTTGTATCGTACATTTTCGTACGACTCTACGAATTACCCCCTCAACGAACAAAGTGTAAAATAGTTACGTTTCCTTGTGAGAACACCTCAGTGTGGTATGGCAGGGCATAGATCTTTCTTTCTGAGAAGGCTGTCACACTGACGCTGATTCTGGATTGGAGGAAATTAACAGCGCCATCCAGTGGACACAATTGGAACAGAATTTTCTTTTATTGAAAGATTGCAGCTCATTTTTATACTGATTATTTTTATACTATATATTTTTATACAGAGTCATTTCGTGGGTCGGATGAAACCCGTTTGCGGGCCTGATCTGCCCTGTGGGCCATACGTTTGACACCCCTAGTATATTTGAGTGTCCAGAAAAGCGCTATATAATTGTAAGGAAGTATTATTATTATTATTATTATAGAGTACATGTTATTGTATGTTTCAGATACACATCATTCTTGTACACGTCTATAATGTGTTCACACCAGACGCGGAATGCGCTATTCGCGAGTAAATAAACGCGTGAACATTTGAGTTTACTCGCTTCATTCGCGCGTCAGACTCCGCTTCATTCGTGTGTCAAACTCCGATTCATTCGCGCGTCATATTCACTTCAGAACAGACGCGGATTCGCTGCTAAATGGCTAACATGGATTTTATTGATAAAATAACTGTGGTTATGTGCTTTATGAAGGCTGAAAAACAGCGTCGATACGTTTGGACCAGTGTCTGAGTCCACTCGATACATTCTGAGGTGAAACCAGCTCTGTGAGCTCATAACTCCTCCAGAAACTTAACCTGGATGATGGAGGCTTTCAGCGGTGCTTCTGACTGAGCCAAGCCCAGTTTGATGAACTGTTGTCGGTGTCGGCTGAAGGATTTCCCCCGGGACACCAACAACAGGTGCTACGTCACAATCATGCCCCCACAAGAGCAAGCTCCTGATTGGTTATCGTGGCGCAAATGTCCGCAGAAGTTCAGATTTTTTAACTCGAGCGATTTGCGCGTTAAGCGCGTCAAACGTGCAAAACGCTCAATTCGCGCCTGCGTCATCTGCGCCGCTCCATTCGCGTCATTCGCACCGCCCCATTCGCGTGTATCGCGCCGCAGGATGTCTATTCGCGCGTTTGCATCGACTTAACATGTAAATCACTCGCGCTTGACACTTCTTCCGCGTCTGGTGTGAACGCAGCATAAAAAGGCAGGGCTTGTTGTATAGATGACCTAAATAAGTCAACCACTGTCCTGAACCCAACCAATGATATTTTCAAATGCAAACAAAAGAGTAAAGTGCTCTGTGACCACATTATGTGTGAAACTATCCTTTACCAGACTCAAAACCAATCGTTCTTCATCACAAGTACAACACTGTACAAAGTGAGCTACCGAGCAAACTGACCGCAACATAAAAGTTGTCCATATGGGGATAGATAGGCAAACATATTTAAGACACCATTAAGTTGTTTTGTGATATTTATATGGTGTTTTGAAAAGAAAACAATCAATTATATGTCCCTGTAAGGGAAGCACAGTGGCTCAGTGGGTAGTACTGTTGTCTCACAGCAAGAAGGTCGCTGGTTCGAGTCCTGGCTGGGCCAGTTGGCATTTCTGTGTGGAGTTTGCATGTTCTTCCCCTGTTGGCGGGGGTTCCCCACAGTCCAAAGACATGTGCTAGGTGAATTGAATAAACTAAATTGGCCATAGTGGGGCCGGCACAGTGGTGCAGTGGTTAGCATCATTGCCTCACAGCAAGAAGGTCGCTGGTTCGAGTCCTGGCTGGGTCAGTTGTCATTTCTGTGTGGAGTTTTCATGTTCTCCCTTTGTTTGTGTGGGTTTCTTCCAGGTGCTCCGGTTTCCCCCACAGTCCAAAGACATGTGCTATAGGTGAATTGAAAAACTAAACTGGCTGTAGTGTATGTGTGTGAATGTAAGAGTGTATGGGTGTTTCCCAGTACTGGGTTGCAGCTGAAAGGGCATCTACTGTGTAAAACATATGCTGGATAAGTTGGTGGTTCATTCCACTGTGGTGACCCCTGATGAATAAAGAGACTAAGCCGAAAGAAAAAGAAAGAAATTGGTCATAGTGTATGAGTGCAGGTGTGAATGAGTGTGTATGGGTGTTTCCCACTACTGGGTTGCAGCTGGAAGGGCATCCGCTGCATAAAACGTATGCTGGAATATTTGGCGGTTCATTCCACTGTGGCGACCTCTGAAATAGAGACTAAGCTGTTGGAAAATTAATGAATGTCCATGTAAATATCATTTGTGTGAAAAGGAAGTAAAGTTGTTGGCATCATACTGCCCTGTAGTGTTCATTTTACTTAGAAACTGCAGTCAAACATGTGTTGAAGTACATTTTGCTAAAGCACATATTTCTAATGGGCCTGTGTGGCAGCTGGCAGGACTGTCTGCATTCCCATAAGGTATTTGCGTAAAGCAGAAATCTATTGAACTTAATTGCACCTCCCACAGTTCTTGTTGCTCAAACCTGAAACTGACAACTTCTTCTCACTTTGTTGCTGGTGTGAAAATGTGCATTGCTTCCTGTAATATAAAATAGACATCTAAATATGGATGTCTTGGCTAAAACAAGGCTAAATTTGCCCAGCAAAGATTTTTTGGTGTTTCAAAGACACCTAATGGCCATATAAACTATATGTCTTGGCTTAAACAAGGCTAAATTTCCCCAACAAGCATTTTTTTGTGTTATAAAGATGCCTAATAGACATCTAAATATAGATGTCTTGGCTAAAACATGGATAAATTTACCCAATAATCATTTTTTTGTGTGTTAAAAAGGCATCTAATAGACATCTAAATATAAGTGTCTTGGCTAAAACAAGGCTAAATTTACCCAACAAGCATTTTTTGTGTATTTAATAGATGCCTAATAGACATCTAAACATGGATGTCTTGACTAAAACAAGGCTAAATTTACCCAACAAGCATTTTTTTGTGCTAAAAAGGCATCTAATAGACATCTAAATATAAGTGTCTTGGCTAAAACAAGGCTAAATTACCCAGCAAGCATTTTTGTGTATTTAATAGATGCCTAATAGACATCTAAACATAGATGTCTTGGGTAAAACAAGACTAAATTTGCGCAGCAAAGATTTTTTGGTGTTTCAAAAGACACCTAATAGACATCTAAACATGGATGTCTTGACTAAAACAAGGCTAAATTTGCCAAGCAAAGATTTTTTTTGTGTGTGTGTGTGTGTTTCAAAAGATACCAAATAGACATATAAATATAGATGCCTTGGCTAAAACAAGGCTAAATTTGCCCAGCAAAGATTTTTTTGTGTATTTAATCGATGCCTAAAATACATCTTAAGTAAAACAAGACTAAATTTGCCCAGCAAAGATTTTTTGGTGTTTCAAAAGACACATAATAGACATCTAAACGTAGATGTCTTGACTAAAACAAGGCTAAATTTGCCAAGCAAAGATTTTATTTTTGGTGTTTCAAAAGACACCTAATACACATATAAATATAGATGTCTTGACTAAAACAAGGCTAAATGTGCCAAACAATCTTTTTTTATGTATTAATTAAACTCCTTAATAGACATATAAAGTTGGATGTCTTGGCTAAAACATGGCTAAATTTGCCCAACAAGAATTTTTTTTGTGTTAAAAAGACGCCCAATAGACATCTTAATATAGAATTGGCTAAAACAAGGCAAAATTTGCACGGCAAAGATTTTTTGGTGTTTCAAAAGACACCTAATAGACATCTTAATGTAGATGTCTTAGCTAAAACAAAACAAGGCTAAATTCAGGCTGTCACTGAAAATCTAAAAGACTTCTAAGACTAGTTCAAAAATAGACCAGTCATCAAATAGACAGTAAGGAATGACTACACACGAAGTTTGTCTAATCTGTATATTTGATGACTTGTCTATTTTTGGACTGTTGTAGAAGTCTTTTAGATTTTTACTGATAGCCTAAATTCAGTCTTGATTTAGCCAAGTCATGTTTAGATGTCTATTAGGTGTCTTTTTTTAAACACAAAAAATGCTGCCTGGGTAACCTCTTCTACAGTAAAAACAAAAACATCTTGATAGACATCCTTTTCACAGTCATTGAGTAAAGTATGTGCATTGTTTAAAATGTAATGTTTCACAGAACCTCAGCTAAAACCTAAAGACAGGACAGGACATATAGAAGCTCCTCCCCTTTAAGAATAGCCAATAGCGTTTCATTGTTTGATCACAGCTCTGCCAGTGAGAGTGGCTGAGTTCAAGTGCATCAAATGAAAAGCAAATAAGAAGCATCTTGAAAGAGGCGGAGCATGTCAGATACTACAGAGCATTTGATTGGTCAGAAGAGTTAATGAGAAACTAAAGTATGAGGTGACCAAATTAAAACTTTATAATTAATTGCACTATACTGTAGGCCAGGCATGTTGTAAAATAAAATACTACTGGTGTATTTGGACCCAGAAAACATTCCTTTCACAGAAGGTCATTTAAATGAAATGCTAAAATGTTATGCAAACAATGTGCTTCATAGACATGCCTGGGGTCTAAAGTCAAATATTTCTTTCTCACTGCTGCCTGCTTTACTTCAGCAATGTCAGATGATTCACTTTCTGGATGATTCAAATCATTATCTTCTACTGTACTTCCAGCATTCTCCAACCAAAGAAATGCTTGAAACGAATGTGCAGATTGCTGTAACAGACATGGTTAGTAATTGACACAGGTTTTATTAAAATTGGCCATGAGTCTGCACATAATCGGCGTGAAAAAGAAAAAAAAAAAACACTGTCAGCACAAACAAGAACAAGGCTTAAGGCTTTTACTGAGACAGGTTTGAACTCAGGATTTTCAGTGTCTTGTTAAAATATGTCAGGTAATAACAACAGTGTCTATATGAGCCGTTACAGTTAACAGCACTTGTGACAGATTTTTAACAAACAATTTAGTGCAAAGAACCATATGAAATAATTAATCATTTTATGTTGAAACGTGATTTTAGGTTTTCTGTTCCCCTCCAAGCATTTTTTTTGTGTGTTTAAATATGTCTAATAGACATCTAAACATGGATATCTTGACTAAAACAAGGCTAAATTTACATAAGCAAGTTTTGTGTTTAAAAGATGCCCTATAGACATTTTAACATAGACATCTTGGCTAAAACAAGCCTAAATTTGCTCAGCAAAGATTTTTTGGTTGTTCAAAAGACACCTAATAGACATCTAAACATGGATGTCTTGAGTGAAACAAGGCTACATTTACCCAAAAAGCATTTTTTGTGTGTTTAAGATTCAATTCAATTCAATTCATCTTTATTTGTATAGCGCTTATACAATGTAGACTGTGTCTAAGCAGCTTCACATGGAAGATTATAGTGAATTGAACAGTGTCAGTTATGATGCATAATAGACATCTACATATGTGTCTTGGCTAAAACAAGGCTAAATTTGCCCAGCAAAGATTTTTTGGTGTTTCAAAAGACAAATAATAGACATCTAAACATGGATGACTTGACTAAAACATGGCTACATTTGCCCAGCAAGCTTTTTTGTGTTTAAAAGACACCTAATAGACATCTAAACATAAATGTCTTGGCTAAAACAAGGCTAAATTTGCCCATTAAAGATTTTTTGGTTTCAAAAGACACCTAATAGACATCTAAAAATGAATGTCTTGATTAAAACAAGGCTAAATTACTCAGCAAGCATTTTTTGTGTTTAAAAGACACCTAAGGGGCATCTAAATATAGATATCTTGGCTAAAACAAGGCTAAATCTGCTCAGCAAGCATTTTTTTGTGTATTTAATAGACTCCTAACAGACATCTAAACATTGATGTCTTGACTAAAACAAGGCTAAATTTACCCAACAGGCATTTTTGTATGTGTACATTATGCCTAAAACACATATAAACATAGACGTCTTGGCTAAAACAAGGATAAATTTGTCCAGCTAAGATTTTTTTTAGGTTTTTAAAGAAACTTAATAAACATCTAAACATGAATGTCTTGACTAAAAGAAGGCTAAATTTACACAACAAGCTTTTGTTGTATATTTAATAGATGCCTAATAGACATATAAACATGGATTTCTTTATTAAAACAAGGCTAAATTACCCAGCAAGCATTTTTTTGTTTGTTTAAAAGACACATAATAGCATAGATGTCTTGGCTAAAACAAGGCTACATTTACCCAACAAAGATTTTTTTGGTGTTTCAAAAGATGCCTAATACACGGATGTCTTGACTAAAACAAGACTAAATTTGCCCTGCAAAGATTTTTTGGTGTTTCAAAAGACACCTACAGTAATAGACATCTAAACAAGGATGTCTTGAGTGAAACAAGGCTACATTTACCCAAAAAGCATTTTTTGTGTGTGTTTAAGATGCATAATAGACATCTACATATGTGTCTTGGCTAAAACAAGGCTAAATTTGCCCAGCAAAGATTTTTTGGTGTTTCAAAAGACAAATAATAGACATCTAAATGTGGATGTCTTGACTAAAACAAGGCTACATTTAACCAACAAGCATTTGTTGTGTGTTTAAAAGACACCTAATAGACATCTAAACATGGATGACTTGACTAAAACATGGCTACATTTGCCCAGCAAGCTTTTTTTGTGTTTAAAAGACATCTAATAGACATCTAAACATGGATGACTTGACTAAAACATGGCTACATTTGCCCAGCAAGCTTTTTTTGTGTTTAAAAGACACCTAATAGACATCTAAACATAAATGTCTTGGCTAAAACAAGGCTAAATTTGCCCATTAAAGATTTTTTGGTTTCAAAAGACACCTAATAGACATCTAAAAATGAATGTCTTGATTAAAACAAGGCTAAATTACTCAGCAAGCATTTTTTGTGTTTAAAAGACACCTAATAGGCATCTAAATATAGATATCTTGGCTAAAACAAGGCTAAATCTGCTCAGCAAGCATTTTTTTGTGTATTTAATAGACTCCTAATAGACATCTAAACATTGATGTCTTGACTAAAACAAGGCTAAATTTACCCAACAGGCATTTTTGTATGTGTACATTATGCCTAAAACACATATAAACATAGACGTCTTGGCTAAAACAAGGATAAATTTGTCCAGCTAAGATTTTTTTTAGGTTTTTAAAGATACTTAATAGACATCTAAACATGAATGTCTTGACTAAAAGAAGGCTAAATTTACACAACAAGCTTTTGTTGTATATTTAATAGATGCCTAATAGACATATAAACATGGATTTCTTTATTAAAACAAGGCTAAATTACCCAGCAAGCATTTTTTTTTTGTTTAAAAGACACATAATAGCATAGATGTCTTGGCTAAAACAAGGCTACATTTACCCAACAAAGATTTTTTTGGTGTTTCAAAAGATGCCTAATACACGGATGTCTTGACTAAAACAAGACTAAATTTGCCCTGCAAAGATTTTTTGGTGTTTCAAAAGACACCTACAGTAATAGACATCTAAACAAGGATGTCTTGAGTGAAACAAGGCTACATTTACCCAAAAAGCATTTTTTGTGTGTGTTTAAGATGCATAATAGACATCTACATATGTGTCTTGGCTAAAACAAGGCTAAATTTGCCCAGCAAAGATTTTTTGGTGTTTCAAAAGACAAATAATAGACATCTAAATGTGGATGTCTTGACTAAAACAAGGCTACATTTAACCAACAAGCATTTGTTGTGTGTTTAAAAGACACCTAATAGACATCTAAACATGGATGACTTGACTAAAACAAGGCTACATTTGCCCAGCAAGCTTTTTTGTGTTTAAAAGACACCTAATAGACATCTAAACATGGATGACTTGACTAAAACATGGCTACATTTGCCCAGCAAGCTTTTTTTGTGTTTAAAAGACACCTAATAGACATCTAAACATAAATGTCTTGGCTAAAACAAGGCTAAATTTGCCCATTAAAGATTTTTTGGTTTCAAAAGACACCTAATAGACATCTAAAAATGAATGTCTTGATTAAAACAAGGCTAAATTACTCAGCAAGCATTTTTTGTGTTTAAAAGACACCTAATAGGCATCTAAATATAGATATCTTGGCTAAAACAAGGCTAAATCTGCTCAGCAAGCATTTTTTTGTGTATTTAATAGACTCCTAATAGACATCTAAACATTGATGTCTTGACTAAAACAAGGCTAAATTTACCCAACAGGCATTTTTGTATGTGTACATTATGCCTAAAACACATATAAACATAGACGTCTTGGCTAAAACAAGGATAAATTTGTCCAGCTAAGATTTTTTTTAGGTTTTTAAAGATACTTAATAGACATCTAAACATGAATGTCTTGACTAAAAGAAGGCTAAATTTACACAACAAGCTTTTGTTGTATATTTAATAGATGCCTAATAGACATATAAACATGGATTTCTTTATTAAAACAAGGCTAAATTACCCAGCAAGCATTTTTTTTTTGTTTAAAAGACACATAATAGCATAGATGTCTTGGCTAAAACAAGGCTACATTTACCCAACAAAGATTTTTTTGGTGTTTCAAAAGATGCCTAATACACGGATGTCTTGACTAAAACAAGACTAAATTTGTCCAGCAAGCATGTTTTGTGTTTAAAAGACCCCTAATAAACATCTAAATATAGATGCCTTGGCTAAAAACAAGGCTAAATTTACCCAACCAGCTTTTTTGTGTGTTTACAATATCCATAATACACATAAACATAGACGTCTTGGCTAAAACAAGGATAAATTTGCCCAGCAAAGATTTTGTTTTTGTTTTTAAAGATGCCCAATAGTCATCTAAACATGAATGTCTTGACTAAAAGAAGGCTACATTTACCCAACAAGCATTTTTGTGTGTTTAAAGATGCCTAATATACATCTAAACATAGATGTCTTGGCTAAAACAAGACTAAATTTGCCCACCAAAGATTTTTTTTTTTTTTTGGTGTTTCAAAAGACACCTAATAGACATCTAAACATGGATGTCTTGACTAAAACAAGGCTAAATTTGCCCAGCAAAGATTTTTTTTTTTAAAGATGCCTAATAGACATCTAAACATGGATGTCTTGACAAAAACAAGGCTAAATTTACCAAACAAGCATTTTTTTTTTAATGTTTAGAAGACACATAATAGATATATAAACTTGGATGTCTTGACTAAAACAAGGCTAAGTTTGGGCTATCAGTGAAAATCTAAAAGACTTCTAACAGTAGTCCAAAAATAGACTAGTCATCAAATAGACAGTAAGGAATGACTACACGTAAAGTCTGTCTGATCTGTCTATTTGGTGACTAGTCTATATTTGGATTACTGTTCGAAGTCTTTTAGATTTTTACTGACAGCCCAAATTTAGCCTTGATTTAGCCATGTCACGTTTAAATGTCTATTAGGCCTCTTTTAAACACAAAAAATGCTGTCTGGGTAACCCCTTCTAGAGTAAAAAAACATCTTGACAGACCCTTTTTACAGTCATTGGGTACATAAACTTAGTTTATGAATGAGTGAATGAGGGTACCACAAATATACATATTTTTTGCATTTCAAGAGTTCACACTTAGCTGATGATTGATAATAAAGTTTGTTTGGCATGCTGTTCTGGGAAAGAGCCCTGAGCTCATGAGATCCTCGAGCCCTGGTCTTCCTCCCGTTTGCAGGACGAGAGGGAAGTTTGAGCTTAGGTAGATCTCGATGAACTCCCCCTGGCTTATTTCTGACAAATGAAAGATATAGGATGGCTGAGGAGAGGTGTACTCGCTAAGAGCTTGGCTATGGTATCAACTTAGTATGTTCAATTTAGTTAGGTTGCTTGTTTTTTGGGAGGAAACCGGAGAACCCAGGGAAAACCCACGCGAGCACGGAGAGAACGAGCAAACTCCGCACAGAAATGTCAACTGGTTTAGAAGTGACTTTAACCGGAGACATTCTTACTGTGAGGCAACAGTGCTAATCACTGGGCCGCCGTGTCGCCCATCTGGAAAGGAGGGGGAGTAGGGGTGAGTAGGGGGGAATTCTTCAAGACGAAGATATTGAGATAAAAAAACTCTGGTTATTTTTAGTGAGTTAGGAATCATCTGATTGGATAATCAATCATGAGCTGATGCAGGACCAGCTGCGGTCAATCATAAGCACGTGCTGCTCTCGAAATTAGCTTATAAATAAACTTCACTTCAATTTGCTCAAATAACCAAAGAAACTTTCAGTATTGATATTGTTCGATATATAATCAATATTATTATCATGATCTTCAAGTAAAGGAAAAAAGTGTGTGACACCATATCCTAACAACATTCAACATGGCACAGTGACATGGGATAAAAACGTTTCTTTTTTTATGTTAAGTAAAGGGTCACGAAACACCAAAACACATTTGTTGAGCTGTTGACAGTCATATATGTGTCCCACGCTGCTACAAACACTATTAGGACACATATATTGCACTAAAAAGTGAAAATTGGTTGTTTTTGCGTTATTTTGAGCAAATTCGTTCTTCCGGTTTGAAACGAATTTTTGAAGCTGCGTCACGGCCATGAGATACATAGGTGTGAATCCAGGCTGGAGAGTGGCTGTCTGTCTTTTCCAGAACATTGTGACGTATCTGAGTGTGCGGCATTAATTCATGAGAAAGACGTGCTTCAAACCAATCAGCGCGCTCTATTGTGTATGACGTGAAACTTCATTAATATGCATGATAGCTCCGGAGATTGTTTGCCTGTGTTTACACTGTTCAGAGTCAGACGGCAGAGAGACGCCACGTTGTGTTGCTAAAACAAGTGAAAGAACAAGAATTTGGAGACAAGAGTCGTCGGTTTTGCGTTTATTAGTGTGCTGCAACGAAGGTTTTGTTTTCATTTTCCCTCTATGACAGAGCTGCTGGAATCACGTGTGGATTATAGTGCACGCGACAGAAACGCGTTTGTAAGGAACATTTTTACCCGAGAGCTTTTCGCATCTGGAAATGATGAAATCCGGATTTGCCGCTCGTCTCCTTTTAATAAAAAGACACAGCTCCAGTTTGATTGTCTGTCTACAGATTTGGTAAGTGTTTGCAGTGCTGTGCCCTTTGTTTAACCTCAGATTGCAAAGTTAGTTCGTGGTTAGCAGAGCTCTTTCAGTTTTTAAAGACATGCCATAGTCAAAATGATTTAGTTACTAAGTTTACAGTATGTTAATATCACTGCAATATTATAGACTGAAAGATCCGCTGTAAATGCTGCTCTCCGAGTGTAAACATGTAAACACAAACTATTCCCGTCGTGCAGGATTTTCGCCGCATTTTGTGACAGGATAGTCTATACACACACGGCTTTCTGACGCTATACCGAGTACATAGGTTACAGAGAAATGCGGGGGATTTTTTTTCTCTCATTCGCCATGCGGTATCAAATCAGCCTCTGTGTGTTTGTTTTGCCTGTGAAACTTAGCGCGTGCCCAAATGGAAACTCCCTTTTATGCAAATCATACCCTCTTTCCCTCCCCCGACACTCCCACACTCCCAGAGCTGGACACGCCCAACTTTCCTGACTTTTTTCAAAACAGAGGTGTGAAAACACCCTGCTGAGACAGGGGGTTTCGTGGCCCTTTAAGTAAAAAAAAAGGAGTTTTTATCCTAACCATCTGTGATGGCGACTCACAAAATGTCTATTTTAGAAATGCTTTCCATTTCTGCGATGTCACAGCAGAACAACAGCATAAACTACTAAGACAATGATCACCTCAGGTACTGATTATGTGCTTTATTTAGTTTATAGTTTACTCACAATGTGAGTTTAAGCGCCATTTTACTTGACATTTATTGCCATACTACTGAAAGCAGCAGCTGATAGTTCACCTCTGATCTTGAAAATAAAATAACTAGCAGACGGTTTGAAAATGAAAGTCAGAACTGTGACTTAATGCAAACCAACATCATTAGTCACTCAGTAGACTATATTAATAATAATAAGAGGTTTAATGTGTATTAATTAGATTAAAAGCCTTTACAATTTGGTTGGAAGTGCAGTTGCTGGTATTTAAATGTTTCTGTCATGTCACTTTTGGTTCAGACAGCCAAATTGCTTATCGCTGGAATGTTGTCACTTCACATGAGTTGAGGACACAGTGGCAAAATGATAACGGCAGCCAGAAGAGAGAACCATGTCCTGCACATAGACATTGCATTATAAACGTCTCTATTAAGCTATTTTTTGTTGTAATTTGATGCAAAGATGATATAAGGTTTATAAATGTTTTGTTTTAAATTAAAATATAATTTTTTTTTTTTGAAGATTTACATCACCGTCTTGTGAAAAGGTCTAAAAAATGTAGATAATGCCGAACAATGTTGTACAATTAAATGATTATTATTTTTCTCCAGATTTTGGCCACGCTGACATGGAAGAGAATGGACTACAGAGACACGATTTGCCCTTGAGAATTCCTGACCCTCGTGAGATCAAGTCACGCATGTTATCTACTTCCTCCAACTCTACCTGTGACAGTCAGCCCTCCAATGAGGATGGATCAAACACTCCCGTTGTCCAATCAGATGACGAAGACGTGCATGAAGATGACATGTTGCGAACAGTGTCCACAGCCAACCACACTCCAACAGAGGAGTCTGTCCTCCCATTATAAACCTGCCTTTTCATTTTTCTGGAGGTGTAACATGACTGTTTCAGGGGTGGGTTGAGTGGGTTAGCCATAAATCAAGCTACTAAAGACTTCATAAACACGTGTGGAATTCAAGGTTCTTATTACGCCACACTGGGAGTGTCACGCTCTGAAAGACCTGCATTAATTTTGTACTGTCGCCTATGTTTAAACATTTTACTACCACAGGTACCTCCAGGTATTGTAACACCACCTACACACTGCCAACATTTTTCAGTTCTCTTTACAAAGGATGATTCTTTTCTGTAGAACAAAACAAAATGCATCACTGTTTTGAATTAAAGGGGTAGTTTATCTAAGACAAATGAACATTTACTCACTATTTGCTCACATGTTTCCAACACTTTATGAGTTGTTGAACACAAAAGAAGATATTTTGAAGAAAGATGAAAGCCATCTTTCATGGTAGGAAAAACAAATAACATTGGAAGTCAATGGTTACCGGTTTCCAGCTTTCTTCAAAATATGTTCTTTTGTGTATGACCGAAGAAAGACACTCATAAAGGGGAACTTTCTAGCTGAACTATCCCTTTAAATCAGTTCAGGCAAGCATGTGAGTTTCACTTCTAATTGAAAACTAAACATAAAATTATAATTTTTTTAGATAAAGAAGATAAGACTTCTTGTTTACACCATCATAAATGACAATAACTCACCTTTATCTCATTTTAAATGCTTTTATTTTTTCTTCCATTGGAAATTCAAACAACCCAAAACATTTAATATAATTTAAAGATCATAAATGCAAGTAATCTGCATTAGGGCTGTGCGATTTGGGGAAAATATCTAATTGGGTTTCTTTTTTGACAGATATTGCGATTTCGATATGATTTGCGATTTAACTTTGCAGTCAAGCTTAAGCTTTAATAATCTGTGTCATAGCTTCATACTGCTAAAATGTAGTGAGCGTTAAAAAAAGGAACTGAAAAGATATTAACCTAAACATTTATTCAAATTTCTTTTTAAATATTCAGAAATTAAACACATATTTTTCTCTAGAGCAAACAGTAAGCACAAATAAAATGACCTTACCTTTCTGTACACAAGTTGAACTTCAATTAGGGAGATAGTGTAGCTTATTATACAAACAAAAAATAATAATTATAAATATACAGATCACTCAGCAAACTAATATGGCTGATAAGAGCCTTTCTGTAGCTTCTATTGCCTAAAACAAAATAATTATCACAGATGCTACACAAAATATCATGACGTTAAACGTACAGCTGTGGTACTTCAAAATTGCTAAAATAGGTGGAAGATGGAAGTGTATATCCCCTATCCTGCATTTAAATGAGTTTTTTTTAAATCCCTCTTTGGTCACTGCATTAAAAGGCACAGTGTTCTTTAGCGAGGAAGTGTGTTATGGCATTAGTTATCTCCTGGGTAGGGTTGCACCAGCTGTTCGTAAGTTCTTTCTTAAACTGGAAGGGAAAGTCCACACTAGGGGCTTTGTTACTACTAGCTAGTTTGTAACTAAATTTGTTAACATGTTCTTAAAGCAAACCGTAGTTGGTAGGTCATAAGCTCTCTGTAAAGACATGCATATACGTAATATCCAATAAAAAGCATTTAAATCATTAAACTGCTTTAAAATTCTGCAACTTATGCATCTGCAGTTGAAGTCAGAATTATAAGCCCCCCTTTGACTTTTTTTTCTTTTTTAAATATTTGTCAAATGATGTTTAACAGAGCAAGGAAATTTTGTCTGATAATATTTTTTCCTCTGGAGAAAGTCTTATTCGTTTTATTTCGGCTAGAATAAAAGCAGTTTTTAATTTTTTAAAAACCATTTTAAGGTCAAAATTATTAGCCCCTTTAAGCATTATTTTGTTTTCGATAAGAACAAACAATCGTTATACAATAACCTGCTTATTTACCAGCCTAGTTAATCTATTTAACCTAGTTAAGCCTTTAAATGTCACTTTAAGCTGTATAGAAGTGTCTTGAAAAATATCTAGTCAAATATTATTTACTATCATCATGGCAAAGATAAAATAAATCAGTTATTAGAAATGAGTTATTAAAACTATTATGTTTAGAAATGTGTTGAAAAAAATCTTCTCTCCGTTAAACAGAAATTGGGGGAACAATAAACGGGGGCTAATAATTCTGACTTCAACTGTATATATAACTGTCCTATGAAAATGAAATGACAAATTATATTTTTATAGTACATTACATTAGTTAGTCACTACAGATGACGCACATACCTGCATTGCGAGCCGTTAATGCTAGTGAAATCAAATCGCGATTCGATTTCGATTAATCGCACAGCCCTAATCTGAATTATTAATTAAGTGGTCGAATCAAGGTTTTGTGCTGTGATGTGTGTTATATCATGAACGGGGTTTATTTACCTTGATTTCAAAACAACATTGAATTGATATCAAGCATGACACAAACAAATATGTCAAAATGTAAATCGATTTGATGTCAAAACCTTGACGTCCCTTTGACATCCACACAATGATGCCATTTTGACTATCAGAATAACGACAAAAAGTTTTATAATACATGTAAAAGTTTGTCACCTGAAAGCCGAAATTTGTACAGCTAAAATGCACGTATTCTACCAACTCGGGCTCATTCTGAAAATGTAGTCCTGTATACATTTCTGGAGAGCGCCAAATACGTCCCAGAAGGTTCATTTTTTCTTTTCGCAAATCCACCAGAGCCCACTGTGTGCACTTTTTCAGATCTCAAATTTCTCTCGCAAGTGCCATTTGCACTTGCTGTTCTCACGTAAATCCACGTAAATAAACTGTTGACTGACTGAATGACTGACTAATCGACTGACCCACCCTTCTCCTCTCTTAAACCCAACCAATAGTGTTTTCAAAGGTACATATTGTGGCTACATAATTCGCGATCTCCAGAAATGTATATAGGGCTACGTTTTCAGAATAAGCCTATGTTGCAAACTACATATACAAAAATTGATTACAGAACTGTGCTTTAATCAATTTTTAACGTGATTTTGACACTAATGTTAGATGTCAATTTGATGTCATTTTAACATCAAGCTAGTCAATTTTTTTTCATTTTGACATTACGGTGCCTGCTGTTTGTTATAAACGTAATAAATGCACATATGTCATGTCATTAAGAAGACACTTTTATCCACAACAACTTATTTTAAATAGGCATTCAGCCATTCAACAAGAAGAGGCAATACACACAAGAAGTGCTAATTATACAAAGCAACTGTTAATGCTTAAAGTATTAAGCGTTAGAATTAGTTTGTTTTTATATACGCTACCTGACAAAAGTCTTGTCATAGATTTCAGTTGTAAGCAGTTGAGCAACAAATAATAAATTGAAAAATCATTTGGAAAAGTGGCAGATGGTAGATTTTCAGATGAATCATCTGTCGAACTGCAGAAATCAGTCAACTTTGGAGAAGGAAAAATCATGATTTGGGGTTACATTCAGTACAGGGCATGCAAGAGATCTGCAGAGTGGATGGCAACATCAACAGCCTGAGGTATCAAGACATTTGTGCTGCCCATTACATTACACACCACAGGAGAGGGCAAATTCTTCAGCAGGATAGCGCTTCTTCTCATACTTCAGCCTCCACATTAAAGTTCCTGAAAGCAAAGAAGGTCAAGGTGCTCCAGGATTGGCCAGCCCAGTCACCAGACATGAACATTATTGAGCATGTCTGGGGTAAGATGAAGGAAGAGGCATTAAAGATGAATCCAAAGAATCTTGATGAATTATGCGAGTCCTGCAAGAACGCTTTCTTTGCCATTCCACATGACTTTATTAATCAGTTATTTGAGTCATTGCAGATGTATGGATGCAGCCGTCCAAGCTCATGGGAGTCAGACACAATATTAATTCTCTTTCTACTGCACCATGACTTTATATTCTATACTGGACATTATTTCTGTTAAGGGACAAGACTTTTGTCTCAGCAAAGTCAGACCTTACTATCCCAATTAAATAATTAAAATTCAAGGCATGATCATATTTTATTTTAATAAAATAAGCATAATCTAGAGGCCTTTCAAGACACTTCTGATATCAACTGATCAACTAGAAATCAAGTTATTATTTGTTGTTCCTAAAACTTGTATATGCAACAAGACTTTTGTCAGGTAGTGTGTATATGTATATATATATATATATATATATATATATATATATATATATATATATATATAGAGAGAGAGAGAGAGAGAGAGAGAGAGAGAGAGAGAGAGAGAGAGAGAGAGAGAGAGAGAGAGAGAGAAGAGTGTTTCTACAGGTGGTTTGTCAAGCCCACTCACCTGTATGAGGCATACTTCATAAATGCACAATTTATTTATTTATTTATTTTTTAGAGATATAGAGTGACTGTAAGAAAGTGTTTGGTACAAATGTGCAAAAAAACAAACAAGCTTTCAAACTGAAATATGCATGCATTTAATTTAGGATTTTACGTGCCGTGATCTTTAGAACAAACTTTGTTGTTTTTCAGTTCAATTCAAATGGATTTCTATGGAAGTCTCAATATGAGCACGCCATTTTGACTTTACGCCATTTGAAACTATCCCTGTTTTTGCATTTTGACATTTTATATTTATGCATTATACAGACATTTAGTACTTTACATTGCATGTAATCAATAAATTGTTTTAATTGTGAGTGTTTAAATGTATTACTAATACAGTTGAGGAATTGATCTATTACTGGCCAGAACTTAAACTGGTTCATCGTGAGGTCACTTTCATGTCACGACTTGTCAACATTTGCACAACCCATCGTTTCATAGCATTGGAAGGCTTATTTTTTCTTTTAAAACATTATTTTTTATCACTTTTTATTTGGGTTCAAACCCATTTCATTGTTGTTGCAGCCTGAAAGTCATATATCATTATTATTATTATGTATTTGGGATATGTATTACCCTTTGATATTGACAATAACTTACGCTTTGCTCTCAAAAATAAAGTCAAATCATAGTTAAAGAGAATTGCCAAATATTTAACAGTTTATTTCCAAATAGAAATGAACAAAAAGTAGTTGAAAAATGCAACATAGGCTCATTCTGAAAACGTAGCCCTATATCCATTTATAGAGATCGTGAATTATGTAGCCAGAAATACGTATGGCTGCATTTTGTCTTTAAAACGAGCGCTATGGGGCGGTATGACGCTTTTCCTTTTCACGCTTACCAGCTGACCGCTTACCTCTGTGTGGACGGCTTTTCTGCTGATACCAGTTTGTCCAGTAACTCGCCATGTACGTCAGCAGACTTGAGATGCAGAGATGAGTTGACCGTGATGACATGGGATTCGAGTCGAGCGAAGAACGGTTCCAGAAAGCGGGTAAGAAAAACAAAAGCCAAAAAATAAAATAGCTAAATAACAGGGTGAGAATGTGGTGAAATCTGACAGCGTGGTAAACTCAGGGGGCTTTTGTTTTTCTGAATTGCTTTTCAAAACACTATCGGTTGGGTTTAGGGAAGGGGGTGGGTGGAGGGATCGGTCAGTTGGTCAGTAAGTCAGTCAGTTGACAGCGGCCTCTGGTGGATTTATGTCAGAACAGCAGGTGCGAATGCCACTCGCAAGAGAAATTTGAGATCTCAAAAAGTGTACACAGCTGCCTCTGGTGGATTTGCCAAAACAAACACTGCAAAAAAAAAAAAAAAAAAAAAGTACCTCCTGGGACGTATTTAGCTCTCTTTAGAAATGTATATAGAGGTTCGTTTTCAGAATGAGCCTGAAAGTATGTGTGAGTATAAGGTTAATTCAACTGTGTTCTCTTTAAATCAGCCAAGAGTTTGGACCTTCATAATGTTTCTTAATATTATGTTCAATCTTAAATAAAGTATTAAAGTTGTTAAATCATGTGGTTGCAGTAACAAATAAAATGTTCAAATGCGTTATTTGTCTTGCATTAGTTATAGATAGCTTCACATCAATCATTTTTGGGAGCTACTTCTGTCTGCTGTATTTTATTATTATTATTTTTAATCATAGATTCTTGTTAGTTAATATTTATAACTACGCTTTAAAAAATAAGAGAAAAGGGCATGACCGCAGATGTTTTTATGTTACTTTAAGATAACCAGGTTTCAATTGCATTTTTAAGTTATACAAAGTTGAACTTAATGGGCTCTATTTTAATGATCTAAGCGCAAAGTCTAAAGCGCAGGGCGCAAAAGCATTAAGTGTCCGAATCCACTTTTGCTATTATGGAAAAATATGGTCTGCGCCCCCGTGCATAGTCTAACAGGGTTGTGCTCATTCTCTTAATGAGTTATGGGTGTGTTTTGAGCATAACGTGCATTAAACCAATCAGAGTCTCATCTCTCATTCCCTTTAAGAGTCAGTTGTGTCGTGCTATGGCGCATTTGCTATTTACATGGTGAAGTTCAAGTGGAAAAATCTTCACTAGCGAGAAAACAGTTAAACAGACCATCTTCATCACGAGGATAAAGAACGAGCTTCCTCCATTCAGCCACTTTACTTTTACTCTTTACTTTACTCCTTTACTTCTGTGGATAAAGAGACATTCATTAGCCTACATATTTAATTTTAAGTGCAAAGATTTGTTTCAAAACTATTTTTAAATTCAGTTCTAATTTCCAGCAAACAAATAAATGAACAATAATAATGGTCAAAAAACTGAGTTATGTCCAAACACACGTCCTGTTCTTATGCCCCATATGGTGATGCAAACGTCTCCAAAACCCGACAAGTGGACAAATCTAAACTTTTTTTATTAAAACAAATATAAATATGCATATAATAAATAATAATACTAATAATAATAACATTATACAAATGCAAATTGTCACAAATTTTGTAACATTTTAATATTTTAATAATTTTCATACCTAACACGCTCTGCGCTGGACTTTAGACCTGCTTGTAGTTGGTCAATGGCGCAGTAACTTATCAGTAAAATAGCAACGCACCAACAATGCGCCTTAACACACCTCTTTTAAAGACCAGCACACCCATGAGTCCACAATGTGGTGCAAATGGATTTGCTATTTAAACAACTTTGTGTAACCTGAAAATTACAGTTGCGCTGATCTGAAAATAACAAAAAAAATCGCACCAAACATATCTTGCACCTTATTGAGCAGAGTGTATGATAGGGCCCAATATGTTTATTCAGTTTGATTGATATTTAAGTTGAGATGACTAGATGACTAGAAAAAAACAAAAAAAAAAAAATTAAGGCAGCAACACTTTTTTTGACAGAGTAGGATGTTTAAAATATTGTTCACCTAATTGTTTGTTTGTACTTGTACTCAATTTTTTATTTAATTTTTTTGCATTATCACAAAAGTATTATAGCCAGCATCACTTTAGTGTTAGTTCATGTATTTAACATTAACAAAACAAACATTTATTACAGTATTTATTATGTATATATATATATATATATATATATATATATATATATATATATATATATATATATATATACATATATACATATATACATACATACATCTTTAAGTTTGTTGAAAAACAAATGATTAAATATTGAAAATATAGTCATGATATCAATATAGTCATTCATTTTAGTTCATGTTAACTAATCTTAAGCATTAAATAACATTACTTTGGATTTTAATTACAAGTGCTGTTCATATTAGTTTACTTTACACTGTAAAAAAGTATCTGTTAATTAAGTTTCCATATTTTGTGATTGTTTTCTATTTATTTACGGTAGTTAATTGTGTTATGAGAACTTGATCTCTGCTCTGTCAGCTTTTGATGTTGAAAACTCAACTCTACAGTTTAACAAAGAAACATTTTAGTTTGGAATAATATAATGCATAAGAAATTATACATAGAGAGAAATAAGTCTGTAAAATAATAGAAAATGTACTGGAAGTTTGTTATAAGGTTTTGTACCGTAATACACAACACCAAGCCAGACAATATATCACTTTAACCTATTAAAAATGTCAATAAGTTACCCTTTTTTTTTACTTTTTAAGGTTACGAAAGTTTGAGGTCCTAATGACACCTCATCACCTGCCAAGAAAACATCCCCCACATCATTACAGCACCAGCCCGAACCGTTGATACAAGGCAGAATGGATCCATGCTTTCATGTTGTTGACGCCCGGACAAATTCTGACCCTACCATCCGAATGTCGCAGCAGAAATCCAGACTCATCTGACCAGGCAACGTTTTTCCAATCTTCTATGTCCAGTTTTGGTGAGCCTTTTGGTGAATTGTAGCCTCAGTTTCCTGTTTTTAGCTGACAGGCGTAGCACCCAGTGTGGTCTTCTGCTACTGTAGCCCATCCGCCTCAAGGTTGGACGTGTTGTGCATTCAGACATGCTCTTCTGTATATCTCGGTTGTAACGAGTGCTTATTTGAGTTACTGTTGCCTTTCTACCTGCTGAAACCAGTCTGGCCATTCTCCTCTGACCTCTAGCATCAACAAGGCATTTGCGCCCACAGAACTGCCACTCGTTGGACATTTTCTCATTTTTGGACCATTCTCTGTAAATCCTAGAGATGGTTGTGCATGAAAATCCCAGTAGATCAGCAGTTTCTGAAATACTCAGACCAGCCCGTCTGGCACCAACAACCATGCCACATTCAAAGTCACTTAAATCACCTTTCTTCCCCATTCTGATGCTCGGTTTGAACTGCAGCAGTTCGTCTTGACCATGTCTACATGCCTAAATGCATTGAGTTTCTGCCATGTGATTGGCTGATTAGACATTTGCGTTAACAAGCAGTTGGACAGGTGTACCTAATAAAATGGCCGGTGAGTGTACTTCTCTTCAGTAGTGCTCAGACATCTGCCTGTCTGTGGAATTCGGTTCACAGGAACATAAAAATGCCATACATTTTCGCATAATGTTAAAAAGTAGTCAAAACTGCTCACTTGAACCTGTACAAACAACAGGCTAGCAGGTGTGCTTGTAAAAAGTGACAGTGTGTTCATCAACAGTCAACTGTGATTGCGCTTTGTGGTCATAAGCAAGTGCTTCATGTGGTGAAAGGAATGTGGTGGGGCATCTGGGAAACGTTAATGAAAGACGCAACAGAGATGTCAAAATGGCATTTTGACATGTTATAGTTGATTTAATTAGGGCTGGGCTAGCATTTGTGATTATATAAAAGCTTTTCTTGTCAATCACAGATAGTTTAAGGAGTGCCACGTCCCAAGGATCCAATAATTTGGTGTACATTTAATCTAACAGTTGTGGAGTTGGGGGAATAATAAACCTAACATTCACAATTATTGAATAGTAAAACCAAATATTGTTAAAATATTGTAGTATAATAATATTAATACTCGCTCTTTAAAAATATCATTCATTCATTCATTTTCTTTTCGGCTTAGTCCATTTATTTATCAAGGGTCGCCACAGCGGAATGAACCGCTAACATAGCCAGCATTTGTTTTACGCAGTGGATGCCCTTTCAACTGCAACCCATTACTGGGAAACACCCACACACACTCATTCACACACATACACTACAGCCAACTTAGCTTATTCTATTCACCTATAGCACACGTCTTTGGACTGTAGGGGAAACGGGAGCATGCGGAGGAAACCCACGCGAACACGTGGAGAACTTGCAAACTCCACACAGAAATGCCAACTGACCCAGACAGGGCTTGAACCAGTGACCTTCTTGCTGTGAGGCGATCGTGCTACCCACTGCGCCACCATGCTGCCCAAAATCAATCATTCATTAAGAAAAAGATTATTTAGTAAGAAACTTATTATTCTTCTTATTATTCATAAGTTATATGTTTATAAGTATATAAATTATACGTTTAAAAGACTCAACAATGAACGACATTTCAGCAAGGAAAATATCAAATCTAGGTATTGCCTTTAGGAACTTATTTTGGTGTATAAAAAAATTAGTGTACAACAAAAAGTCAACGATAAGATCAAGAGCATGGTCACTACCAGAAAAGTACAGAAATACACTCACCGGCCACTTTATTAGATACCTCTCCAACTGTTTGTTAACGCAAATTTAAAATGCATTCAGGCATGGAGACTTGGTCAAGACGATCTGCTGCAGTTCAAACCGAGCACCAGAATGGGGAAGAAAGGTGATTTAAGTGACTTTGAACGTGGCATGGTTGTTGGTGCCACACGAGCTGGTCTAAGTAATTCAGAAACTGCTGATCTACTGGGATTTTCACACACAACCATCTCTAGGATTTACAGAGAATGGTCTGAAAAAGGGAAAATATGCAGTGAGCGGCAGTTCTGTGGGAGCAGATGCCTTGTTGAAACCAGAGGTCAGAGAAGAATGGCCAGATCCAGCTGATAGAAAGACAACAGTAACTCAAATAACCACTCGTTACAACCGAGGTCTGCAGAAGAGCATCTCTGAACGCACAACACGTCCAACCTTGAGGCAGATGGGCTACAGCAGCAGAAGACCACACTGGCTGCTACTCATGTCAGCTAAGAACAGGACACTGAGGCTACGATCCGCACAGGCTCACCAAAATTGGACAATAGAAGATTGGAAGGAAAACGTTGCCTAGTCTGATGAGTCTCGATTTCTGCTGCGACATTCGGATGGTAGGGTCAGAATTTGGCCTCAACAACATGAAAGCATGGATGCATCCTGCATTGTATAAATGGTTCAGGCTGGTGGTGGTGGTGTAATGTGTGAGAGTTATTTTCGTGGCACACTTTGGGCCCTTTAGTACCAATTGTGCGTTGTGTCAACGCCACAGCTTACCTGAGTATTGTTGCTGTGCATGTCCATCCCTTTATGACCACAGCGTACCCATTTTCTAATGGCTACTTCCAGCAGGATAATGCGCCATGTCATAAAGTGCGAATCATCTCAGACTGGTTTCTTGAACATGACAATGTGTTCACTGTACTCAAATGGCCTCCACAGTCACCAGAACTCAATCCAATAGAGCTCTTTTGGCATGTGGTGGAACGGGAGATTCGCATCAGGGATGTGCAGCCGAGAAATCTGCAGCAACTGCATGATGCTATCATGTCAATATGGACCAGGATCTCTGAGGAATATTTCCAGTACCTTGTTGAATCTATGCCATGCAGGATTACGGCCGTTCTGAAGGCAAAAGCGGATCCAACCCGGTACTAGTAAGGTGTACCTAATAAAGTGGCCGGTTATTGTATTTGTTTATTTTAGTATTTTAGTGTGTGTGTCATGATGAGATTACAACAGAAAGGATGTATATTTTAAAAGGCACAACAGTGAGTGTTAAGAATTTTTCTGAGATTATTGTCATCTTCGTCTTCTTAACATCTTTCATGTTAAGTAGGTTAATCATTGACCCAAAAAATAAAATGTTTTTTAAAATAAATCAAGCAAAATCATTTAGCTAGCTTCTGTGTTTCGTAGAATTCAGTAAAAAATAAATAAATAAATAAAAAAAAAAAAAAATAAAAAAATAAAAAATAAAATATATATATATATATATATATATATATATATATATATATATATATATATATATATATATATATATATATATATATATATATATATTATACACACACACATAGAGTTGAAGAATTATTAGCCCCCCTGTTTATTTTTTCCCCAATTTTTGATTAACGGTAGACTTCTGATTAACAAAGTGACATTTAAAAGCTTAATTGGTTAATTAGATTAACTAGGCAGGTTAGGCTAATTATGCAAGTTATATAGTCATATAATGATGGTTTGTTCTGTGGACTATCGAAAAAAATATAGCTTAAACGGGCTAATAAATTTGACCTTAAAATGTTTTTAAAAAAATATTTAAATCCGCTCTTATTCTAGCCGAAATAAAACATATAAGACTTTCTCCAGAAGAAAAAATATTATCAGACATACTGTGAAAATGTCCTTGCTGTGTTAAACATCATTTGGGAAATATTTAAAAAAGGAAAAAAATTCATTTTCTTTTCGGCTTAGTCCCTTTATTAATCAAGGGTCACCACAGCGGAATGAACCACCAACTTATCCAGTATATGTTTTGCACAGCGGATGCCCTTCCAGTCGCAACCCAACACTGGAAAACACCCATACACTCTTGCATTCACACTAATACACTACGGCCAATTTAGCTATACATTTTTCGCTTTAAGGTAATAAGCCCTGGCTAGTAATGTAGAACTTGCTGGACTGATCATCACAGTTAGGTGTGACCTGTGAATGGGCAATTAAATGACACCTGGTTTGGCTCCAGGGCTGTATTAACATAAGGGTTATAGGTTAGAGAATGGGCCCTGAAGCTGCAGCCCCACCCAGAGGCTCTGGGTCCACTGAAGGAGGGGTCCCTGATTGGCCGGTCAATTCATTTACACCATGATGCTAGGAAACGTCTGCTTTCGTTATGCTGTCTCATGTCAATAATGTTGAGTATTCTGTTCAGCTCGATGGTGTTTAAAACAGTGACGGCACTATACCGGGGCTGGGGGTGACTGTAGCCCAATCAGAATATTGAACAGCAATAGTTGTACCCTCAATAGCAACTAAAGATGCACCCCTATATACATTTCTGGATAGCAGCAAATACGTCCCAGGAGATATGTTTTTTATTTTGCAAATCCACCAGAGGCCGCTGTGTACGCTTTTAGAGATCTCAAATTTCTCTCGCAAATGCCAGTTGCTCCTGCTGTTCTCAGATAAATCCACCAGAGGCCGCTGTCGACTGACTGACTGACTGACTGACTGATTACCCCACCCACTCGAACCCCGTTGTCACCGTTAACTCCTCTCTTTTCTCAGGTCTGCCCACATACATGGCGAGCTACTGGACAAACTGGTAACAGCAGGAAAGCCGTCCATACGGACGTAAGCGGTCAGCTGCTAGCGTGAAAAGTAATGACATCATACCGCCCCGTAGCATTCATTTTAAGGACTAAATGCAGCTATACGTTCCTCTGGCTACGTAGTTCGCGATCTCCAGAAAAGTATATAGGGCTACCTTTTCAGAATGAGCCTATGTTGCCCAATAGGGTGACGTGTATGTGTCTGTCGTATTTGTTTATGTGCTATTTGTTCCAGGACAGTCATGTATTTCAGATCTTTTATAACCGTGAGAAACACATAATCAAAGGTAGACAAACAAGTTCGTCAAAGAACAAAAATGATCATTCAAACACTGTTAACTTGCAGTAAAAGAAGCCTGAATAGGTGGAAGCGCTGCCTCAGACGCATTCCCACCCAATCCCTTCCCTCAGGTATGAGTGAGACGGTATGAGAACAAATCAAATAGCCTACGCTCAATGTTTATGGTGCAGACTATCTTAACTAAAATCTAAATATTGATGGTTCTGGTTTTAAGTCTGATTGAGGTAGTTAGAAAATTAGAAAGGACGTTTTTATGAATGCTTTTATCATTTATAAAGTTTTTATCCTTCATAAATTGGCTACAAGAGTAATGATGAATTATTTGTCTTTCATCAGACAATATCTGATGCTAAATCATTTATAGCATGCTGTAATTGACGGCCAAAGTCTTTTTATTAGAAGCATGAATTTCATTCAATCATTCATTTTCCTTCGGCTTAGTCCTTTTATTTGTCAGGGATCGCCAGGGAATGGCGAATGCTATTCCAGCTGCAACCCAGTACTGGGAAACATCCATACACACTCATTCACACACACATTACGGCTAATTTAGTTTATTCAATTCACCTATAGCACATGTCTTTGGGCTATGGGGGAAACCGGAGCACCCGGAGGAAATCCACGCCAACATTGGGAGAACATGCAAACTCCACACAGAAATGCTAACTGACCTAGCTGTGACTCGAACGTGCAACCTTCTTGCCGTGAGCCACTGTGCTGCCCAAGCAAGGATTTTAAAGATATAGTTGGGGATTTCTGAGCAGGTAAAGTTTAAAAAAGATGATTTATTGTAAAGTATTCATTTAAGAAAAACTGCAAACTGTTTGAAGTTAATTATGTCATTAATGTGTGGTGTAAAATTCATTTTTATTATTACTAAAACATTGATTTATATAAAACTCCTCTTTCTTACTATAACCATCATATATTAAGAAACATATGCCTTCCTAAAGATGATACAAAAACAAATATTACATCAAGGGTCATTCAGAAGGTGGTCATCTGCTTTTAAATAACTGTTAAAATCAGAATTATTAGCCCCCCCTTTTGGCCAAATGATGTTTAACAGAGCAAGGACATTTTCACAGTATTTCCTATAATATTTTTTCTTCTGGAGAAAGTCTTATTTGTTTTATTTTGGCTAGAATAAAAGCAGTTTTCAATTTTTTAATAAACATTTTAAGGTTAAAATTATTAGCCCCTTTAAGCCATATATTATTTTCGATAGTCTACAGAAAAAAACATCAATATACAATAACTTGCCTAATTACCCTAACCTGCCTAGTTAACCTAATTACTCTAGTGAAGCATTTAACTGTCACTTTAAGCTGTATAGAAGTGTCTTGAAAAATATCTAGTATATTATATAATGTCATCATGGCAAAGATAAAATAAAATAAATCAGTTATTACAAATGAGTTATTAAAACTCTTTTTAATAGACACCAGGAATGTATTCAGAAATGTGTTGAAAAAATCTTCTCTCCTTTAAACAGAAAATGGGGGAAAAAAATAAACAGGGGGGCTAATAATTCTGACTTCAACTGTATGCATTCAGTACGTGTAAATCCTGGCTCTAAAATGCTCCAAAGAGAACTGTGTGTCAACTGTGACGAAGTGGGCCTTGAAGCTGAAAAAAGTAGCTAAAAACCTGGTGTCTGGCAAGCCTGTGGGTCGCACTCTGCAGCAACCGGTGTTCCTGTATGACTGTTGGACCAATTCTTTGCAAAGAATAAAATCTTTTTTGAAGTAAACCTTGTAAAACTTTAGCCCCTTTCACACAGTGATACCAAAGAGCTTATAATCAATTCTATGCTCTTTGGTGATACCGGTAAATATCAGGAAAAATTCCGGAACGACTTTACCAGTGAATTAAAAAAAGCGCTGTTCACACACCCACATAGCAAACGGACTTGGCCCAAATGTGGCCTCATTATGGCACTGCTGGCGAGTTGCTGGCACTGGCATGCATAATGTCAGCCGAATGTGGGCCATGCATGGCAATGATGGCACTGCATGCATCACGGCAAACTACATTTGGGCCAATTGTGGATGGGAGGTTTGTGGCCCAGATCAGTGTAGCGATTGTTCACATTGTTTAGGCAACATTAGACTGGGTTATGGCTCTGTTTTTGGGGTTTCTGGTTAAAGTATAAACTTATAGCAGAGAATTGTTACCAACAATAAACCTGTTTTGGCCCAGTTCAGAGCCAGTTATGGGTGATAAATTGCCTGAGATTTAGGCCAGTTATGGCCCATGTGTGGCCCTTGTCTGTAATCCAGTTATGGGCCACTTCAGGACCGTCATTCTTTGCGGTACTTTGGCTGAGGGAATACTTATTGTGTGGCCCGGAGCTGGGCCAGAAAACATTTGCTATCTGGGCAGGCAAGGACGTTCTGGAATTTTTACGGAAAAGACCGTTCACACATCCAATCCAAAATACCGGTAAATTCTGACATCATTATCCAGAAATGACCTCTAAGAGGCTGAGCTTGTATTTGTAAACATTATAGGGGTCAGGCTTTTGTTGATGGTTTCACTTTTATTTAAAGCTTTAGCATTCATGCACCTACTTTGCCCCAGAAACATCCAAAGGCAGAAGCGCTAACCGCAGCTAAACGTTTACACACTTGACTACATTACAAATTCTGTGGATGGATAAGTATAACTTTGAGGAAAACATGGAGGAACACTTTGACATGTCGAGATTTTCATAATATGTGTGTGTGCTGATGCTCACCGGAGCACTTCTTCACGTGCACATGCGTCAAGCAACTGAAGCAGAGCTTGAAGGTAAACAAACAGTTTATCATGAGCATTTTATCGATTATTTTTTACACAGTTGGCATTAAGAATGAACATAGAAACGTTATCTGACTAACATCTAGCAGCTAAATGTGTCTGGAAAAGTAGTCAAAGGCTTTTATTTTCACAAACGGCGCGGATGTGAATGTGTCTGAATGCTCTGATTGTCTGGAGTAGACGTCTCACGTCAGTGCGTTCTAAGCTTAAACGCACTCTTACCGACAAATTTCCTTCTGCCTGCTTTTGAGTGAAGGTCTCGACCGTTAGATCGCCCCCTGGGGGCTGGCTGCAGTACAAGTCATAAAGCCCGCCTCCTCCGTGTTAATGAAGGAGACATGAGACCAAATAAAAAAATGTATTACACTTGCAATAAAATGTTCCGAAAGATGGTTCTGGTCAGTTAAGGCACTGGTTATCAGCTGATATAGGTGCAGATCTTCATTTTTGTAAACAGTATGTTTTGAGCAGTAGTTTAATGCTGGGCGTGTCATCGTGATTGACAGCTGTGATTGACAGTTTCTCAAAGCAGACGTCGGAGCTTCAGCAGGAGACTGAAGTGTTATTATTCGATTTCTGTGTTATTTTACCATGATAAAATGAGTTGCTCAGCAGTAAACTATACTTTCTGACATACAGGATCTGGTGGAACACTGTTTATTCGGTAAGGTCAGGGCTTTATCAGTTTGCCGATACACGCCTAAGCACCCAGATAGCAAAATACACTCGGGCCAGTCCCGGCTAGACTCTCGCCTGCCGGAGACTTACCCCTCGACTCGACTCTGCTGTACCTACTCGAGTCAATCGGGCCAGATACGGCGGCCGTTAGCGAGCCGACGCTGCCGCAGCCAAGCCGGAAACAGTCCGCGAGTAATGTGCGCGATTAAATCTTCATTATATAAAACCTCACCTTTGTTAATGTTATTACAACCATTTGTGTTGATAAAACAGCAAACGCAGGCTACTATGTAAACGCAAAGTGTACATCAGCGAGCCTTTGTTATAGTGCAGACACCGGCGGTCAAGTGAGAAGTTCGGAGGCCGTGGTGGATTTGATGCGCAAACGTTTTGTTGGAAGTTCGATCCTGCAGCTCCTCCTCTGGCTCCATCAGACAGTCCTTCTGCGCATGCCCAGGCTCCAATTTCAGCAGTGTTTTGCGACAGTTTGTGCCCGTCACGAGGTGTTTTTTCCTTCACAGCGTTTAATGAAAAAATGGCGCTGTCGCGTCGTCCATATTTTATACAGTCATTGGTTCACACAGCGCAGCATTCCAGCAAATTACCGGTAATGTTACAACTTCTCTTTCCGGAAAATTGTATATATATATATATATATATATATATATATATATATATATATATATATATATATATATATATATATATATATATATATATAATAACATTTTCTACAAATCATCAACAATTCTATTTGATTAGAAAATTTGATAATGTTAATTAGCAAATAATAATAATAAATATTATTATTATTATTATTATTCTATTATTCCCAGAGCCCAATTTGTTCTTAATCTGGCCCTGTTTTGCTTTTTGCAGTTACTTCATTATAAATTGAATTTAGATGGCAAAAAATGCATAAATACACCACAAATACACAACGTTTTATAAAAAGTTTTATAAAGTTTTTAAAAATCTCAAAAAATCTTAGTAGTTTTTACAAAATTAGCTTTGTTTTGCTGTTAGAAAAACTTTTCAAGGGGTTTATGCTTACAAATATTTATGTTTACAAGAAAACCTGCAGTAAAACTGTTTTAACGTTTGTTCTGCAACAACTGATTAAACTACAGATTCTCTCTGCCCCTATAGAATGTGTAATGTCTGTCCCTGTAATGCCTACGTGTGTACACAGCATACTATCTAACACAGCCCCAGGGTGTAGTTACCTGTACTTCTGCACTACACAGGTATTACTGTGCTCTCAGTCTAAAGCAGAAGCATGTGTGAGCATTGCAGTTCGTGGGACTCCACCTCCGTTTAACTTTACTTTGGATTCTACTGAGGAACTGAGGATTTGGGTACAACAATGTTGACCTATCTGGTGCTTGTGGTAAGTGCAGATTGTGTTTCTGTCACAGTTATCTGTGTTAATTCAAGATTAGTAAGATCTTAAAATGTCATTTTGTTTTATTATTGTCTGGTATTTACTTTTTTATTACAGAAAATATGTTCTTGTTAAAATAAGGAGTTATTTATACCTCAAAATGACTTCTGTTGATTCAGTCATTTTATATCAAATTTGAAAACATAAACTAAAAAAATAATTAGTCTTACGCTCTCATGATAATAATACGAAAGCAGGGGCAATAACTTCTCAAAAGATACACATTTGGATTGACATAGGTATATCTCACAGATACGTATTGGTACTTAAAGTACCTTTGAGATACCAACATTGACCCTTTTTAAAAAGTTACCGCCCAAATGACAGCTCTAGAACATTTTTTACCACATTAATACATTTCTCTTGTTACATTTTGATGTTTGGTGTCTGGATCTATAATCTGTGCTGGTGAAATACAGCTATTAAATATTTTATGTAAACCTTTATTCCTGTAACATGAATCCCTATCTGGGAGATTTATTTTTGGGGTCAGTTGAGGAATAAACCAGCAACAAAGGACAGCCAAGGCTTTCCCAAACCTGTTTCACAACTTTGAATTCTCTTAGGTAAACATATAAAGCCCAATCTAACTCAAAACAGACTCAAAAAGGTATGTGTCCTTTTGACCCTGCATTTATGAGAAAAATGACCCAAAAGCTACTTTTTTTTTTTTGGACAATTGCATTTTGTGTTTGGGGCCTGATGATTGACGACATAATCTACAACAAACAATGTTACACTTTGTTTCATAATATATGATTTTTAACACACCTGTAGACTTAGAAAAATGACCCGTAGGCTTATTCTGAAAACGTAACCCTATATACATTTCTGGAGATCGCAAATTATGTAGCCAGAAGTACGTATGGCTGCATTTAGTTTTTAAAAACGAAATACGGGGCGGTATTTCGCCATTCCTTTTTGCGCTTATCAACTGACTGCTTACCTCCGTATGGATGGCTTTCCCGCTGTTACCAGTTTGTCCAGTAGCTCGCCATGTATGTGGGCAGACCTGTGACGCAGAGTTGAGTTGACCACAAGGATGGAGTTTGAATCCGGTGATGAACGGTTTCAGAAAGCGGGTAAGACAAAAACAGAAGCCAAAAAAATTAAATAAACAGGTAAACAGAATGAGAATGTGGTAAAATCTGAAAACGTGGTAAAAATCAGGGAGGGCTTTTCTTTTTCTGGATTGCTTTTCAAAACTGTTGGTGGGGTTTAGGGAAGTGGGTGGACGGGTCAATCAGTGCTTTTGAAAACACTATTGGTTGGGTTTAGGGAAGGAGGAGGGTGGGTCAGTCAATCGGTCACACAGTCATTCAGTCAGTAGTTGACAGTGGCCTCTGGTGGATTTACGCGGGAACAGCAGGTGTAAATGGCACGCAAGAGAAATTTGAGATCTCAAAAAACTTTCAGTGGCCTCTGGTGCATTCACAAAAACAAAACTGCAAAAAAAAACTTACCTCCCGGGACAAATTTGGCGCTCTCCAGAAATGTATATATCGGTACATTTTCAGAATAAGCCTGGGTTACAACAGCAGAAAAAAAACTTTTTGATGATTTGAATTTTGATTCTTTTTTTTCTAAAATGACCCCAACATTAGAAAAAAATTTACCTTTTTTGTTTTTCATGAAAGCTGTAAACATGTAGGGTACAACTGTTGTGTTAGGGGTAACTTTTGACCCACCATCAATTTTACACCAATTTTTACAATAAATATTGGCTGCTTCCACTGTTATGAAAACTTTCTTGCTAAAAAAAACCTGTAGATTAGTATTGAGATGAGGTACATGTGAATTTAAATGATTTAAATGAGGTTTGGCATGATGTCCCGGGAGAGAACCCTGAACTCCTGAAATAATGGAGCCCAGGGCTCCTGCCTGGTCAATGAGCATGTGAGGGGGTACGAGATCAGGTAGTTCTCAAGAGCTCCCCCTGGTAAAGGAGGAAAGGTGGAGATGGGGTGGATGGGGGGATTCTTCAAAAAACAAAGATTTTTAATGCCAGTCGGGCTATTTATAGTGAATTTGGAATGATCCGATTGGCTTACTAATGATTACAGATGAGAGACCAGCCTCGAACAATCAAATCACGTGCTCCTCTCGAAATTAGTTTGTGAAACTTCTCTTAGTAAAGACATGTCATTGTTGACTCATAGGACAAACGAAAAATACAGAATTCTTTAAAGGGCACCTATTTTACTCCTTTTTCAAGATTTAAGATACGATTTTTGTGTCTTCAGAATGTGTCTGTAAAGTTTTAACTCAAAACACCCGTCAGATTATTTATTATACCTTTCTGAATCTAGGAAATTTGAGCTGTTTGGACAATGTAGCTGTTATTGTTGCCTGTGCCTTTAATGCAAATGAGTTGGTTCTTCTCACCCACTGTTTCCACGTGCATGTGGCCCTTACGTAAATAAACAGCACAGTGACAGACAAGAATGAAGCAGATCTCCTTTACTGCAGTAAAGTATTTAGTATTTGATATATTTGTTGCGGAGTTAATTTAAGCCTTTCTGCAACGATGAGTGCACGGCAAATGTGGCAGGATACACGTTAATATCCACTGCTGTATGGACATCCGTTATGTTAATGTACAAAATAAACCTGATTTAACATCCACAAACTGGGGTTGAAGCGTCTTCTTTTATAATTGTACTGCAACTATGGGGCTTTGTTGATGAATTACTACTATTTTTCTGTATTTGTTGCAAACATGCACTGTTTTAAAAGCGTTTTAAACTTGTTAAGCTCATTCTTGAGGTGCAGATGATCACAGAGAGATGAACAGATATTTTAATCCCTGTTGCTTTGCGCACGTCCTGTTTTGTTGATATGATTATACCAGCCTGATCTCACGAGGAAACATAAGTATTTTACGTTTTGTCAGTTTAGTGGCTAATTCGTATGAGTTGAGTTGTACAAAAATGTACGATTTTAAAAAGGAGGCGTGGCACCCAACCCCGCCCCTAAACCCAACAGTCATTGGGTGATGGGCAAATCGTGCTAAATTGTACGAATTAGATCGTACGAATTCAAAAAAAAAAAAAAAAGTTACGAATTGCCGCGAGATTGCGTTGGATTATACACGTTACTATGGGGACATGTTAATACGGACCTGTCAATAAAATTGGTGGGTGGGAAAACCACACTCCTACATCACGTTGTGGTGGGCCTCAAAATGGGAGGGATTTGGATCCTATTTTAGCATCAGGAAATTTTAAAAAAGAAACTTAGTGTGTTTATATCACTCTAATATGACAGTGGACACATTATACCTACACACAGTTCTGTCCAAACAGCTTACAAAAGTTGATTTTCATCATAGGTGACATTTAAGACAACAAAAGGGACATTATTAAAGATTAAATAAAACAAAAATAATATAATTTAGTCTGTAATGGTGTAATATTGATTTTTTTCCCATCATGTTAATGAATGTAATGTCTGAAGCCATAACCAATTGTTTCTGTTGAAAGGGAATTATAAGTCTGTGCAGCACGGAGCCTCTTAGACGCAATAAAAGATCCTGGATTATAGACTCATTCGACATTGTGGAAGAAAACCCAGGACCTTTTCCTTATGAATTGGGGCAGGCAAGTATAATTTCTATTAGTTTATCACAAAACAATCTGCCATGATGTATTTAAAAAAAATAACATTCCTCAAATACTCTAGATCAAACTGGATCGAAGCTATTTAGTGGAGTTCGGGCTGAAGGGGAAAGGCGTGGATGAAAACCCAAAGGGTGTCCTGTCTATTGATTCCAAGACAGGAGTCATTATGGTCCACCGTAAAGTTGACTATGAGCAGTTCAGCATTCTGATGGTAAGAGGAATCCAACGTTTCCTCAGATGTTTATCTGTTGGTGTACGTTTAAAGCTAACGTCATTATCTCTTCAAAGCTGACCTTTCAAGCGAGAAACAAGTCCAACTTGGCTATTGACACACAACTAGGCATGGAGGTCAACATATTGGACATCAACGACAACCCGCCGGTCTTCCAGAGGAAAGTCTACGATGTTACTGTAAACGAAGCAGCAAAACAAGGTCAGTATAATGACTTGTATTTTTATCAGATATAATCAGATGTATTTTAGATTTTATTTACTGCTAAATTATAAACAGTACTGTAAATTCAATTAAATTAATTAATGTTTAGCGTCTATAGCGCTTTAACAACGTAGATTGTGTCAAAGCAGCTTAACACAGAAGTGTGGTTTAATTTTCACTGCTGAAAGTCCAAACACTGAAGAGCAAATCCATTGATGCGCAGCTCCACAAGTCCCAAATCCAGCCAACCTGACCTCACAAGGAAACGTAACTATTTTATATTTTGTCAGTTTAGTGGCTAATTCAGTAGTATGAAAACGTACGATTTTAAAAAGGAGGCATGGCACCAAACCCCACTCCTGAACCCAATTGTCATTGAGGGATTAGCAAACCGTACTAAATTGTACGAATGAGATTGACAAATTCATACGAATTAGCTATTACATCAAAAAGTTACGAATTGCCGTGAGATTGTGTTGGTAAATTCTATGTACCAGTTATGAACACATTTGAACCATTAAACCATAATGCATTTATCATCTCAAAATAATTCTGACATTTACCTAATTTTTCTGAACTAATTAGTTATTATTGAAAAATGTTGTACGATAAAATCAGATTTGAGCGTTGTCCTATATTTTAATATTGTCTAGCACACTTACATCTGGAAGACATATTTTAAACGGCATTTGATCTGGAAACAGGCTATGTGTGTGTATATGTGTGCAAAGATCTGATAAACGTCTTTAAAAGATCTATTTTAGGAATGTTCTATATTAAAAACAGCTTTATAACTTTTTTTAACGTCTATTTAACTTCCTAGAGGAGACATCTAATAGACTAATAGCTGCGTAAAACAAATGCTGGAATAGTTGACGGTTCATTCCGCTGTGGCGACCTCTGATAAATTAGAGACTGAGCAAAATGAATGAATGAATGAATAATCAGGTGTACTATTTACTGCAAAATGATATGTAAATCCTATGTACCAGTTATAAACGCGTTTGAACCATTGAACCTTAATGGGTCTCGATCAGTATTTCAAAATAATTCTGACATTTACCTCATTTTTCTGAACTAATGAATGTTGTGGACATGAGATTTGAGTGTTGTTGTATATTTTAATATTGTCTAGCACACATAAATCTGCAAGTTGTATTTCGAAGAGCATTTGATCTGGAAAACATCTGGGGCCTCATGTACAAAGACTTGCGTTGAATTCATACTAAAACATTGCGTACGGACAAAGCTGTAAATGTGCGTACGCAGTAAAAAATTCAGATGTATGAAACACTGCGTACGTGGAATTCACGTATTCTCTTTGTACATCCGAATTAACATGAAACTGAGCGCACGTGCACGAGGGCAAAACCCCTCCCTGCCTCCTCCCCCTAATAAATATCATAATGACTCCACTTTGGCAAAACCAAACGAAAAAGCAATGGCAAAAGCAAGCAAGAAAAGAAACTTCACAGAATGTGAATTGGAGGTGCTCCGATTGGATATATATATACAGGGCTTGACATTAACATTTTTGATCACCAGCCACTGTGGCTAGTAGATTTCCAACATTACTAGCCATTCGCCATTTTCACTAGCCACATTTTTCTTGTTGGGAAAATATATTTTATATGTATAGATTTGACTTTGACATGCTAAAATGACTTGATTTAGATGTTGTGTTATGTCCACATGCCTTCTCATTCATTTCACTTTTTGTGTGTATTGTATATTAGCTTGCTCAGTGTGCATGAGCAAATGGGTTGTGTCGCAATGCAATCAGTTTTTATTACACTCGACTTTTCAGGGCTCAAAATTAAGGATTTACCAAATTTATCTCTGACCACACCAAATAAGTATTTCTTAGCCACATTTTTTTATTGTGTCAAAACAAGGAAAATATAGCTGTATAGGTGCACTTTTAAATTCAACAAAACTTTTCTTTAAAAAAACATTACATTTAAAAAAGGAATGATTGTCATGTATCTAAAATATGCACAGTAATCTGTCCTGGCTAAAAGTCCAAGATCACCAGTTAACTACACAAAAATGGGGAGTTTGATAATGAAAGGATGATCACGCACTCATGGTTAATATAGGCCTGTTAATAATCTGTTCAAAGAATAATTACAATGAAAGCAGTGACCGCAGCTGCTTACAAAAGAATATGTGTATTTCTTTTGTAAATCTTGAGCTCTTGAAAGCAGCAGGACAGTGGGTGCACAATCATCGCTCTTTGTCCAGTCTATTTCAAAGGGAACCGATCACACCAGTTGCGCTTCCTCTAGGTCAGGGGTGTCAAAGTCAATTCCTGGAGGGCCAGAGCCCTGCAGAGTTTAGTTGCAGCCCTGCTTCAACACACCTAATCTGTAGGTATCTAACAAGCCTAAAGCACTCAATTAGTTTGATCAGGTGTGTTTAATTAGGGTTGGAACTAAACTGTGCAGAGCTGCGGCCCTCCAGGAACTGGCTTTGACACCTGTGCTCTAGGTAAACGGGAGCGCACGTGCTTTTTAACAGTTGCGCGCATCACATCATCTGTGCGTGCGAGTGATCATCCTCTCGTTCGTTATTTACCTGCTTTCTGCTCGCGCGAACACAGTTATTTTTGTCAGTCGTGCTGCTTTCCGAATATAAGATCACATTTGCACGAACATTGGGCCACGCTTATTTTCAAACCCTGCTTTTAAGAAAACTACAATTAAAAAATGGTTTCCAACTAGCCAAAGTGAGAGAGAGAGAGTCTGTCTAACCTGCCAGTGCTGAAATCTAACCGCATTTGGCGGGTTGGCGGGTGTTAATGTAAAGCCCTGTATATATATATATATATATATATATATATATATATATATATATATATATATATATATATATATATATATATATATATATATATATATATATATATATATATATATATATATATATATATATATATATACAGTATACAATGTATGCCTATTGGAGGAAATCTGTTTACTTCGCGCTGCAGGTGTTTGACCCGTACGGCGCCTCAGAGTCTGAAAACCTGCTGCCATTAGTCAGATCAAGCTGGTCCTCCTCCAGTCAGTCCTAGCTGTTGCTCCCGCGACACAAACAAAGAGTGGACATGACAGAAGCACGCTGACAACATTAAATACAGAGTTTTGAAATTATTAATTTAACACATTTGTGCCCAATAATGGGTTTCATTTCTGTATTAGTGATCGCGAACGAATCGTTCCTGTTCTACAATCAGCGTTCTGTGATACAATCAGCTTTAACTGTTAGACACAATTTAAAGGGATAGTTCACTCAAAAATTAAAAATGACTCACTATTTACTCACAACCAGTGTTTCCAAGCCAGTTTGTTTTTTTTTTCAATTGAACACAAAAGAAGATATTTTAAAGAAAGTTGAAAACCTGTAACTATTTACTTCCATGGAAAGAAACTCAAATAAGTTTGGAAATGGAGAGGGAGTCAAATTTAAATACATTTTTTTGGTGAACTACCCCTTTAAGGCAGTATGTATGAGATGCATGTCTAATAACAGTATTCACAGTAAGCACCTTGAAAATACTTTATTAGAATCATCTAGAAAAGTAAAAGTTTTCCAGCTATAAAATAACGTAGATTAAAGATTGGAGCTCATATATATATATATATATGAGCTCCATTTTTTTTTTTTTTTTTGCTTTCATCCACAGACTGTGATTCATGATACTATCAGCTTTGATTGTTAAATACTATAAATAAATAATATCAGCTTTGATTTTTTTGATTTGTTTAAAGGGATAGTTCACTCAAAAATCAAAGATGACTCATTATTTACTCACACTCAAGTGCTTCCAAGCCAGTTTGAGTTTCTTTCTTCATTTACACAAGAGAATATATTTTGACGAAAGTTGAAAACCTGTAACCATTGACTTCCATAGAAGGAAAAACAAATACTATGGAGGTCAATGGTTACAGGTTTCCAGCATTTCTCAAAATACCTTCTATTGTGTTTAACAAAAGAAAGTCATAAAGGTTTGAAGCAAGTAAAGAGTAAGTAAATGTCCATCCTTATTAATCAATATTCGTTACCATTTCTTACAAGAGAGAGCATTTTCATTTTTGAATGAGCTATCCACGCTATGAGTTTAAATCCCATAAGGGAGCTTTAAGCTTTTTAATTATTTATTTATTTTATTAAATGTTGATCTTCCAATAGAAATAATGAAATAACCAGTATTTACAATGATAGCAACATCATATAAAAAGAAGGTTGAATTGTTATGGGCGTATTGTGAGGCTTGTGAAGAACTGACAAATCTGCAGCAGTTCACCGGAAACTAGTTAAACCAAAACACAGGTGCACCAACTGTTTTTCCATCGTTAAACTAGCTAGGGTGGATTAGGACACACCCTAAGTGCACTTGCACCATGCACTTTAGATCAGAGGTGTCCAGTCCTGGAGGGCCACTGTCCTGAAGAGTTTCTCAACTGAACCGGCCAATCAAGATAATACTTGTAACTTCCTGCCAGGTGTTTTGGGGGAAGCTGGAGTTTAATCTCTTTAATGTTTCACATAATAATTACTGAAATATGTTTATTTTACTTATATTATCATCATTTTAAATAAATACACAATATACGTGCACTCTTATATAATAGATTGACAGTAATTGTATGTTAATTTACTCACATTTATACCACTCCAACACCTTATAACATGTCCAAATTGTGAATAAATGTTATTTTCTATATTATGTTTATATATTCATATATTCACTGTAAATTTTATATATTCACATTATTATATTTTATATACAGTGCATCCGGAAAGTATTCATATCGCTTCACTTTTTCCACATTTTTATGTTACAGTCTTATTCCAAAATGGATTAAATTCATTTATTTCCTCGAATTCTACACACAATACTCCATAATGACAATGTGAAAAAAGATTTTTTAAAATGTATTAAAAATAAGAACCTGAAAAACCACATGTACATAATAAGTATTCACAGCCTTTGCCATGAAGCTCTAAATTGAGCTCAGGTACATTCTGTTTCCACTGATCATTCTTGAGATGTTTCAGCAGCTTAAGTGGAGTTCACTTAAATTCAGTTGATTGGACAAGATTTGAAAAGGCATACACCTGTCTATATAAGGTCCCAGGGTTGACAGTGCATGTCAAAGCAAAAACCAAGCGTGAAGACAAAGGAATTGTCTGTAGACCTCCAAGACAGGATTGTCTCGAGACAAAAGGCTGGGGAAGGTTACAAAAAATTTTCTGCTGCTCTGAAAGTTACAATGAGCACAGTGGCCTCCATCATCCGTAAGTGGAATATGTTTGGAACCACCAGGACTCTTCCTAGAGCTGGCCGGCCATCTAAGCTGAGGGATTGGAGGAGAAGGGCCTTAGTCAGGGAGGTGATCAATAACCTGATGGTCACTCTGGCTTCGTTCACACTGCAGGCAAATGTGGCCCGAATCTGATCTTTTCGCCCATATGTGACAGTGTGAACAACCCAAACCGCATGGAATCTGATCTTTTCACTGCAGATTTGTGCCACTATCTTATGTAGTCTTAAATCAGACACAGATCTGATGTTTTGCAATGCGACCGCAGTGTGACCGGTTATGTCGGATTTCATGTGACTTTTACATAATCTTCGAGCGACATACGTCATCATTCTATGCTGCAGACATCATCTACACCTTTGCAGCATAGTAGAATAACAGACCGGGCGATTAGTTTACCACAGAAAGTTGGTTGTTCATTTTAAAAAAGATTTTGAAGGCAAAACTGGTGCTTGTTAACCACTCTGGTTAATGATCGGGGCACAAGATGATCGCGATGCTAAAGAGCGTCGGGGGTGTTGCGGAAAGGGGATCCGTGCACAAAGGAGGGGGCACTTTCATTTTAAGGATGAGCATTTTCTTAGAGCAAATAAAGGGCAGGAGCTCAAGCACCCAAACCCCCCATCTGCACGTGTCTGTTGTTTATATCGAAGTAAAATAAAATAACTGCAAACAGAGATAAACCAACTCCGCCTTCACAGTTCAGTCTGCGGCTGCTCATTAACCCTTGATGAGTTCACTACATCGGTGGTCAGACAGACGCGCGCCGCGGTTGTCATAAATCACAAATGATCAGTGTTTCCAATCACAAGGGACTTATTTTAGGTTTTAAATGCCGAAATACACATTAGTAATAGCAGAACAACCCTTTACAGTTCATGTAATACACCACGGCTGTCTGTGAAAAGGGCAATAATCATATTAAGCATAATCTGACAACGTGCTTCGTACAGTATACATATTGTGTGCATAATTAGACATTTTGTGTTGTCCGTAACTATACTTCTGCGCATGCGGGTCAGTTTACGACCATGATCTGTTCACACTGCAAATCTGATATTGGCCACATTTATAACAACAGTGTGAACAGCTAGGCAAAACAATCAGATCTGAGAAAAAATCAGATTTCAGCACTAAGCCTCGCAGTGTGAACGTAGCCTTTGTCTGAGCTCCAGCGTTCTTCTGTGGAAAGAGGAGAACCTTACAGAGGGACAACCATCTGTGCAGCAATCCACCAATCAGGCCTGTATGGTAGAGTGTCTAGATGAAAGCCACTCCCCACCTGGAATTTGCCAAAAGGCATCTGAAGGACTCTCAGACCATAAGAAACTAAATTCTCTGGTCTGATGAGACTAAAATTGATCTCTTTGGATTGAATTCCAGGCGTTACGTTTGGAGAAAACCAGGCACCACTCATCACCAGGCTAATACCATCCCTACAGTGAAGCATGGTGGTGGCAGCATCATGCTGTGGGGATGTTTTTCAGCAGCAGGAACTGGAAGACTAGTCAGGATAGAGGGAAAGATGAATGCAGCGGTGTACAGAGACATCCTTAATGAAAACCTGCTTCAGAGTGCTCTTGACCTCAGACTGAGGGCGACGGTTCATCTTCCAGCAGGATAATGACCCAAAGCACACCACCAAAATATCAATGGACTGGCTTCACAACAACTCAGTGAATGTTCTTGAGTGGCCCAGCCAGAGCCCTAACCTAAATCCTATTGAACATCTCTGGAGAGATCTGAAAATGGCTGTACACCATCGTTTCCCATCCAACCTGTTAGAGCTTGAGATGTACTGCAAAGAGGAATGGGCAAAAATTCCAAAAAGACAGGTGTGCCAAGCTTGTGGCATCATATTCAAAAAGACTTGAGGCTGTAATTGCTGCCAAAGGTGCATCAATTGGAGAATTTGAGGAAATAAAAGAATTTAATCTATTTTTGAATAAGGCTGCAACATAAAAAATGTGGAAAAAGTGAAGCACTATAAATACTTTCCGGATGCACTGCTGAATTGTGCATTTGGCAGATGTTTTCTGTTAAATGTCTTAAGCTAAAGTCAAAGGAAATGTTTTCAAATAATCAAATCCATGATGCTTTACCGTTAGCTACAGAAATGTGAAGTGTCATTTTTGTTCCTATTCATTGTAATTACAGAAAGGAATAGCTGGGTACAGTGTTTAGATTGTTTATGCTTTCTTAAAATTAAACAATTGAGTATGCAGATGTGTAAATAACAGAAGAGTAATGTTCTTTATATTGTCTGTTTGCAGGTGGCTTTATTGTAGGTGTTTTAGCCATCGATAAGGATGCAGCAGGAACTCCGAATTCCACCATTGATTACAAAATCATTTCTGTGGTGCCGACTACTAAAAACGTGGAATTCTACATCCAAGATAGTGGAGCAATATCCTTTAAAGGATGCTTTGATTATGAGGTATTCATGCAGACATTATTCAAAACTGATAAAATATACAGTTGAAGTCAGAATCATTAGCCTCCCTGTATATTTTTTCCCCCAATTTCTGTTTAATGGAAAGAAGATTTTTTTCAACACATTTCTAAACATAATAGTTTTAATAACAAAAATTTTAATAACTGTTTTCTTTTATCTTAGCCATGATGACAGTACATAATATTTTACTACAGGGTACAGTGCATCCATAAAGTATTCATAGCGCTTCACTTTTTTCACATTTTTTAATGTTACAGCCTTATTCCAAAATGGATTAAATAAATTTATTTCCTCAAAATTCTCCACACAGTACCCCTTAATGACAATGTGAAAAACTTATTATTACAAATTTTATTACAAATAAAAAAGCTGAAAAATCGCATGTACATCAGTATTCACAGCCTTTGCTCAATACTTTGTTGATGCACCTTTGGCAGCAATTACAGCCTCAAGTCTTTTTGAATATGATGCCACAAGCTTGGCACACCTGTCTTTGGGAATTTTTGTCCATTCGTCTTTGCAGTACCTCTCAAGCTCTACCAAGTTGGATGGGAAGCGACAGTGTACAGCCATTTTCAGATCTTTCCAGAGATATTCAATAGGATTTAGGTCTGGGCTCTAGCTGGGCCACTCAAGGACATTCACCAAGTTGTTGTGAAGCCACTCCCTTGATATTTTGGCAGTGTGCTTTGGGTCATTGTCCTGCTGGAAGATGAACCGTCGCCCACAGTCTGAGGTCAAGAGCACTCTGAAGCAGGTTTTCATTCAGGATGTCTCTGTACATTGCTGCATTCATCTTTCCCTCCATCCTGACTAGTCTTCCAGTTCCTGCTGCTGAAAAACATCCCCACAGCATGATGCTGCCACCACCATGCTTCATGTAGGGATGGTATTAACCTGGTTATGAGCGGTGCCTGGTTTTCTTCAAATGTAGCGCCTGGCATTCACTTCAAAGAGTTCAATTTTAGTCTCATCAGACCAGAGAATTTTGTTTCTTATAGTCTGAGAGTCCTTCAGATGCCCTTTGGCAAATTCCAGGAGGGGAGTGGCTTCCGTCTGGCCACTCTACCATACAGACCTGATTGGTGGATTGCTGCACAGATGGTTGTCCTTCTGTAAGGTTTTCCTCTCTCCACAGAAGAACGCTGGAGCTCAGACAGAGTGACCATCGGGTTATTGACCACCTCCCTGACTTAGGCCCTTCTCCCCTAATCTCTCAACGTAGATGGCCGGCCAGCTCTAGGAAGAGTCCTGATGGTTCCAAACATCTTCCACTTATGGATGATGGAGGCCACTGTGCTCATTGGAACTTTCAGAGCAGCAGAAATTTTGTAACCTTCCCCAGCGAGACAATCCTGTCTTGGAGGGCTATAGATAATTCCTTTGTCTTCATGCTTGGTTTGTGCTTTGACATGCACTGTCAACCCTGGGACCTTATATAGACAGGTGTATGCCTTTTCAAATCATGTCCAATCAACTGAATTTACCACAGGTGAACTCCAGTTAAGCTGCTGAAACATCTCAAGAATGATCAGTGGGAACAGAATGTACCTGAGCTCAATTTAGAGCTTCACGCAAAGACTGTAAATACTTATGTACATGTGGTTTTTCAGGTTCTTATTTTTAATACATTTCAAAAAATCTTCTTTCACATTGTCATTATGGGGTATTGTGTGGAATTAATTAATTAATTAAGGAAATAAATGAATTTAATCCATTTTGGAATAAGGCTGTAACAAAAAATGTGGAAAAAGTGAAGCGCTATAAACACTTTCTGTATATGCAGGAATCCTAGGTAATTTCAATACATTTAAATACATTTCTCAGAATATTTTAAGACCTCATCGCCACTTTAAGTTCTAATCAGTATCAAACTTTTAACTTAAACAGTTGTTAATAAACAGTTGTAGTTAAATAAATCACTGGAGCACAACCATGCAACAGAACTCAGATAAGCTCGGAAGAAACAAAGCTGGAAAGAATCAATTACACAGTTGTTTTCAGCGACAAGCTTCAGCCACTGGTTAAATTCGTCTTTCTCCAACCAGGAGTACGCAAACTTACATTTTCCTATTTTGCCATCGGTTTCACTCTATGGTTTCGCTACATGTGGAGACCATCACAACACCTTCCAATGTTTGTCGAAAATGTTGTGACATCACCTGGCCAGAACCAAACACGTGGATCGAGCACGGCGTTGTTATTATAAGGAGGAAAACAAAATTTAAGACCTCGTAAAAACCCGATTAAGACTTTTTAATACCTTTTAAGGGCCTTTATTTTCTCATAATTGATTTATCAACAAGTTAGGGTAATTAGGCAAGTCATTGTATAATGATATAAACATTGCTTAAAGGGGCTAATAACATTGACCTTAAAATGTTTGTTAAAAAAATTAAAACTGCATTTATTCTAGCTAAAATAAAGCAAATCAGACATTCTCCAGAAGAAAAAATATTATAGGAAACAATGAAAAATTCCTTTCTGTGATAAAGGGGTGGCTCACTACACTATCATATTTTAAAGTTTAGTTGATGTGTAATGTAGCTGTGTGAAAATAAACAACATATCTAAATGTAATACGCTCAAAGTTCAATACAAAGGGAGACTATGGTTAGCTTAACAAAGCCTACAACAAACGAAGTTTCGGGACTACAAAAAAATACATCCAGAATAGTAAGATCACAAGGGCTTCCGGTTACGCGCATTCACCAAGTGCATACACCCCGTGCAGCGAAGGGCCGTGGCCAGAGGCACTGTAATGTTATAGCAGAGAAAGCTAAAATGCCGTCCAAACGCTGCTATTTCCACAGAGCTTGTTCTGTTTCTGTATTTAGGCTTCCAAAGGACACGACACAAAGAGAGAAGTGCTTACAATTTAATTTTAATTATGTTTCAGAGAATAATAAAAATATATAGCTAGCATTTGATAAAGGACAGCTTTCAGAATCTCTTCCAGTTCAGTGCTGGATTTGGCTAAAAACTCCTACAAACGAAGCTGTGGATTGTGAGCCACAACCTGTTTATTATTTTTCTTTGTTTAAATTGATCTGTTACATGCACAGTTTGTAGCGTTGTTGTGGTATGTTGTAGCAAGGACGTAAACATGAATTTAAACAATGGGAAATTCTGTTTGGCACCGCTAACAATTTAGCTACAAACTCATATTCATTCGTCAAACCGCTGTAAAAAAAATCTTCAGCAGCATGTGCAGTGTCTCTCTATGCTGCAGTGTCTCTACATGTCAAATAACAGCTCACAAAAGATACGTGAACGTTTTCATATTACTTACACATGCTTTTAATCTGAATTTATATGAAAGACACTAGTCAGATTTTATTTTAGAGAGCAGACATGAGGTTCAGCTGTGTGCTCTTCATTTTTCTGTCTGATTCAGGGAGCTAACACTGCTAACAGCTGCTCTGACTGGACTGTTCACGCAGTGCAAAAGCTCGTGCTTGTAGGGGCGTGATGTGGAGCCGATCCTCGAATCACAGCACACTATGTTAGCTGACCAATCAGAGCCTCTTGAGGGCAGGCCTTTCAGAAAAACTAGTTTTCGTTTTCATGTTAGCTGAGTAGCTGTATATAATCAAAGTAAGATATATGAAAAAATAATGTGATTTTCTACAAGTGAAGCATGAGCACACATTGCTTTGCATCTTATAAACACAACCAAGCCTTAAAAATACACTGTGGACCACCCCTAAAACATCATTTGTGCATATTTGAAAAAGAAAAAAAATCACAGGAGGGTTAATAATTTTGACTTCAACTGTAAATAGGTTGTTCTTACAAACCCAGTTCATTCAGGCCATAGCATATTACACCTTAGCATATGCATGCCTGCAAAACCTGTGTGTCATGCTATAGCATTTAAATATAGCAGTAACTAGACATGAGCCATCATGTTAATGCCCTAGAGAACAACAGACATCACAGTCCACTCTCAATGTTAAAGTAACAAGTGAAAACCTGCCTTTACAATATCTTGACATTTTTTCGGATGATTTAAAGTTAACGTGCACATTTTATTACAGCATGTATATGAGAGTCTAACTGGTTTTCTTTTTCAGGTGGCTAGTAAATACACTATAATGGTTGAGGCAAAGGACCGTGGAGAGGTTGTAAAGTTGTCCAGCACAGCAACTATAGTAATCAACCTTCAGGATGGAAACAACCACATACCGGTCATCACAGGGCAAACGGTTAGTGTTTGTTTGTTTAAAACATTGAAGATTCATTTGAATGATGGGGTATCTCGATGGCGCAGTGGATAGCACAATTGCCTCACAGCAAGAAGGTCACTGGTTCGAGCCGCGACTGGGCCATTTGACATTTCTGTGTGGAGTTTACATGTTCTCCTCGTGTTCGTGTGGATTTCCTCCTTCACAGTCCAAAGACATGTGCTGTAGGTGAACTGAATAAGCTAAATTAGCCATAGTGTATGTGTGTGAATGCAAGAGTGTATGGGTGTTTCCCAGGGTTAGGTTGCAGCTGGAAGGGCATCCTCTGCGTAAAACCTATGGTGTGGCGATCTCTGATTAATAAAGGGACTAAGTCAAAAAGAAAATTAATGAATGAGTGGTGAATAAATAAATTAGATATTTGGTTATATTATAAGGACGGCACAGTGGCTAAGTAGATAACATCGGGGCCTCACAGCAAGAATGTCATTGGTTTAAATCCTTTCTGGATTTTAGTTTAATTAGATAAACAAAATTGTCCGTATTGTGTAAATGGGACAGTACGACCCTCATTGAGGCTGGTGTGCATATTTGCATTACTTTGGCCAATCTTTGTTGATGTCACTTTCTCACTTGATTGTTCAAGACTTGATTGTTGATCTCGCCATGATTGTTCAATTATTATTAGTATTGGTCAAACCATTTTTCAATTATTACCTTTAGCAGGCATGAAAACTGGAAAGCAAAGCAAATATAGAAATCCTGGCCAGGATGTGTCTCATAAAAAATGCTGCAATAGTGCATAGTGGCCACAAAAAGGGTGCTCACAAGCACACTTTTAAAAGCTAAAATGGCAATTGGAACACCTTATGGTCTCGTGAACCTAAGGGACACCTACATACATTCACCTAGTGACGGGAGAGGAAACAATGTTTTTCAAAGCTTTGAAACCAATTGCTTCACAAAATGATTCACTGTTTCAAAGCATTCAAAACACCATATTCTAGGGTCACCTGGTGGTCAAAACCATGTAAATGCAACAAAAACTCATGCAAATCATGCATTAGAATGTAATGGAAAGTATAACCTATAAATGCAGCTCGTCACCTAATATTAAATATTAGTTGTATGCATAATACACAATCTTTTATGATTTTTCAAGGCTTTATATAATTGTAACCTTATATTTTATTTATTATTTTAATTTATATTTAGCAGATGCAATGCTGTTGTAATGCTGTTTGTGAATGTTATGTCGATGCTCTAGATTAAAGAAAAAGAAACGAATTATCACCCTGGTAACCCGCGTTTCTTTATGATATCCACGTTGGAGAGACTGGTGTGTAAACGGCCAGAAATAAGGGTTACATAGTTTTTGTTAAATGGTGGGCTCTGTTAAACAGGCCAACAAGAGACTAAGGCCCAATTCAAATTCTATTTTTGTATCCCTTCCACTTGGGGCTTGAAACCAAGTGTGATGGGGAAGGGCTTCAAAATTTGCCCCTAAGAAATGGGACTAAAGCACCTGCACACGTCATCATATGTCATTGCGAGCTCTTGCTTCATATAAGATTGACGATTGCGACTGCTGTAGTTATTCCAGTTGTGTTATTTTTTAGTTTTTATCTTCAGGAAATCACTGAAGTCATATATCATGTTATCATAACAATATAATGTGGCATTAGATCGTAACTACACTGCGCATTTACACAGTGGCCATATTCATCTATGTAAACACACCAAAAAAAACATTAACATTATAGCAGACACTGTAAAAAGCTCATTCTCAGCCACTAGGCTTTTCTGACAGGGTATTGGAGTGTCATCGAGTGACAGAATGTTGTGGGACTACTGTACAGGAGTTATTGGGACTATATATAGAATTATATATATATATAGATAGCGAAATTTTGCGTTTTTTATTTTAGCATTTTTTTTAAAAACACGAACGCGGTTATGAATATATTAAAACATGTGCTTGTTTGTTGTAAAAATTCATAATAATGACAAAAAAATACTAATTTGTGCATCTCTTTTCTTCCGTGTTTTCTTCCTTTCTTTTCTTCTCTGGGGGCCTTCGGATGAGTATCCCCAGGTGGAAATAGAGAATAAAGAGAATAATTAGCGTAGCTGCTGTTTGTGGTGTATATAAACGAGATGCAAAAACCTGCATGGATCACATTCATGCATCATACCGCTATGTGACTACATAAAGCATAGTGCTAATATAAATACACTTTATTAAACCATGGGCTGTTAAACAAACAGAAATACTTGAACGAGATGACGTCAGTAATATGCAAATTGACGTATGACGCAATCTAGCGACTTTTCGGGCAGAGCTTAGCGACTTTTTTATTTAAAATAATTGACAACACTGGTTTCCATCCACCTATTTTTATGTGCATTTTGGATGTGCGCATAAAAAACGGTTGATGGAAACGCCAAGATGCGAATCAATTTTGAAATTGCACATAAAAAACATATGCACATAACTGAGTAGGATAAACTTTTTATTCGATAAGAAAAATGCGCATAAATTATGATGGAAACACTTTTACCGAACAAATTCCAGTATGCGCATTAAAAAAGGTCATGTGGTTTTGTTATAAGAGATCATGTGATGATAAAAATGTGTGCGAATGGACAAACCAGCAGGCTGAGCACACTATGTTGTTTTGGTCATTCTAAATTGCCTAACCATTTCAGTATTAGTGTTATTATATTATTAATTATCTCCAGAATAGTCTAGAGCGTCTGTGCTCCACGTCTCACGCCTTCAAACAACACCACGTGTTCATTGCATGTCAGCATCGTCTTCTGAGGCTAAAGTCATTTATTAAACAAGGAAAAGATTCATGCAGCTTCTCCTACTGCAGCAAATTACGCTTTTACTGTTGATATTTGCAGCCAGTTTATCTTGGAAGTGATGATTTTGTTCTCTTTGACTCATTGGATGGAAACACTGCTTTATTCACATCTTTTATGTGATATTCCAGTTTTAGGAAAGATTAAATTATAAAAGTTAATTCGCATTTTTGGATGGAAACATAGCTATTGTGAGGGGTAGGGGCCGGGTTAGGTGTACAAATTAAAAGTGTGCATGTCTAAGATTGCATCGGTCTGCAGAATAACAGAATTAAAAAAATATTTTGTTTTATTTAACATTAAATGTTTAAATTTGCATTATTTTGTTTTATTTAACATTAAATTTGTCAGATTATTAGGGGTTAAAATATGCAAACAACGAGGAAACGATCAGGGGTGCGTTTCCCTAAACCATCGTTAACCAAGTAAGGTCGCAAGTTCCGTCGTTACAAACATAGTTTGTTGATTTGCCGTTTCCCAAATCCATAGCTCCAACGAACATTTGCAAACTGCGTCGCAGACCTGAGCACTTGAAACGACACCTCTGGAGCTGTAGTTAAAAGCATACTTCCTGGCTGTGTTCTATTCCCACTTATCCCCCCTATGCCCTATTAATTTAGAACATTCTAACATTCAAAGTTGGAATTATTAAAAATAAAAAAGCATTAAGGTCATCTCTCTTAGGTGTAATTTGCTTTCAAAGTATTTTTACAGTTCAGTTTTAGCGATCTTCATGTTTACAATTGGGCTCACTTCGCAGTGCACTTTGAAAACATTGATATCATTTTGAACACAGCCTCATGGCGAAAGCTATGGGTGACCTATTATTTAAAAGCGGAATTTATGTTACATCTATAAAGCTTGTGAAAACGAAAAACAGCATACGTTAATTCTTTTAATTTATAGTGGGTTGTTTATTAAATATCTGTACTGTATATGACATGGGCCTGTTGGTTAGAACTTTCTGCTGTGGTTTACATGTGTCAAATTGTAAAAGTAGACATTTCAAAAAAATAAATAATTAATAAACAATATCCTACTTAATAATAATCATCATCATCATCATCATTAATATTATTAACATTAATATTAAAGTAAATATAATTATAATAGCCTCATTATTTATTTATTTGATTTATATATGATATTAGAATGGTGTTAGCTTTTGTAAGTGATTTTATGTTTTAGAATAGAATATGTAATGTTCAACTTCTCAATAATATTAGTAAAGCAAACACAGGCCCTTTATGTGCCATTTACATATATTTTAATGAATATGGAAAGCGAGTGCATGTTTTTACCAAAACTAATATTGGATTTTATTTTAAATGCGTGTTTGTGTAAAACAATATAATTTGCACAAAGAAATGATGGGGTTGTTCTCTAAAGAAGTTGTTACTCCACACCGTTTAGAGCATCGTTATGGGCGTTTTACACTATAACTAACATGGTTCAAGCCATGGATCTGCGACAGAGAAACTAGGGGTTTTGGGAAACACTCGTCACTACATCGTTCTTTTCCCAAACGATGCATCGTACTATGATAGTTCAGCCGCGAGTTACGTCGTTGTTTGGGAAACGCACCCCTGGATGTTAAAATAAACAAAAAAAAACTCACCTCAGATCTCTGACAATTTCCTCTATTAATTTCAAGTGTATGTAGTCACAATAGCAGAAAAAGGACAATCTTAACTGTCACCTAACTAATATGCACATACAGCAGCCATTTTGTGTGTGAAAAACTGCAAGTGTGTTCTAAATCACACACTAAATCACTAATCACATCCGACAGCCGCACCATCAGCACTGGGGCCCCCCAGGGATGTGTTCTATCCCCACTGCTCTTCTCCCTGTACACCAATGACTGCACCGCAAAAGACCCCTCCATTAAGCTCTTAAAGTTCGCGGATGACACTACTGTCACTGTAACGGTGACGAGTCTGCATACAGACAGGAGGTGGAGCGGCTGGCTTTAAGGTGCAGATACAACAACCTGGAGCTGAACATGCTCAAAACAGTGGAGATGCTAGTGGACTTTAGGAGAAACCCCCCTGCACTGCCCCCACTCACCATCATGAACAGCACTGTGGCTGCCGTAGAGTCATTCAGGTTTCTGGGCACCACCATCTCTCAGGATCTGAAGTGGGACATTCACATAGACTCTACTGTGAAGAAAGCCCAGCAGAGACTGTACTTCCTTCATCAGCTGAGAAAGTTCAACCTGCCACAGGAGCTGCTCGTACAGTTCTACTCAGCTGTCATCCAATCCATCCTCTGCACTTCAATCACCGTCTGGTTCAGCTCAGCTGCCAAAACTGACCTCCGTAGACTACAGCGAATAGTCCGGACTGCTGAACGAATCACTGGCACTACCCTTCCTACACTTCAAGAACTGTACTCTTCCAGAGTGAGTAAAAGGGCTTGCAAAATCACTCTGGACGCCTCGCACCCAGCACACTACCTGTTCGAACTGTTCCCGTCTGGTCGTCGCTACAGAGCACCAAGCACAAAAACAGCCAGACACAGGAAAAGTTTCTTTCCTCAGGCCATCTACCTCATGAACAGTTAAATATTCCCCTACTGGGCAATAAACGAGCAATACTTTCTCATACGCACTTGTACACAGCACCTTATAACAATATACAATGCAATACTTTCTCACACGCATTTGTACACAGCACCTTACAACCTGTATATTTACAACAAATCTGTACATACAATTCAACATTCAGATCCTCTGACTAACTGCATCTCTGTTTAATGTTTATCGTCTTTTTTCATATTTATTTTGTGTTGTCACTTGTCACTTTATGTACACTGGAAGCTTCTGTAGCCAAAACAAATTCCTTGTGTGTGTGAAGCACACTTGGCAAGAAAACTGATTCTGATTCTAAATGTGCTATTTGGGACAGGGCCTATACACACACAAAAGATAGTTTTGTTTTAATATGTAATGATGATCTGATTTGCTCTCTTGTACCCTGTGTTCGTGTCATGTCTTACAATCTTGTTTCAAACATGCAACACTTTATTTCTGCAGCAGAACACAATAGATTTAGATTTATCAGTATCAAGGAGGAGGGTTGGGACAAAATATGATGACGTTTCTATTTCCTCTCCACTTTTTAGGGTTCAGGTAATGTGGTGGAGGGGACAAATGGTACCTCTCCCCTGAAAATACACACGACCGATGCTGATACACGTCCCACTGCTGCATGGAGAGTCAGATACTCCATAGAAGGGGATAAAGGTGGTCACTTTTCCATTCATACTGATCCAGACAACAACGATGGCATACTTACAGTGGTTAAGGTATGTTTACCCATCATAATGTTCTAATGTTCAAAAATATCGTCACCAGAAAAAATAAAACAATTTAAAATCAGGTAAATCAAATAATTTGGGGTGTAATTAGTAGGGTAGACAATATAAGGTAAAATGCATGCATGTGTGCTTAAATGTCTGTGTCATAAGGTATTTTGATGGGATAGATTTTTTTAAACCATATTGATGGAATATTGGTCTAGGTAGTTTTTTCTCTGTTAAATTAGTTTAATGAACATGGATTTGATCCATTTAATAGTCAGCTTTCAACAATAATAGAGACACATGTTAGAACAAATTAAATTATGTCAATCTTTAAAGGTGATTTTTTTTTATATTTAGTAATTGTTTTAGCAACAGTAAATTTTACTTGACATACTGCATATTGTAATAGGCTAACATATTTATTAATAAATGTTAAGAAATAAAGCCAGTTCTGTTGTATAAATAATACATTTTGCTGCTCCAGAAAAATACTGACTCACTAAACTTTAGGTGGTTTCTTTTATTGGCCAAGACACTTTAGCACAAACTAACCTATGGTTTTGTGACAGAGCAAGAGCATGGTGCACACCAGTGTGTTTCCTGACACACATCTGAAATGTACAGATTATACTAAATTTTTTTGCAAGTTTTTAATGTTTTTGCCTTGAGAAAAATGATAGATTATTCAAAGGATGTGCATCTTAGTTCCTCCATGCAATTAATAAACCATTGATATCAAACTTTGTTATATTATTGCTGATTTGCCAATAGCTAAATCAATATCAGTCAATAAATATGCCTAATATTTACTTATCAGATTAATCTTTTTACATATCTGTTGCTAGTTATTCAATTATTCATAGAAAGTTTCAAATAATGAATGAACAAACCAACCAACAGACAAACCAATGAATGAACCAATCAACCAACCAATGAATCAATGATCCAACCAACCAACCAACAAACCAATCAACAAACCAACCAACCCACTAACCAACCAACAATTGAACAAACCAACCAACCAATGAATGAATGAACCAATGATCCAACCAACCAACTAACCAACCAACCAGCCAATCAATGAATGAACCAACCAGCCACCGAATGAACTAACCAATGAACCAATGATCCAACCAACCAGCCAATCAATGAATGAACCAACCAACAAACCAACCAACTAACCAACCAGCCAATCAATGAACGAACCAACCAACAAACAAACCAACCAACCAACCCACGAATGAACCAACCAATGAACCATTGATCCAACCAGCCAATCAATGAATGAACTAACCAACCAGCCAATCAATGAACGAACCAACCAACAAACAAACCAACCAACCAACCCACGAATGAACCAACCAATGAACCATTGATCCAACCAGCCAATCAATGAATGAACTAACCAACCAGCCAATCAATGAACGAACCAACCAACAAACCAACCAACTAACCCACAAATGAACCAACCATTGATCCAACCAGCCAACCAACCAACCAATGAATCAACCAACCAATGATCCAACCAACCAACCAACCAACCAACCAGCCATCAATGAATTAACCAAATGACAAACCAACCAACGAACCCACGAATGAACCAACCAATGAACCAATGATCCAACCAACCAACCAACCAATGAATGAACAAACCAACCAACCAACCAATGAATGAACCAACCAACCCACAAATTAAGCCATGGTCACACTGGACTTTACTCCCCATAGACTTCCATTTATACGCACGCGAATGCGTCAGACCGGAAACGCAGGGTCATGCGTCGAGTTTCGCAGGTTGCTGCGGTGCAAAGTTCAAGCTTGGTGAACTCTGACCTGCGAAATCGCATTACTTGACTGCGGGAGACCAATGCAGGTTCAAAATATGACCTCTCTGGACAGAAATTTAAAACATGGAGCTATCGCTCGCTATTTTTAATGTCTAATCATCTTGTTTAATCCCGCCCCTTTTCGCAGCACGTGAGCTCACGTGCAGAATTTCGCAAGCTCAAACTCTAGTGTGACTTCAGCTTTAACCAACAAATGAACCAATGATCCAACCAACCAACCAACTAACCAACCAATGAATGAACAAACCAACCAACCAACGAATCCAACCAATGAACCAATGATTTAACCAACCAACAAACCAACCAACCAATTAACCAACCAACCAGCCAATCAAGGAATGAACCAACCAGCCAACTAATGAATGATCCAACCAATGAGCCAATGATCCAACCAACCAACTAACCAACCAACCAGCCAATCAATGAATGAACCAACCAACCAACTAATGAATTAACCAACCAATGAACTAATAATCCAACCAACTAACCAACCAACCAGCCAATTAGTGATTGAACCAACCAACAATTCAACTAACCAACCAACCAACCAACAAACCCACCAACGAACAAACCCACCAATGAATGAGCCAACCAACCAATAAACAATAAATAAATTCTATTATGAATAGTATGAATAACATTCATTTTGCTAATCACATTTATTACGATAGTTTTTGTGTAATAAATTCACTTTAAAAATACTGTATTTATATATTTGGGGGAAAAATGCACTGGAACTGATTATTTTTACATTGATTATTTTATTATTATTGATTTCTTTTGCATGAATACATGTGTTGTATTGTAATCTTGCCAATCCTTGTCATTAAGATGCATTTGTTTCTTTGTTCATTTGTTTGCTTATTTCTTTTCTCTCCATGCAGCCTCTGGACTTTGAAGAACAAACAGAACATAAACTCAGCATCTCCGTAGAGAACGAAGAGCCGTATTTCTCTTGTGTGGTAAAGGAGAGATCTCCAAGTGGCCTCTGGACTGTCATGTCAAATCCATCAAAACCATCCTCTAAGAACATTACCATCACAGTGGAAGATGCAAACGACCCTCCATATTTCACAGATCCAGTACGGAAAGTCATTTTGGAAGAAAATGGTGCTGTTGGAGCTTTTGTGGACCAAGTGAAAGCAGTAGATCCTGACACTGGACGTCCCCATAAACTAGAGTATGTTTCTCATGTGTTTCATTAAATCAAAAGAATCATTTTGCTTAACTGGACACTAAAATGACAGTTAAAATGTCTAGATCTATACACTACCTGGGTTGCAGCTAGAAGGGCATCCACTGTGTAAAACATATGCTGGATAAGTTGCCGGTTGATTCCGCTGTGGTGACCCCTGATGAATTAATGAATGAATATCAAAAGATCAAGGAAAATGGGATTTCTCAATTCATGACTCATTTAATAAAACGACAATGCAAGTTGGCTTTAACTGTCCAGAGGTGTCTAAATACATTTTGGTTGGGAGATTTAGTGTACTTGTTAATATTATGTTTCCTGTATTATAGGTATTCTATTGAACACGACCCTGCCGGCTGGTTCAGAGTAGACAAAACAACCGGAGAAATCTTTGTAAAAGAGACAGTGGACAGAGAATCAAATTATGTGACCAACGGGACTTACACAATTCTTGTCCATGTGACAGAAAAAGGTAATAAAATATGGATGCACATCTAAATCCATCCATTTCTCAATGTGCTTGTCCTGCAAATTGGATTTCAGGGATGCTGGAGTTATTGTTGGAATAATTATTCAATTCCATGCGTGTTCAATAAAAAAAGGTCAGGAGAGAGTTTTCTTCAATGTCAAAAATATTAGTCATTTATTGGAAACAAATGAATAATTCGATTCACAGAATTCTAGTAATCCCTAATGCAATGCAAGTATTACATTCAGGAGGTGCGCAACAATTTTCATTTCCTGGTGGGGTTTAGTGGAATTCGTCACTTGTCAATCATTCTCCAGTCCTCCGTTGGCCGCACCCATACATACATCCTCTTTTTCTACAAATTCTGAAGCATAAGACTTCTCAACTGCAAATATTCTGTATTAATTTTCAACCCGTCTCTGCTTACAGGAAGTTTAGCTGCAGAGCTCAAGTTAATTTTAGACAATCAGGTCTTTGCATTTGTATCAGCTTCATCTACTTCTGCAAAAATGCTTCATCACACTCAAAAGAAGTTTGATTAATATCACCGTAAGCAGTACAAATACAATTGTTTAATGAAAAGAAAAAGAGACAAAAATAATAATAAATATAGTCCTTTTCCAACACTATCCCAGCATTTTAGGTCTTAACCAGTCTGTATAGTCTGCATTACACCTCCTTTTCTCTGTTGAAATTCTGATTTTCCACACCAGATGATCACCCTCCAATGACAAGCACTGCCACGATTCAGGTCTACGTGGAAGACAAGAATGATAACGTCCCCTTGCTAAAGGAAAACAGGGTTTCTGTCTGTCAGTCTGACCAATCGTCAAGTGCAGAGGTCTCAGCGCAGGACCTTGATGGAGATCCCTACAGTGGGCCGTTCAGTTTGGAAATTATAGGAGACCATAAGGAAGGATGGAGTTTTGACCCAAGCTATGGTAAATAATAATATTATTTCTTAAGCTTGTGTCACACTATGTGATTTTTAATCATCCTAATTCATAATTGTAGCATGTCAGATTGCATGAACATGATCCCTATGTCACACTATAAGATCTTAGCCATAATGTCGAACTGAATAACAAACATGCGAAAAGTTTGACGTTATCCATCTGAGACACTTACACTATCCCACTTTCTGACATGATACATCACGGCAAACAGAAACAAACTGTAGCACTAATTTGCTCAGAGCCAGTGTTGGGGAATAACTAGTTACATGTAACGGCGTTACGTAATTTAAATACAAAAGAAATGTAACTGTAATTCATTGCAGTTACTGAGAAAAAATGTGTAATTAAATTACAGTTACTTAAGAAAATGTTAAAGATTACAAATGGGGTTACATCTAATTTAAAAAAAAAAAAAAAAATCTGGATATGTTAAATAATATTAATCTGTTGCTTTACCTATTTTTGATATGCAAGCTTCTGCTAAGGCCATTTATTAAAGCGGTGCTATTCTGCTATAACTACATTTCTCAGTAGCGTGACGGTAGCGTTGCTACTTTCTAAATCAAATAGCTTTTCAGTAGCGAAGCTATTTTTTTAGTCAAGTAACACAGTAGTGTCCACTGCTGTGAGGCCGGTGTCTAGCTCATGAAAATAAAGCCATATGATGGCGAGAATGACAATTTCTTCTTCTACCTGTTTTTCGGTGGTCGACAACAAACTTTTTGGTGCGATATTGCGATCTCTCGCTCTGGGGTGCGTTTCCCAAAACCATCGTTAGCCAACTAAGGTCGCAAGTTCCGTCGTTACAAACACAGTTTGTTGATTTGCCGTTTCCCAAATCCATCGCTCCAACGAACATTCGCAAACTGCGTCGCAAACTTGAGCACTTGAAACGACACCTTTGGAGCTGTAGTTAGAAACATAGTTCCTGGCTGTGTTCTATTCCCACTTATCCCCCCTATGCCCTATTCATTTAGAACATTCTAACATTCAAAGTTGGAAATATTAAAAATAAAAAAGCATTAAGGTCATTTCTCTTAGGTGTAATTTGCTTTTAAAGTATTTTTACAGTTCAGTTTTAGCGATCTTTATGTTTACAATTGTGCTCCCTTCGCAGTGCACTTTGAAAACATTGATATCATTTTGAACACAGCCTCATGGCGAAAGCTATAGGCAACATATTATTTAAAAGCGGAATATATGTTACATCTCTAAAGCTTGTGAAAACAAAAAACAGCATACGTTAATTCTTTTATTTTATAGTGGGTTATTTATTTAGTATCTGTACTTTCTGCTGTGGTATACGTGTCAAATTGTAAAAAACTTTTTAAAAAAAAAATAATAATAATCATCATCATTAATATTATTATTAAAGTAAATATATTTATAATAAATCGCCTCGTTATTTATTTATTTATTTATATGATTTATATATGATATTAGAATAGTGTTAGCTTTTGTAAGTGATTTTATGTTTTAGAATAGAATATGTAATGTTCAACTTCACAATAATATTAGTAAAGCAAACACAGGCCCTATATGTGCCATTTACATATATTTCAGTGAATATGGAAAACGAGTGCATGTTTTTACCAAAACTAATATTGGATTTTATTTTAAATGCGTGTTTGTGTAAAACAATATAATTTGCACAAAGAAATTATGGGGTTGTTCTCTAAAGAAGTAGTTACTCCACCCAGTTTAGAGTATCGTTATGGGCGTTTTACGTTATGACTAACATGGTTCAAGCGATGGATCTGCGACAGAGAAACTAGGGGTTTTGGGAAACACTCGTCACTACATCGTTCTTTTCCCAAACGATGCATCATACTAAGATAGTTCAGCCGCGAGTTACGTCGTTGTTTGGGAAACGCACCCCTGGTCGGTGATGTCGTCAACCAAGGCAATCATTGCTTGATGGAAAGATTACTGAGGGAGAGGAGGTCTATATATATATATATATATAGTTTACTGTTGTAAAGGCTAAAGTATACTATGGTAATTACTATTAGTTCATGATAGTTACTAATGATACTACAATATGTTGTGTAATTCATTAATGAAGAGTTGTATTGCAAATGCCACAAAAAACCCTGCAGAACTAACTAAAATTTAGATATTGTAATAACAGTAAACAATGTTTTTGTTATAAGGTCTGGGTTTCTCAGCAGCGGACATTGTCATATTTGGTTAATTTTAGAGTGCAGTGAATGGGAGAGTACAACAAATTATTTTTTTACAATTCTATATGCTCAAATAATAACAGAAAAACTCCACGATGGTGTTATCAAGACTTTCAGAAAATAGAAAAAAAAAAACAATTCTCTGAGACTGATAACGGCAGCCAGAAGATAGAACAACATCAAATTTACTGCCCCGCTGATAGACACTGCATTTGAAACACCTCACATAGATAGTACTTAGTTTGTTTCTAATTTGATGCAAAAAGGATGTAATAGACACATAAATACATACAGTATAAATGTACATAATTAAAAAAAAATCTAAATATTAAAAACTTTCAAGGATTTAAAATAAAACTCCCTATAAGACAAGTCATTTTACATCTTTGAAATGTCTCTCGAGCAATATGCTCGGGCATTCTGTCTGAATGGGGAAACATCAAATGCTCCAGAACTGTTTGCCAAGCTTACGTTTACATTACATATTTGGAACCACCAATAATCCCACATTCTGACACGATACCTCACGGCAAACAAAAACAAGCCGTAGCAGTAATTTGCTCACAGCATGCCCCAGTGGACCCTTTTCACATTTACGGGTTTCTCAAAAGTGGATGTTGTCTTATTTGGTTAAATTTAGAGTGCAGTGAATGCGAGAGTACAACAAATATTTTTTTTAACAATCCTATAAGCTCAAATAATACAATAAAAACTCCACGATGGTGTTATCAAGACTTTCAGAAAAAGAAAAACAATTCTGTAAGATTGATAACAGCAGCCGGAAGATGCATGTTAAATGTCAAATATACTGTCCTGCCCATAGACGCTGCATTAGAAACACCTCACTTAGATAGTACTTAGTTTTTTGTAATTTGATGCAAAAATGATGTAATACACACATAAATACATATCAATGTACAAACATTTTTTTAAAATCAAAATAATAAAAACTTTTAAGGATTTGAGATCAAACTCCCTATAAGGCAAGTCATTTCACTCGGCGGCCATCTTTGAAATCCCTCTCGGGCAGTATGCTCGGGCATTCTGTCTGAATGGGGAAACATCAAATTCTCCAGAACTGTTTGCCAAGCTTACGTTTACATTACATATTTGGAATCACCAATAATCCCACATTCTGACACGATACCTCACAACAAACAGAAACAAGTCGTAGCAGTAATTTGCTCACAGCATGCCCCAGTGGGTTTCTCAGCAGCGGACGTTGTCATATTTGGTTAAATTTAGAGCGCAGTGAATGGGAGAGTACAAATATGCTCAAATAATACAATAAAAACTCCATGATCGTGTTATCAAGACTTTCAGAAAAAGAAAAACAATTCTCTGAGACTGATAACTATTCATACTACTCACATTCATACTATATTTTGTAACGTCATGTAGTAAATTCAAATTAAAATGTAGTACTTACTGAGTCGTAGGCGATTTTGGACGCAGCCTAAGTGTTCTCAACATTTGGCTAGTCTTTTGATTGAAAGCCCATAGTCCACTAGGCTCATTCTGAAAACGTAACCCTATATAAATTTCTGGAGATTGCGAATTATGTAGCCAGAGGTAGGTATGGCTGCATTCCGTATTTAAAACGAACGCTACGGGCTGGTATGACTCCGTTCCTTTTTGCGCTTACCAGCTTAGTAGCTCGTCATGTATGTCGGCGGACTTGAGACGCAGAGAGGAGTTGACCATGACGACGGGGTTCGAGTTCCAGAAAGCAGCTAAGGCAAAAACAGAAGCCAAAAAATATTGCTTTTCAAAACTGTCGGTTGGGTTTAGGGAAGTGGGTGAGCGGGTCAATCGGTGCTTTTGAAAACACTATTGGTACGGTTAAGGGAAGGAGGAGGGTGGGTCAGTCGATCAGTCAGTCAGTCAATCAGTCAACAGCGGCCTCTGGTGGATTTATGCGAGAACAGCAGGTGCAAACGGCACTCGCAAGATAAATTCGAGATCTGAAAAAGCATACACAGTGCCCTCTGGTGGATTTGTAAAAACAAAAACTCCTAAAAATGTAGCTCCTGGGACGTATTTGGTGCTCTCCGGAAATGTATATAGCGGTAGATTTTCAGAATGAGCCTGGGTTGCATAGTCCATCACCTTTCTTTAATCTTTTTTGACTTTGTCTTTTAGGTTACACCGTGCATTTGGTGAAGGATAAAAGAGTTTATGCGAGCCTGTACACACTGAGTGTGAAAATCGCTGATAAGCAGGGCAGGTTTGTGCTCCAGAACCTCACTGTCGCTGCGTGTGATTGTGCCGTCTCACCAAACTGTCTGCTCCAGCGCAACACACAGCAAAAAGTGGGAAATGGTCTGTTAGGAATTACCATTTTTGCCACACTCATGGTTTTGGGTGAGCAGTTGATTATTTTTACCAATAATTACCTATAAATAAAGCATAATAAATGGCTTGCTGTGCGTTAAGTTAAGTTTCACAAACTAATTTCAAGAGGAGCACGTGATATGATTGATCGCGTCTGGTCTCATTCGTAATCACTAATAATCCAATCAGATTATTCCAAACTCATAATAAATAGCCTGTCTAGCATTACTCCCTTATCTTCGTTTTTGAAGAATCCCCCCATTTACCCCATGTCCCTCTTTTCCTCGTTTACCATGGGGATCTCTCGGGAACTACCTGATCTCTTATCCCTCTTACATGCTTATTGATTAGGCGGGAGCCCTGGGCTCAACTATATCCAAGCTGAAGGTTCTCTCCCGGGACAGCATGCCAAACCTTCTATTAATATCAAGCAATATCGAAGGGCAGTTGCCGCCATGAAGTGCATTTAAAATCCTTTAACACACAACAAGCCATTGATTATCCCACTTATTTCATGGTCAGTGCCAAGTTAAATACAAACTAAAATTTGTTTTGCTCTTTTTGTGCAATATTTGACTGAATTTTTACTGTGATCAATACTGACTGGAACTACCTGTGTTTCAGCGAAAATAATGCACATGCTCCAGCCATTCAGAACCAAGAATTTCAACAGACCAAAATTATTTGATTAGCATGATTCTAATACCCTGACCGGCCACATTATTAGGTACACCTTACTAGTACCAGGTTGGATCCCCTTTTGCCTTCAAAACTGCCTTAATCTTTCGTGGCATAGATTCAACAAGGTACTGGAAATATTCCTCAGAGATTTTGGTCCATGATAGCAGATTTGTCGGCCGCACATCCACAATGCGAATTTCCCATTCCACCACATCCCAAAGGTGCTCTATTGGATTGGGCTCTGGTGACTGTGGAGGCCATTTGAGTACAGTGAACTCATTGTCATGTTCAAGAAACCAGTCTAAGATGATTTACACTTTATGACATGGCGCGTTATCCTGCTGAAAGTAGCCATCAAAAGATGGTTACACGGTAGTCAAAAAGGAATTGACATGGTCAGCATCAATACATTGACACAATGCTCAATTGGTACTATTGGGCCCAATGTGTAATGAAATGTGTATTTATATAGCGCATTTATTGTGTATGGCCATACACCCAAAGCGCTTCACAATCATGAGGGGGGTCACACCACTCCACCACCAATGTGCAGCATCCACTTGGATGATGTGACGGCAGCCACAGGACAACGGCGCCAGTGCGCTCACCAGACACCAGCTATTGGTGGAGTGGAGAGACAGTGATAAAGCCAAATTGGTGGATGGGAATGATTGGGAGGCCATGATCGATAGGGCCGATTGAGGAAATTTGGCCAGGACACTGGGGTTACACCCCTCCTTTTTTAAGAGAAGTGCCATGGGATTTTTAGTGACCACAGAGAGTGTGTCAAGAATATCCCCCACACCATTACACCACCACCAGCAGCCTGAACCATTTATACAAGGCAAGATGGATCCATGCTTTCATGCTGTTGATGCCAAATTCTGACCCTACCATCCGAATGTCGCAGCAGAAATCGAGACTCATCAGACCAGGAAATGTTTTTCCAATTTTCTATTGTCCAATTTTGGTGAGCCTGTGCGAATTGTAGCCTCAGTTTCCTGTTCTTAGCTGACATTAGGGGCACCAGGTGTGGTCCTTTGCTGCTGTAGCCCATACGCCTCAGGGTACGACGTTTTATGCATTCAGAGATGCTCTTCTGCATACCTAGATTGGTTATTTGAGTGGTTATTTGAGTCACTGTTGTCTTTCTATCTGCTCCAACTAGTCTGGCCATTCTTGCCTGACCTCTGGCATAAACAAGGCATTTGTTGATGCCAGATGGTTGTGCGTGAAAGTCCCATTAGATAAGCAGTTTCTGAAATACTCAGACCAGCCTGTCTGGCACCAACAACCATGCCACATTCAAAGTCACTTAAATCACCTTTCTTCCCCATTCTGAAGCTCAGTTTGAACTGCAGCAGGTCGTCTTGACCATGTCTACATGCCTAAATGCATTGAGTTGCTGCCATGTGATTGGCTGATTAGAAATTAGCGTTAACGAGCAGTTGGACAGGTGTACCTAATAAAGTGGCCGGTGAGTGAATATTGAAACAATCACAATATGGTACTTACTTGTATGTGTGTGAGTGCATGACTATTTGATGTCAAAGAGTAAAACATCTTGAATCTAAAGTTGTTTTTCCTGATAGCATTTCTGCTGCTGACCCTCACCTGCTCTTGCGGGAGTGTGAAATCTCTGGCACAAGTAGACAATGTCTTAGAAGATGCCCTTCTGTCATCAAATATTGAGAAACCAGGCACAGATTGTATGGTAATATCTATCTATCTATCTATCTATCTATCTATCTATCTATCTATCTATCTATCTATCTGTCTGTCTGTCTGTCTGTCTGTCTGTCTGTCTGTCTGTCTGTCTGTCTGTCTGTCTGTCTGTCTGTCTGTCTGTCTGTCTGTCTGTCTGTCTGTCTGTCTATCTATTGTTCTATCTATCTATCTATCTATCTATCTATTGTTCTATCTATTGTTCTATCTATCTATCTATCTATCTATCTATCTATCTATCTATCTATCTATCTATCTATCTATCTATCTATCTATCTATCTATCTATCTATCTATCTATCTATCTATCTATCTATCTGTCTGTCTATCTATCGTTCTATCTATCGTTCTATCTATCTATCTATCTATCTATCTATCTATCTATCTATCTATCTATCTATCTATCTATCTATCTATCTATCTATCTATCTATCTATCTATCTATCTATCTAGCGTTCTATCGTTCTATCTATCTATCTATCATGTGGAAAAGTTAGGACAACCTATTGAATTTTATGACCTTTCATGATCTTACAATTCGTAAAAGAAAACCTCATATGAACAACAACATGGCATAATGCACCATGGCATTAATTATGTAACAAAACAGCTCAAAATGGAAAAGCAATGAATGACAAATGTAGGACACTCTTACTGTTTTCACAATAATAATTGCTCCAAAGCAGCTTTACAAAAGGTGGACATTATCACATTACACTCAAAATCAGAAAGTTAAGCAGTTGTGTATTGGGCGGGATAGTATGTAAACATAGTTATCCTGCAGTTATTCAATATATTGTGTCCTTTTCAAAGAGGTCTTGTCTATGTGTATAATACATTTTTATTCATTCATTCATTTTCCTTCAGCTTAATCCCTTTGTTCATCAGGGATCTCCACAGTGGAATTACCCGCCAACTTATCCAGCATATGTTTTACTCAGCTTATGCCCTTCCAACTGCAACCCAGTACTGGGAAACATCCAAACACACTCATTTACACACATACACTACGGCCAATTTAGTTTATTTAATACACCTATACCGCATGTCTTTGGACTGTGGGAGAAACTGGAGCACCCGGAGGAAACCCACGCCAACACTGGGAGAACACATTACCTAAGTGTTTGTGCTGTCCTTGAGGTTCTCATTGGTATCATCTCTTCAAGTCTTTTTATTATGCCCTGATAGGAAAAAAATATGGAATTCAGAAAGATGATCTAACTTTTTTCACATGGCTGTATATATAATCCATCTGTTACAGTTTTTTCTCAGTCGCTTTGGTGCATTTCTCGCAACACTATTTACATTTGCACAACAGTTAATGCATTTCTCAAAACAATCAGTACAAACTGCAAAACCTAGTTGATAACCTGCAAAAGCTTGTCACTGGCTCAAAATGGATAGCTCATTCCTCAAACGCAAGCATTCATGTCAATGAAAGTGTCAATGTCATCAAGATGAAAAGTCCTGACACCATTGTCTATGAACAAGATAGTCAAATGGCTTTGTCATGTTTTATTATGACAGTTTTTCCAATGCAAAAAAGTCAGATTTTGGTGACACTTCCTGAAAATGCTCAAGACAACACTACAATTGCTACAATTGCATTACAATATTGCAGTACATATTGGAACTGAACCTACAATGTACACAGGTCTGTAAATCATTCATGAAATTGTTCAATTTAGAAGACATTTACAGGAAAAAAAAGATTAACATTTTTTAAATAAAATTTGCTTGACAGATTTTGACAACTAGTTCAACATTTTTGTATGTAATGACTCAAGTAATGAAATGAGGACTATTGGTTTTATATGGAATGACTATTCAGCATCCACAAGTTTAGTTACAGTTTTTCTCAGTCGCTTTGGTGCATTTCTCACAACACTATTTACATTTGCACAACAGTTAATGCATTTCTCAAAACAATTAGTGCAAACTGCAAAACCTAGTGGATAACCTGCAAAAGCGCGTCATTTGCTCAAAATGGAGAGCTCACTCCTCAAAAGCAAGTATTCTTGTCAATGAAAGTGTCAGTGTCATCAAAATGAAAAGTCCTGACACCATTGTTTCTGAACAAGATAGTCAAATGGCTTAGTCATGTTTTCATCATGACACTTTACTCTGTACATTTTTTCCAATGCAAAAAAGTCAGATTTTGGTGACACTTCCTGAAAATGCTCAAGACAGCACTATATACTATTTGCACAGCCATTTGAAAACTACAGTAAAGTTTACTGCATTTAGTGAGGTATCTGAGTACAAGACACTGAATATGTGTTTCACATTTTTACTGCATTTGCTCTTTACAATTCTAATTTATTCACAGCAATGTGCAAAAGAATAAATACACCCTTTTTTACAACAAACAAACTTCCTTTGGGTAGAGCTGTGCACAACTGTGAACAATATTGCAGTACATATTGGAACTGAACCTACAACATACACAGGTCTGTAAATCATTCATCAAATTGTTCAATTTAGAAGACATTTTCAGTGAAAAAAAAATTTCTAAATAAAAAGAGCTTGACATATTTGGACAACTAGTTCAACATTTTTGTATGTAATGACTCAAGTAATGAAATGAGGACTATTAGTTTTATATGGAATGACTATTCAGCAGACACAAGTTTAGTTAATTTTGACTGACATGACATAAGCAAATGATAATGTTACAAACAGCAGAGAGTTGTATGAAAGCAATTGATGCATGTCCAAAAGCATTTGCAATTTGCTGGAAAGAATGAGAAACTGCTACTATGATGTGCACAAATGACTAATTGTTTTGAGAAATGCATTAACTGTTGTGCAAATGTAAATAGTGTTGTGAGAAATGCACCAAAGCGACTGAGAAAAAACTGTAATATATACACTGCCTGACAAAAGTCTTGTCGTCGATCTCAGTTGTAAGAGCAACAAATAATAATTTGACTTCTAGTTGATTATTTGGAAAGTGGCAGAAGGTAGATGTTCCTGATAAATCATCTGTTGAACTGCATTCACAAATACTGTATCACAAATACAGTATCACAAATACTGTAGAAGACATATTGGAAGCCACATGGACCTAAGATTCTCACAGTAATCAATCAATTTTGGTGAAGAAAAAATCATGGTTTGGGGTTACATCCAGTATGGGGCCGTGTGAGAAATCTGCAGAGTGGATGGCAACATCAACAGCCTGAGGTATCAAGACATTTGTGCTGCCCATTACATTACAAACAACAGGAGAGGGCAAATTCTTCAGCAGGATAGCGCTCCTTCTCATACTTCAGCCTCCATATAAAAGTTCCTGAAAGCAAAGAAGGTCAAGGTGCTCCAGGATTGGCCAGCCCAGTCACCAGACATGAACATTATTAAGCATGTCTGGGGTAAGATGGAGGAGGCAATAAAGATGAATCCAAAGATTCTTGATGAACTCTGAGAGTCCTGCAAGAACGTTTTCTTTGCCATTCCAGATGACTTTATTCATATATTATTTGAGTCATTGCAGAGATGTACGGATGCAGTCCTCCAAGCTCATGGGAGTCATACACAATATTAATTATTTTTCCACTGCAGCATGACTTTATATTCTATACTGTACATTATTTCTGTTAAGTGACAAGACTTTTGTCTAAGCAAAGTCAGACCTTAGTGTCCTAAAAAATTAAAAATCAAGGCATGATCATATTTTATTTTGGTAAAATAAGCATAATCTAGAGACCTTTGCCTCATATAAGCTACTTCTGACACCAAATGATCAACTAGAAGTCAAGTTATTATTTGCTGCTCCTAAAACTTAGATAGGCGGCAATACTTTTGTCAGACAGTGTATATCTTTCAGAGTTTTAAGACTACAGCATGACAAATAACTGTTCTATCATTTTTTATTATTAAAGGTCCCGACAACTCTACTGAGGAAAGCATCTGTCAGTCAGTCAAAGGAAACAACTCTTGTTAATAACTGGGCTCAAAAGAAAGCTGAGGTTCAGCAGGTATGGAAAACATCCCTGTACTGAGGTCTTGTGGAAACATTACAAAACTGATACCAAAAAAATAACAGTGATATTTTTATTTGTTGATCACAGGTGTCTAGCAAAACTGTGACTTCTACTCCAAGTTCGCCAGTTCGACTGGAGTCTTGGTCTAGAGACAGATCACAGTACTATTCCAGTGAGGTAATAGAGTGATTACGCATCTAAATATGAAGAGTTCAAAGCTTCTAAGTGGCTTCTGAAATGTTATTCTATAATGAGCATTTTTCTCATATGTTTAAGTGTAAGTTTAACATTTACTCTTCTGCTCTTAAGAATCAGTCATGGATGTGGAAGCAGTACCAAAGTGACAACCACTACCAGGTAAATCTGTCACAAATACGCAAGAGACCCAAATGCAAGTGAATGCAAGTTGATTTATTAACAGGGATAACAGGAAATAACAGCTGGTATAGATCTTACCAGATATTGAGGAATAGGGTAGAGCAATGATGCATCTCTCAAGGAAATCGACAACGCTAAACAGCGGTAATAGTTCTTCAGAGCAACAGATCCAGAGGGAAGTCTCTCATGGACATCTCACCAGATATTGAGGGAAGAGGTAGAGCAATAATGCATCTCTCAAGGAAATCGACAACGCTTAACAGCGGTAATAGTTCTTCAGAGCAGCAAAACAAAGTGAATCTCTTGTGAGTGTCATCAGTGCAAACAGCGGTAACAACTTCAATGAAACCAAGCCATGCTTGACAAGTCCAAAAGCAACAGACTCTATGATGACTCACAGGAACAGACACAGACGTGAACCACAACGAACTGACAACACGAGATACAAACACTGAACAGATAAAGGCGCGGTAACGCGCTGCACCTGTTGTTCACTGATTAACAGCTGAGCGATGCTGAGCAACAGCAAAGCACGTGACCGCTCAGCTGACGACATGTAAACACACACAGCCACGCGGTGAAGGTGCACCCAAACAAACACATCCACACACACACACATACAAGAGAAACAGACAGATCCACAACCGTGACAAAATCTTAATCATGTTAACACTTCTAAACTTGTTCTTCTTCAGTAAAACTGTACTCTCGTTGAATCCTAAAATCTGTAATATATAGGGTTTTCTTTACTCTCCTTAGGGCTCCACATTTAGCAGGAGGGGCTCGCAAAGAAGAGCGAAAACCAATTTCATCAGCCCATCCACTTTACAAAGCTTGCTAACTCAGGTATATTTCAAGCAATAAATTCATCTGTAACACTTTACAATACCTATGTATGAATAATGATGCTTTAATATGTAAACTAAACATTACTTTATTATGAGTTAGTGATGAGGTAAAGCGTGGGCTAATCATGAACTAACTTTATTACAACATGAGTCACAAGAGTTCATGTGTTAATAACGGCTACCTTAATTGTTAGTTCATGTTGTTAATTAATGTATTAATTAACATTTAAGTTTAAGCTGAATGTAACCAAAATGAACTCATGAGCTGTTATTGTAGCATGACTTTACTTGGAGGGGTACAAATTTCTCTTGGGAGTGCAATTCGCGCCTGCTGTTCTCGCATAAATCCACCAGAGGCTGCTGTCGACTGACTGACTGACCAACCATTCAATCCCCCCACCCACTCTTACCTGCCAACACTTCTGTTCTACCAGAAAACTAATTTCACCCCACCCAAAGCTTTTTGGTACAGTCTGTAACATCCCCGGGTCGCCAGCTTTGGTATAGTATTTATCTGATCGCAGCGGCCACCTAAAACCCAGTCCATAGTACCGTTACTAACACCACAGTACAGTTACTAACCAGTTCTTAACTATGTTATTTAGACAAACACATACCACCACACCCCCAACACACCTGTCTCCCAGAATTTTGGATGGTACACACCCACCCCCTTTCCAAAACTCAACCGATGATGTTTTAAAAAGCACAGATTGACCAGCGCCCACTGACTGTGTTTTGAAAAGCGATTTACTGTTATGACATGACTTTACTTGGAGGGGCACATCACCATTAACTCATCCTTAACTGCTCTGTGTTTATGTTGATGTTGACAGAACACTTTTCTATTGTTGTTCAATGTAAACGCACTAGACGGACATACATAAGGAGTTCATGCGTAGTTAATGCTGTGTTCACACCAGACGCGGAATGCGTGGATAAATCACGATATTCGCACGTAAATAGACGCGTGAACATTTGAGTTTACTCGCTTCATTCGCACGTCAAAATCCGCTTCATTCGCGCATCAAATCTGCTTAATTCACGCATCAAATTCACTTCAGAACAGACGCGGATTCGCGTAATGGGCAGGGCTTCTGTTTGCCCGGTGACTGTAGCTTCTTTGCTAAATGGCTAACATGGATTTTATTGAGTAAATAACTGTGTTTATGTGCTTTTATGAAGGCTGAAAAACAGCATTGATACGTTTGGAGCAGTGTCTGAGTCCACTACATCTGTTCAGAGGTGCACCCAGCTCTGTGAGTTCATAAACTCTTCCAGAAACTTTACCTGGATGACGGAGGCTTTCAGCGGTGCTTCTGACTGCGCCGAGCCCAGTTTGATGAACTGTTGTCAGTGTCGGCTGGAGAATTTCCCCCGGGACACCAACAACAGGCGATACGTCACAATCACGCCCCCACAAGAGCAAGCTCCTGATTGGTCCTGAATGTCCGCTAAAGATCAGATTTTCCAACTCTAGCGTTTTGCGTGTGAAACGACGCGCCATTCGCGCCATCCGCGTCATTTGCGACGCGCCATTCGCGCATATCACGCCGCAGGATGTCTATTCGCGCCTTTGCATTGACTTAACATGTAAATCACTCGCACTTGATGCTTCTTCCGTGTCTGGTGTGAACACAGCATTAAGAATGGGATGATGTGCCCCTTCAAGTAAAGTAATATAATTATAATTGACAATATAAAATATTAACAATGACAATATAATTATACATTAACGTCATGAGTTCATGTTGGTTAATCTAGGCATAAAATAATGTGGTAATTAATACGTTAAGTAACAAACAAGCATGTACTAACAAGTAATTAAGGCAGCCGTTATTCACACATAAACTCACGTGACTCATGTTGTAGTTAAAGTTATGATTAGCGTACACATTAACTCATCATTAGTTCATAATAAAGTATTGTTTAGTTTACATATTAATACATGATTATTCATGTACTGTTATTGTAAAGTGTTACCAATTCATCTTCCATTTACCAACAGATAAATTCAGAGTTAATTAATTAACTTCCTCAATTTTCAGAGGTTACATTTAATGCAGTCTCAAGAAAATGAGTTGCTGGATTATGAGCCTCATCTTTACGCCCTTGAGGACAACACGGACAAACTTGCAGACTTGGACCCCTTAGACCTGCCCAGTAATGAGTTTAATCCTGATCTGCTTTCTGACCTTGGACCTGCATTTAAGAAACTGGCTTCTATCTGTAATCCAGGGTTAAAACAGAATTAATGATTGTCTAGTGATCAGTTACTGATCAGTCTGGGTCCAGTTAATTGTTACAAAGGGGGAAGAAACAGCAAAAGATTTTAATCTTAATGTCTTTAAATGTCTTTTATATGTCATAATTGCACTGGTCAATTTAATTGGGAATGTTTTTTGTTTGTTTGTTTGTTTGTTTTTTTTGCTCTCATTCTGAAAACGTACCCCTATATACATTTTTGGAGAGCGCCACATACGTCCCAGGAGCTACGTTTTTTTTGCAGTTTTTGTTTTCACGAATCCACCAGAGCCTGCTGTGTACGCTCTTAGAGATCTCAAATTTCTCTCGGGAGTGCAAATCGCGCCTGCTCTTCTCACGTAAATCCACCAGAGGCCGCTGTCGACTGACTGACTGACCAACTGTATGATCCCCCCACCCACTCATACCTGCCAACACTTTTGTTTTTAATAGGAGTGTCCCGTATTTCAGATCCATCTCCCACCACCCACCTGTTTTGTTATTTCTCCCAGAAAACTCCCATTATTTCCCCTCCGCCCTGGTCCTCAGCTTTTTGGTACAGTCTGTAACATCCCCTGATCGCCAACTTTGGTATAGTACTTATCCGATAGCAGCGGCCACCTGAAACCTGGTCCATAGTACATTGACTAACACCACAGTACAGTTACTAACCAGTTCTCAACTGTGTTATTTAGACAAACACATACCGCCACACCCCCAACACACCTGTCTCCTGGAATTTTGGAGACAAATATTTACAGGTACACACCCAAGCCCCTTGGAGTTCCTTAACCCAACCGATAATGTTTTTAAAAGCACTAATTCACCAGTGGCCAACGACTTCCCTAAACCCAACCTACAATGTTTTGAAAAGCTTTCCAGAAAAAGAAAAGCCCCCTGATTTTTACCACAGTATCACCCTTACTTGTTTATTTTTATTATTGATTTATTTGTATTTTTTTTTTTTTGGGGTTTGTCGCCGTACTCGAACTCGTTGTTTTTGTCGCCGTACTCGAACGACGTTGTCACGGTCAAATTTTCTTTACATCTCAAGTCCGCTGACGTACGGTGCGAGCCACTGGACAAACTGGGGACATCGGGAAAGCTGTCCATACAGAATTAAGCGGTCAGCTGATAAGCGCAAAAAGAAACGGCGTCATACTGCCCTGTAGCGTTCTTTTTAAAGACGAAATGCAGCCATACGTACTTCTGGCTACATAATTCACAATCTCCAAAAAATGTATATTGGGTTCAGAGTGAGCCTATGTTGATTTTTTTGTGTCTTAAATGGGATAAATACTATTTTTTATATTTTAGTGGAAAAACTATGCTGCCATGTTAAATGTATATTTTACAACCTGAACTTTTCAGTTTTTAGTTTTTCACTTATAAAAATTGTTTAAAATCTCCTGAGGGTGGAAGATATATATACAGTGGGAGACATAACTATTGAACAAGTCACCATTTTTCTCAGAAAACATATTTCTAAAGGTGCTGTTGACTTGAAATTTTCACCAGATGTTGATAACAACCAAAGAAATCCAAATATATGAAAAGAAAACAAAGCTACATAAGTTATGTGTAATAAAATTAAATGACACAGGAAAAGTATTGAACACATGAAGAAAGTGGGGTGTAGAAAGGCAGTGATAGTCCAGGCAGCAGTTGAAATTTCTCAGTAGTTCTTCAGCAACCCTCTGCCGTTCGTCATTGTAAATTAATATTAGCTTCTTCCGTCCGACATCTACATTACCAGGATGATGAAGATGATACCAGGGTGGACATTTCAGCAAGACAATGATTCAAAATACAGCTAAGGAAACTCTCAAATGGTTTCAGAGAAAGAAAATCAAGCTGTAGAATGGCCCAGCCAATCACCCGATGCTAATCCAATAGAAAATACAAAATAAAGATCAGTTCAGATAAACAAAACCCACAGAACCATCAAGATTTTTACACTCTGTTGAAGTCTGTGATAAAATCAAACCAGGGCTATGCATGTGACTTAATTCTATATATACTGTAAATATATATATATATATATATATATATATATATATATATATATATATATATATATATATATATATATATATATATATATATATATACATATATATATATGTTCACTTCTTCCACAAACCTTTATCACAAGTCCAACTCTCTAACCATTAGGCCATAGCTGTCCCTGTGCGTTTTGCACCTGCAAAGACAGGCCATTACTACCTCAGAGAACTTGCATTGATCTGTACTTCATTCTTAGTGTGATCATTTAAACCACAGGTGTCAAACTTAGCTCTGCACACTTTAGTTCCAACCCTAATTAAACACACCTGATCAAACTAATTTTAACTAAACAAGCTTTACAAGTCACACTGGACTTTTCTCCCCATAGACTTCCATTCATACACACGGGAATGCGTCAGACTGGAAAGTTTCAAGTTCCGCAGATCGTTGCGTTGGAAAGTTCAAGCTTGGTTAACTCTGACCTGTGAAATCGCATCACTTGACTGCGTGAGATCAATCAAGGATCAAAACATGAACTTTCTGTATAGAAATTTAAAATATGGAGCAATCGCTCGCTTTTTTTTAAATGTCTAATCATCTTGTAGAATTTCGCAAGCTCAAACTCTAGTGTGACCGCAGCTGTAGGCTTGTTTGATACCTACAAATAGAAGCATTAAAACAGGGCTGGAACTAAACTCTGTAGGGCTGCGACCCTCTAGGAATCAGGAATTGAGTTTGACACCTCTGGTTTACACAAATAAAACAATATGATTTAAGTAAAACAAATATTGTACTCAGGGATATAAATATGTAAATAGATATATCCTTAATAGTGTGATTTTTGACACAATGTTTGTATACATTTTAAATATATTACTATCCGTGCATAATTAAAATGCAGAAAGAACAAAAGGTTGCAGAAATGATGGGTTACTCAAAGATAATAAATGAACTTCAATGTTTTGCTAAATTTGAAGCAGTAATTGATATTTCTTAAAATGTTTGTTTTATTTTCAGAGCACTGCAGAAATCGATTGATTGCTCATCATGTATTCTTTTATTTTCTGAAAATAAAAAGTGATTGTTAATGAATAATAATTTAAGTGTGCATTTAGAAATAATACAATATGTTGTATGTCTTATAAAAATCTAAAACTTAACTGATTAATTAAAACATTACTACATTTCAAAAAAAGCAAACCAGCCAGCATGCACAAGACCTCTTGTCAAAGTAAACAATTACCAATTACAGTATTTTCAATTTTTGGTTTAACATTCCGTTAACACCCTTTTTCGTGTGTGTGTCTCCATTTCTCATGTTAATCGCAAGTGTTACTCTACTTTGACAGTTGTCTGACAGTATGGCAGACAGTTACAGTGCACAGAATATTGATGTTACGATTGGTCGGATTGCATGTCAATCAAACTGCTGCAACAGGTCAATTATGCATTAAAGTCATCATGAAACGGAAGTTAAGATTATCCTTTTTTTCACCCACTATCGTGTCATACATCCACTTAAAACAGTCTTGAAATGAGAATAAATGTAGGGCGTTGCATGATTTTGTTCTTTGGGAACCGACTGGATTGTTGAAAGTCGGGCGTTGATGTAGGAAGACTGATGAATGGATGAATTCAGAGCAGAAACGAGACCCCCACTGATAACATTCCTTTAAGACCCATTTTTGTGTGAAAAATATTTCAAATGTTAAGAGAATATGAAGCAAGAAAACAAGAAAAAAGGATTGGTGTTGATGATAGATAAACAGAAATCTTCCATAATCTCTTCGATGAACACAACTCCATTTAAAATTTTGTTTTCTTCCCTATTGCCTATACCAGTGCTTCTCAAACTCTGTCAAACTAGGGCCGGTGTCCTGCAGATTTTAGCTCCAACTTGCCTCAACACACCTGCAAGGATGTTTCTATACTCTCAGAAATAAAGGTACATGAGCTGTCACTGGGGATGTACCTTTTCAAAAGGTACACATTTGTACTTAAAGGGTCCATATTGATACCTCAGAAGTATATATTACTACCTACAAATTTTAAAAGGAACACTTTTGTACTTTTTAGATACCAATATGTACCTTTTGAAAAGGTACCACCCCAGTGACAGCTCGCGTACCTTTATTTCTGAGAGTGTAGAAAAATTAGTAAGAGCTTGATTAGCTAGCCCAGGTGTGTCTGATTGGGGTTGGAGCTAAAATCTGCAGGACACCGGACCTCCAGGACCAATATTGAGAACCCCTGCCCTATACCCTAGCTTTTATTTTTCTAACAATGTCAGAATCTTTGTATCAGTAGCACATATGCCTCCTTGCTTAAAGCCTCCTCATTCGTAAGTCGTTTAGACAAAAGCACAGGCAAAATGTCAGAGGAATGAAGATTTAAAACATCAGTTTTTTAAAAATATGTAATGATTAGTTTTAAAAGAAGGACTACATGTTCCCCTATGTCTCCTGCATCAAATCTTGGTTGCCGTTTACTATGGGCAGTATAAAGTGTGTGTCTGATCAGTAGCCGTTGTGCTTGAAATGTCACTTGTAATACATGTCTTTGTGATTGCCTTTTTAAGTTCATAAATTCATATATTTGGAGCTTTGATGTTGCTATCTCTTAGGATTTTTTGTATTTAAGTATACAGTGTATTGCCATTACAGGGCGACACGGTGGCGCAGAGCGTTCTCAAGAAGGTCTCTGGTTCGAGCCCCGGCTGGGTCAGTTGACATTTCTGTTTGGAGTCTGCATGTTCTCCCAGTGTTGGCATGGGTTTCCTCCGGGTGCTCCGGTTTCCCCCACAGTCCAAAAACATGCTGTGTGGGTTAATTGAATAAGCTAAATTGGCCATAGTGTATGAGTGTGAATGCATAGGTGTTTTACAGTGCTGGGTTGCAGCTGGAAGGGCATCCGCTGTGTAAAACATATGCTGGATGAGTTGGCGGTTCGTTCTGCTGTGGCAACCCCTGATTAATAAAGGGACTAAGGTGAAAAGAAAATGAATGAATGTATTGCCATTACAGTCACCCACATAACATTTATGTGGCCCAGATCTGGCCCACACAATCAGCTTTTGCTTGGCCCTCATGCTGCAGTGAACTACGGTACATGATTGGACCAAGTCTGGCTTCCATATAAGGGCCAAACATGGACCATATCTGGGCCAAGTCTCAGCCAAGTTAACAACTCATAATTGGGCCAGATATGTTGCTGTGTCATGGTAGAATGTTTTCTTTACTCAGAAATAATTGAAATATATTTTAAATGTGGGTCAAGAAAGGCCAAACCTACGTGGCCCACATATACATTTTTAACATCTGGGGCAAATACTACATTTGATTTGGCCCAAGTCTTATGAGTTAAGATGGTGCTAGCTCTGCCAAACCCGGGCCATGTTTGGCCCACATGCTGTATGCCAGTGCCGGATGAATGCCTGCTGTGCCAGCTTTATGCCAAATCTGGGCCAGAATTCTTTGCTACCTGGGCAGCAACACAACACACAAGCATTGTATAGCATGTATTAAATCCCCATAGTAAACTGACTTTGATAGACAAACTTAATTGACATAGTGACCTCACTGTTAGAGGTAGGGTTAAGGGTGGGGTTAAGTTTGCACATTAAAAAGCATTGCATGCATCTCACCTTGCAACTGCACCAAGTGTGCATCCAGACCCCTCTTGTTGAACCACCTGTTTGATGTCACATGGAACATTTTAAAAGTTTTGGTTCCTTTTCTGGAACTTTTTTGAGTGTCTTGGGACCATTGCGCTCTATAGAGGGTCAAAGATCTCTCAGATTTAATCTAAAATATCTTAATTTGTGTTCTGATGATAAACAAAGGACTCGGGCGGGTGGAACGATATGAGGTTGACTAATTGATAACAGAAATTTTTTTTAATGAACTAACCCTTTCTTTTTAGAAATACAGCCAAGAGTTTGGTGAATATTGGGAGATTCAGTGAAGGGGCGGTAGGGGGAGAATGATTATCTCCATGAGAGAGCACAAAAAGGTACCAGACCAGTTAGGCCAGTATTGTGTTGGTTTAAGTCCCACTATTGTTTTTGCCAAAAAATGAGGGAGATCTTAATTTAGGATAATAAGCATTTAAGGGAAAATTAGACTATTTTTAGAGATTCCCACAGCTCCATGAACTCATTCATTAGGAAAGCAGCATTAATTAGCATGAAATAGTATCCCACAATTGACCCTTTACACACCTCGCCCTACTTCTCTTTGTCAAACAAGCTTTCAGTATCGGCCATAGCACTCCCTAATCAATTTGTGCACTCCCCAGGGAAATAGTGAATCATTTCTGGGAAGGTGACATATTGATTTTAGACAGAAGCAGACATAAAGATCTGTGATATCTATACGTGGGATATATTCAGAATGTGAGTGTAACTGAAATGAAAAAAGAAAAAGAAGAAAAAAAAGACACAAGTACTGACGGACAATTCAGATCATTTGAATATAAATAAAATGCTACATATTGATTCCCTAAAATAATTCACAAACACATGCAAACAGTACCTAGAACAACACAAAACTATAAATGCATCAATTAATTTATACAGAAAGAGACAGTGAAGATTTGTATCTGGGTCTTCAAGCTATGCGGATTAAGTTGCTTCATCTCACCTGTCATCTTCTAAATCCTCAGGTAGTTATTTTGCCTCATTACAGGATTCATAAACTAAAGCTACACAGGCTGTGCTGGTCCAATAACAGAAAAGATAAGTTCAGTTTTGAGTCCTTGCATGTCAAGTTGTTAGTTTAGTAGTAATATTGTCACATCATATTTACATGCAAAGCTTAATTCTAATATCTTAATAGAAGCTTTGAGTGTAAATATAACATGACGATATTACTTCTTATATGAGAACGATCAGAATTACTGCTATGACCATTCTAGTAGTATTAATAAAATTCTGGTAGTTGCAGAACTTGCAGTGTTAAGAGGCATAAAACGGCCACTGCTCCCCAGCTTTGTACATGCAAGATACACAAGTCTAATAATTTCTCTCAGTAAGTTTATTTACTCACTTCCGACTATACAGCCAGTGTTGCCAACTATTTCCAATGAAATTTGTAAAAGTAATACAAACATTACTTTTACAAACACTACTTTTATTTGTAAAAGTAATACAAACACTTTTTGATTTTGATTTTTAAATATAACACTGATGATGAACAGTTACATTATTTTAAACAATCACAGCTTGTCTACTACTACACACCTGTGAAAGTGACAACAATTATAGCACTATTGGAATTTAGTGCTACCTAAATTGCCAACAGTTATACATGTTAACAAATATCAGTAAATTAAATGAAAGAGATTTATGAAAAACAATCTGAGCAATTTACTCTACTGAGTGAAGCCCGCAGCTACTGCTCCTTTGAGTCACTTTTTAAAAATTGCTGAAAGTACCCAAATGAATGTTAAAAAATGCTAAATTTGTTGCTAGGTGCTTTTTGAAAAAAAAGTTGCTAGGGTAATATGAAAAGTTGCTAAATCTAGCAACAAAACTGCGAAGTTGGCAACGCTGACTACAGATCAGGAGATGGCGGTATGCACCTTAAAAGCGATTCACCAATAAACACGGAGAAGAAGAAGAAGCAGCGTCAGAAAAAGAACTAGAAAAAGTTGATGCAACTTGCAAGAGGCTTAAAACGCTGTCATTTCAAACAACATTAACTAACAACGATGGCATTGGGGTCTTTTTATTCACTTTTGGTAAGCCGCATGATGGCAGTAGCCGATGAAATATTCGACTCTGTAAAAGAAAGCATAATTGAATATGAGCAGGAGATCGAGCGACTGAGGCAGGAGAACTGCTGTTTGAGGAGCAGAAGATGCAGATGTGTCGAAACTTGCAATGGTCAGTATTTATATTAATTGTTAATAAATTATCTTATTTTATATTATAAAGAGAGAGAGACCAGCATATTAACAATATTGAATGCCTGTTATATTTGAAGAATGAGGTGGAAAAATATACCATCCCTGCTGAAAAAAACTGCATATGCTAAGGTATGTTTTGATGCTGGTCTTGCTGGATTCAGTGCTGGTCTCAATGCTGGTCTTGCTGGTCCCAGTGCTGGTCCTGAGACCAGCATCTAAACATACCTTACCAGCATATGCTGTTTTCTTTAGCAGGGATATATTAGCATAAACAATGTAGTGGAATTGTTGTTTATTGAGGTAAGCTTGATTTTATATTCGCACATTCGTTAAGTGACAACTTGTGACATGCTCCCTGTATAGTTTAGCATGGTACTTTGAATATTGGGTCTGAAATCACATGCAAGTATGGTCATCAAAACAGCATTACCACAATGTATTTGACTATGAACATGTTGTACTTTGATATTCACTGGCTGCTAAAATGATTTCACTATTTAAAATTTGCAAAGAATACTTTTCTGAAATTATTATTAATGAGAAAGTCCAAATATGTGAATATAAAACCAACTTTACCTCAGTGTTTTGTTAGTACCTACTAACTGTACTACTGCTAACTAACTATGCTGTTAGTTGTTTCAGAGATTCCGTATAACAGTGATATTTTATGTATATGAATATAAGCTGGTTATGCTATGTATATTTATTAACACCAGCAGTTTTATGTGGTTTTAAAAGGTTTAGATAATTGCTGTGTTTAAAGAAGAATTCTTTTTAAAGTTAATTTGAGTATTGTGGTAAAGCTGGTTTTATATTTGCACATTCATTCATTTTTGAACCGTGACAATTTCTGATATGCTACTTGCAATATTCTGTCTGAAATCGCATGCAAGTGTGACTTCAAAACAACATTAGCATTGTTTAATTCAGTGTTTCTCAACCACGTTCCTGGAGGACCACCAGCACTACATGTTTTGGATTTTGGATCCTTTGTCTGTCACACCCATTACAGGTTATAGACCCCGTTTACACTATATGTTTTAGTTTAATACGCATAACTTTTGCTATGGTTACGCCTTCCATCCACACTACCCCGGAGTTTTCGAGCCACAAAAACAAAGCGTTTTGGAAACACTGAAGAGGTCATTTTGGTTTTAAAACGCTGCTGCTCCATGTCAGTGTGGATGGGGGAAAACGGAGACATCTGAAAACGGAAGCTTTGATTGGGGCTTTTTCTCAATATCAAGTACACAATGTTCAGTCTTGCATCCTTTCCTTGTAAGTTCAGACTTTGGAAGTTTGATATGGAAAACAAACTCCTGAGGACACATTGGGTAAATCCTAAAAGGGAACAGTGTGCTTTATAATGTCATTCACATCACCCTCCCTGCTAAAAAAAAAACGGTCTGGAAAATGATTAGCTAAAACCAGCTTGACCAGCCTGGTTTAAGCTGGACATAGCTGGTTTTGGCAGGGCTCCTAGCCTGGCTAGGCTGGTCAAGCTAGTTTTAACTGGTCATCTCCCAGCCTGACCAGCTAAGACCAGGCTGAAAATGGCTGAAAAATCAGCATGGAAATGGCCAAATCCCCTCTAAGTCAGGCTGTTTTTTCAGCAGGGCTGGCTACGTTGTTTCACTATTTTAACAATAAACTGAAAACCTGATATAAGGAACTGCCTATTTTTAATTTTGATATTAACAACTTAACAGACACCAAAAATGTTGAAGCGTTGTGTAGCTACATATTTATTTGACCTTCATCTTCACTGTATGCATATTATAACAAAACAGAGCCTATAACATAACTGCCTTTTTTCATTTTCATTGAAAAATAAGAACACCCTGTGTCTTTTGCTGAAAACTAAAAGCATCAGTGTTAAACCGGGCCTCAGTCTTTGCTAATGAGCTGATGATCTGCATCTGGTGTGTTTGTATAAGGAGAGATAGGCTGTTTCTCAATTCCAAGAATGCAGAGAAGGGACTTGCGTTCTTGCAGAGACCGTTCTTGCCAGGAGTCCTCAGAAGAACGAACTCGGGAGACCACGAGAACAGAGAACGCGTCCTGTGAGAAATGATATGCTGCGTTCTTCCTTATGGTCACGTGACCTTCACGCGTTTTAAATGTAAAATTATTTAAACATTACAGCATTCATACAACGATTTATTGTTTTCCCCCTTTTCACAATATATACTATGCATAAAGACTTCACAAATATACGTTGCACAATACAAATAAAACAGGTTTTAATACGAATTTCAGCAAACAAACACCCTCAATGTCTTTATTCCTTTATTAAGATGTCCATGGTAATGTTTACTTTCACCGTTTCATTTAGAAAAACTCCTGAGGTAAACAAGTTATATCTCTGAACTTTAATAATAAATCTTCATAAAATGCTGCGCTTCCCACCTTCAGTCGCAATGACTTCAGGGACTTCTAGAGCGAGATCTGTGCTCAAGTATGCATCGGTGGCTCCTCGATATCAAGAACACATTTGGGAAGTTTCATGCGTCCACAGTTCTTGAAGTCTTGAGTATTGGATCTGAACTTTGGCAGCTGATGATGACGTTACACGAGAACACGACGCAAGATCGCTGAAGAACGCATATTGAGAAACAGCCATGGAAAATGTGCAGAGCTGTTGGTCCTCCAGGAACGTGGTTGAGAAACACATTTAATTGACTGTGAACAATGTTGTACTTTGATAGCCATTGATGTATTTTAAAGAATATTGAGAAGTCTGAATGTGCGAATATAGAACCAAATTTACCGCAATAATTTGTGTGTGGGTCAAGGAAACATTAAAAAAAAATCTTTTTTTAACCCTTTAACATGCACTACTTAAACTATTTTTTGGCCCACATTTTGGATTGAATAATATACTGACACAACTCTGCTAAATATTATGATAACTTATGATATGTAGCATAATGACAGTAAAGCTCGACTTGACTTGACAATGATAATCTATGGATAAAAGGTCAACAAGGTGGTTACGATGCCTGTTAAACGGTTAAATTGGAATTTTTTTTTATTGATTCTGAAATTCTTTGGCTTTTCATATTTCATTTTTAAAGATTTAACAATATACAGCTTTTTTCACATTAATGTTTATATTTTTTGTGACATTGATTTTGTTGTGTAATTTAAAATGTATCTTGCGGCTCATGTCGCACAGGTACTTCAAGTCTGAGAGATGAAGTTCTGCAGGGTCAGACCGGTTCACAACTCTCAGAAATTCGAATGAAATTGGAGGTTGCCACTGTGATGTCCCCTGATCCTTCGGGTCAAGCTGCTTCCATTGTTTCTTCCCTTTCCGAAGACGTCACAGGGCAGGAACCGGATCAGTGCCTCACGCTTCTGCCAAAGGAAATGGTGAAGAATGAAGATAGTGGCGGTACAGATGCATCGATCACAGTAAAGTGTGAGCTGTTTGATCATCAAACCAGTGAATTGAATTCATCCCCAGCGCTGCCTGACCGCGTCTGTCAAGTTGACTATCTAGTAAGTGAACAAGATGTTCAAACTGACCTCGAAACCTTTAACAAGAAGATCCGGAAGGGTAGGCAAAAGCAGAAGAGTGTGATATGCAAGATTTGCGGCAAGTCTTTCAAGAACAAAGAACATTTGCAGAGTCACGTAATATTGCATCAGAACGAGAGGCCTTTCTCCTGTGCTTCATGCGGAATTCGTTTTAAGACGAAATTCAACTTAAAAGAACACGAGCGAATCCATTCAGGGGATTATCGATACAGCTGCCCGCGGTGTGGAAGGGGCTTTTCCCGATCGAATCATGTCAGAACCATCTCAACTCTGCACGCTGTTTTCTGATTCAGTCTCTAAATGAGTAAAAGGGAAAAAAGTACTACATTTCAGTATACTAGATATAAGACACTAAAACAAAAGAGAGATTGAAAACAATTAAAATTGATTAAAAACTAGCCATTTGGTGTGCTACAGCCATACAAGGCTCTTGGTCATCTTTAAAGCTCCGAAATGTATCCTTTGATGCCATTTTCTGGTCAGATTGTTTCAGTATCGAGTAATCTTCCGTCTTGCATGTTTACCTTAGTTCATACTATAGTTAAATGTTCAATTTGAGGTGAAGTTCGGGGTGATTCTGTTATATGTAATTATAAAAGTTCTGGAAAAATAAACTAAAGTTTTGAAAGAATGTTTACCAAATGTCTGTATACTTGAATATGTTTTACTTGGTAATATTGGCAGGGTTCTAGAATATCATGGAATTTTAGATGGTCTATTTAAGACATGGAATTTTTAAATTGTTTTGTCTTAAGTCATGGAATATCAGGGGTTTTTACCAACGTACACTACCTGACAAACGTCACCTATCCAGGTTTTAGGAACAACAAATAATAATGTGACTTTTAGTTGATTATTTGGTATCAGAAGTGTCTTATATGAAAGGCAAAGGTCTCTAGATTACGCTTATTTTACCAAAATAAAATATGATCATGCCTTGATGTTTAATTATTTAAGAGTAAGCTCTGACTTTGCTTAGACAAAGTCTTGTCACTTAACAAAAATAATGTACAGTATAGAATATAAAGTCATGCTGCAGTGGAAAAAGAATTAATATTGTGTCTGACTCCATGAGCTTGGGAGGACTGCATCCATACATCTCTGTAATGACTCAAATAACTTAATAATAAAGTCATCTGGAATGGCAAAGAAAGCGTTCTTGCAGGACTCCCAGAGTTCATCAAGATTCTTAGGATTCATATTCAATGTCTCCTCCATCTTACCCCAGCCATGCTTAATAATGTTTATATCAGGTGACTGGGCTGGCCAATCCTCAAGCACCTTGACCTTATTTGCTTTCAGGAACTTAGATGTGGAGGCTGAAGTATGAGAAGGAGCGCTAAGTGCTGAAGAATTTGCCCTCTCCTGTGGTTTGTAATGTAATGGGCAGCACAAATGTCTTGATATCTCAGGCTGTTGATGTTGCCATTCACTCTGCAGATCTCTCACATGTCCCCATACTGAATGTAACCCCAAACCATGATTTTTCCTTCACCAAACCTGACTAATTTCTGTGAGAATCTTGGGTCCATGCAGGTTCCAATAAGTCTTCTGCAGTATTTGTGATGATTCAGATGCAGTTCAACAAATGATTCATGGGAAAAATCTACCTTTTGTGGTAGATTAAGTAAGTGTGGTTTACTTAAGATTTATGATATTTCCTATAGGAGTGGCATACATATTAAGCGTTAGCTGTCAAACTACTGTAATTTACGTACTTTTTACCACGTAACCATCGTAGTAACGTTATGTGAATGTTGATCAGTCGGTCTGTTTACATGATATCAGTTGTTGTTACTTAAATTATATTGGATTAAATTAATGAACATAGATATTATTTAAAGTGCTATATTAATAGTTTTTAAAACATTTAAAAACGATTTATATAACACTATGATATAACTTGTATAGAATGTCACATTCTTCTTTTTTATATTATTTAAATTCATTTCAGATCCTTTAATAAAACGCTTAAATGCTGAAGAATTTGCCCTCTCCTGTTGTTTGTAATGTAATGGGCAGCACAAATGTCTTGATACCTCAGGCTGTTGATGTTGCTATTCACTCTGCGGATCTCTCACATGTCCCCATACTGAATGTAACCCCAAACCATGATTTTTCCTTCACCAAACCTGACTAAGTTCTGTGAGAATCTTGGGTTCATGCAGGTTCCAATAGGTCTTTTGCAGTAATTGTGATGATTCGGATGCAGTTCATCAAATGATTCATCTGAAAAATCTACCTTCTGCTACGTTTCCAAATGATAACAAGTCAAGTTATTATTTGTTGCTTTTACAACTGGAATTGTAGTCAAGACTTTTGTCAGGTAGTGTATTTTTTTTTCTGTACTGTATTTTTTTTTTATATCAATGCTGTTTCCCGTGTATTTTAACGGTTAGGATATTTTCATCTAACATTTTACCAACTGGGAATTGCCAAAGTCTAAATTTTTTGTCTAAATCAATCGAAATTTTAAGACGTGTCTTCAGAATGACCACTTTAAAGACTGGGTGTTAAAAAGTAACAACAGAAAAGTTTGTAAAACTATTATCCAGCTATCAAATTTGGGGGAGGGATTACTTCACAGCCAATCAAACAGCATTAGCTTTGTTTCCATTCATCTATTTCTATTCGCATTTTGGATATGCGCATAAAAAATCGGTTGATGGAAACACCAGGATGCATGTCATAAAAAACATGCGCATAACGGAGTAGGATAAACTTCTGCACATAAACTGCGATGGAAACACATTTACCGAACAAATTCCATTATGCGCATTTAAAAAACCCATGTGATTTTGTTATAAGAGATTATGTGATGAAAAATATGTGTGTGAATGATCAAACCAGCAGGCTGAGCACATTGTAAAGCATCGTAAATGTCATAATAAACGCTTTAGCCATCTCAGTATTAGTGTTATTATATTAATTACCTCCAGAACTGTCACGAGCGTCTGTGCTCCGTGTCTCATGCTTTCAAAAACCACCACGCGTTCATTGCATGTCGGCATTGTCTTCTGAGGCGCAAGTAATTTATTAAATAAGGAAAAGATTCACGCAGCTTCTCCGACCTCAGTAAATTCCATTTTTATTTTTGATATTTGGTGCCGGTTAATCAGGAAGTGACGATTTTGTTCTCTTTGACTCGTTGAATGGAAACGCTACTTTATTTGCACATCTTTTATGCAATGTTCCAGCTTAGCACATAAATTTAATTCGCTTCTTGTATGTTCATTTTTATTTATCTTTATTGTTTTTTTTGCAATAAGTTATCATTTTAAATGTTATGTTACTGAATTAGTTAATATGATTTTTAAAAGTAATGTTTTTATATTTACCTTTAAATCTGATTAAATAAATTAGGAATTTACCATGGCAACTTTAATGTAATATAGCTTGGTAAATTTAACTTCGGGCCATGGCTCTCAATGATGTTTGACTTTTGGCCCTTTATAAGAAAAAGTTTGGGCACCCCTGGCTTAGTCGATGCAACTCATAGATATATACATTAGATGTCGCCTACACTGTTGCCTATTAGAACGAATGCATCAATAGAGCCACCATTTAAGTACAGTGGAGGACTGTGGCCATCCTGAGCCAGATATATACACATATATCTATGATCGGGAGTTTTCCCGGTGGTCCGTATGCAAATATTTTTTCAAATTACGAAATATAATTTTACATTACTTTTCTACGTTGATGGATGTGACCGCATGTGCATTGCCGACAAAGAGTATGTGTTTGTGTGCATGGAAATGCACAGTGGTGTTAAGTACTTGAGTAAATGGACTTCGTTACTTTACTTAAGTATTTTTTTAGCTACTTTGTACTTGTACTGAGTATCAAAAATATAAGCAACTTTTACTTTTTACTTGACTACATTTTTGATTGAATATATGTACTTTTTGCTCCACTACATTTGAACAGATGCTTACCGTTACTCATTACATTGTGATTGTGCACGACAAGTCGGCATCTTTATCTACCACAGCAAATTTGTTGGGCGGATGAGGTGATATCGCCATCTGCAGGGTGCTGAAGGTACTGTATGCTATTTATGAGCTAAATCATGTGAACGTGAATTAGCAGCTTGCCTAATACCAGGTGTTTAATTAGCAACATGGCTGCAGCCAGTGATAAAGCCGAAGCTTGAATTTATATGTAGTTTACTAAGTTGAAAAATAACAGTGCTCCTCTTTGTTTAATTTTAATACAGAGAAAACATAATTAATCAATTAAAAAACTACTCAAAATAAAAATATTCCCACCCTCTGATACTGAGAGATGAATCACATCAAAGTCAGCTCAGATTCTTTTACTACGTTTTACTTTTTCTTTTTTTTCTTTTTTTGATAAATTGTGCCTTTTTTGAACATTTGAGTTTGACTGAGACTTTTTGTTCTATTTTTTAAATCTATTTTGTTCTGCCATTTTGAAACATTAAGGTGTTAAATTTATATATTAGGAAAATTAAACCTTTCTTGGTGTTCTTTGAGCCTACATTCAGTATGAGTAAAATACTTAAGTTCTTTTAAAATCGGATACTTTAATACTTTTACTCAAGTCTTATTGGAATTGGTGACTTGTAACATGTAATGGAATTTTTACAGTAAGGTATCTGTACTTTTACTCAAGTATGGTTTTCAGGTACTCTTTACACCTCTGGAAATGCAATATCCTCCTTCCCTGTTTAATTTGATCTAATCCATGTCCTGAAACGCCCTCTCTCCTGCTTTCACTTATCATTCTGACGGAGAGAGTGATTCGTTTGTGAATGAATCTCCGTTATGAACGACTCGTTCACTTAGCCGACAATAATACAAGTTTCTTGCAGCGCAGCATCTTTGTGTCATATTTCATAACATTGTTTGCTTATTTTATTCAACAAAACTAATATAAGCTTAGAATTTAGTGCGAGTTGGTGCTTCTTAATTTGCATTATGGTGAATGCAGTGAGTGATTGTATCATCAATAACATTACTTGTTAAGCACAATAGTTCATAACATACAAAAACATAAAAACGAAATCTTACCTATGAAATGTTCTGCCTTTGTGCTTTGTTTTCTTTGTTTGCTCGTTAATACAACCCGTACACAGCGCTAAAGTCCATCATCTACACATTGGCACACTGTCTTGATACGGTTGAATGACATTTGTCCTAGGAGCACTGTACAAATGTGGCGGCGGTATTGACGCATTCTCAGGGTCCCTATGTGATATCTAGTGTATATATCTGTGGATGCAACTACTGCTGTACTGTGTTTTTACATTTTTTAGCTAGATGCTAATTTTCACAAAGGTAGAGTGTTCCTTTTAGTAGATAAGATCAGATTATTTTAACAAGACTAAAGAAGAGACATACAAAACTCAGTTCTGTTGTTTATTTGAAAGGAAACAGGATTGTGTGAAATACATCAACAGCTGAGCGTGCTGTTACAGAAAGCAAATATCAGAACATATGTGACAGTAAATTTTTCAATTTACATCACTTTAAACAAAAGAAATGTGTCGTAAAATAACAGAAGCAGTTTTAAACTTCATGAAGTGTAAAGGACTCAGAAATGCAAAGTTAACAGACTGAAATCACTTCCCGCTCCAGCACATGTGATGGCGGTATGCGCCTAAAAATCTGGCGCGACCCGCTAATAAACACAAGGAAGAAGAAAAGGTGAGGAAGAAGAAAGGACGCTGTGAGGATACGGAAGAAGAACGAGTTTGTTACAAAAGCAACCGAAATGGGACTTGTTTCTATTCATTCGTTTTTATTGAAGCGCATGACTGCAGTAGCCGAAGAAATATTCGACGTTGTCAAAGACAGCATAACTGAATACGAGCAGGAGATCGAGCGTCTGAAGCAAGAGAACTGCTGTCTCAGGAACACGCTGAGTCAAAGCAGAATCTGCAGCCGTGCAGAAACACACCATGGTTAGTCTTTTTAGTCTTATTTCTTACTTATGATTTTTCCTATAGGAGTGGCATACATATTAAGCGTTAGCTGTCGAACTACTGTAATTATTTTACATACTTTTTGCCACGTAACCATCGTAGTAACGTTATGTGAATGTTGATCAGTCGGTCTGTTTACATGATATCAGTTGTTGTTACTTAAATTTTATTGGATTAAATTAATGAACATAGATATTATTTAAAGTGCTATATTAATAGTTTTTAAAACATTTAAAAACGATTTATATAACACTATAATATAACTTGTATAGAATGAAAGAGCTCTCACGTTCTTCTTTTTAATGTTATTTAAATTAATTTCAGATCCTTTAACGCTTAAATACTTTTAATTGTTAGTTTATTTTAGGGATGCACCGATATGGATTTTTTTGGCCGATGTCGATAACCAATAATTCTTAAGATTTGAAGGCTGATGACCGATATATTATAGCCGATAAATATTTCAACGTTATATTTTTATAAGTGAATCGCGTTATCATGTTATCGCGTCACGTTTGATGTGGTAATTTCACAGTAGGAATACACACAGGTTTGAAGACTCGTTTTCGACATCTACAATGCAATTCAGCCAGGTATACATCTGCGCTAAAATATCAAGGTGAAAGTCATCATAGCTTGCGTAGACTAGACCCAGCTCCCAACCCAACTTCGAGAATAAATTAACGGTGATATTTTTTTTAATCGCCCGATTAGGGTCTCGCGTTAACTCCGATAACGCCCCACCACTAATTAAAACACATTCATATTTTACAGAATGTGAAAAAAAACAACAAAACAAAAATCAGTAATAATTATTCTTATCCATCCACGACCCATCCGCAATTAATCATCATGTATTTTTTTATTACCCGACCAGCGGATTATCCACAGCGCCCATGGATATAACCGCCATCCGCGCATCACTAGCCTCACACATCATTTAACTCCTCAAGTGTTGTAACTGCTGATGAACTGACATGCATCTTCCTCTGCTTGTAATCTCATAAACTAACACTTGTGATTGGTTCATGAGATCGGCTAGATCAGCAATTACCGATCGAGTCATAAAATGTGATTATCGGTCGATATCGATCTCCAGCCAATTGATCAGAGCATTCCTATTAGGCAATACTCATTAACTTACTAAGGATAATTAAATTCAATCAGAAACTTGCGCCTCAAACAAGTGCTCTAAAACAGTGGTCCACAACATTTTTATCACCGCGTACCGGTCAATGCTTAACAATTTTATCGCGGACCAGGGGGCGGTGATTCGTAGGTTGCTAGGCGACCATCAACTGTTTTCTCAGAGGTGACAAGTTGACAAAACATTACTTATGGAGAAAACTACAAAGCACTGCAGTGTTTGGGTGTTCTGTGTTTGTTTGAGATAATTAGTCTACCGAAATGTGCATATTCCATACAAGCTGAAGCTGATTGGTCTGTTCTTGTCACGTGACTTGCGATGCACATCCGGCATTCATTCAATGGGTGTGTCTGGAAGACGCAAGCACGTACCTCCATTGGAAATAACGAACTTGTGTGAACTCTAGAAAAGACACGATATGTGAACGGCCCCTAAAAGTCACCGTCACTGTCATCACCGTCATTTGCGATCTCCAGCAGTTGATCTTCTTGCACAGATATCCTAGATTCACCTGATTTGTTGGTAAATGGATTGCGGATCCATTCCTTGGCAGTTTGCGGGTTCTTCACTGGGCCTTTTCCTCTTAGCAAAGAAACTTTCCAAAGACATCTGTTTCTTGCTCATTTTGCTGCTTGTGGGTTCAATTTTTTCCGCTCAAATGACCAAGATGCAAGCGAGAGAATATGTTCATTTTTCAAAATAAAGATCGTTCAGACTCCGATAATAAATAAAACTGAAATAATTAATGATTTCTTGTGCGACCTTGTACCAATTGACCCACGGACCGGTACCAGTCTGTGCCTGTTTTTTTAAGGACCACTGCTCTAAAATATCATTGGGACAAAACCTGTGTGGTGTATTGCAGCCTTTATCAAAGAGAAATGAGTTGTAAATGGCATATTGAATTAAACTTACTATTATTTATGCTTCATGTCACACAGATACTCCAATGCCCGAAGGTGAAGTCCCGCAAGCTCCCTTGGCTTCAGACATCTCAGAAATACGAGTAAAGATGGAGGTTGCCGCTGTACCAATGAGCAATGCTTCAACCAGCACTTCTCCCATTTCTGAAGAATATAAATGGTGTGAACCCCATCACTACCAGTCAAATCTGCCAAACGTGCTGTTGAGGAATGAAGAGAATGTTGGGATAGATACACAAGCATCAGTCACAGTTAAGTCAGAGCAGTCTAATATTCAGGATAATCACTCATACTCCGCTGCGGTGGAGGTTTGCATCGATTCCCAAACTGAATATCTAGCACCTCAACAAGATCCCACGTCTTTTCAACTTTACACTGAGACTTCTAATGAGACGAGACCAAAGGCTGGTCAGCGTCAACAGAATATATTATTTTGCAGGTTTTGCAGAAGGCTCTTCCGCACCAGAGGACGCTTGCAGAAGCACCTGCTAGTGCACAAGAATGATGTATATTTGTGGAACAGTGCCCCATCTGGGAGTCGATTCAAATCCAAAATCCATTTGAAGCCACAGGAGAGGCTGCATACAGGTGATTATTGCTACAGCTGCCTGAAGTGTGGGTGGGTGTGTGTGGGTGGGGTTGGGCGATGTTGATCAATTTGGCATCGTACGATGTCTAATGTGAAACATTGCAATGGACGATGGCATTGTCGTCGTAGGCGGGGGTGGTTGTTGTTAACCTTTTACCTTTCAACCCCGACGCGGGCGTCCTGGGGCACTGTTTTTCCACATGTCAATGTTTATCAATAGATTACATCAAGATGGACTTGAGAAATCTTGCCATATTGTACATCAGTTTAAAGCTACAACCCTTGAGCAGCCATTGCAGCTAGTTGTTTTTCAATGGGAAGCGTATAAAGAACATATTTGCTAAATTTTGTGTAAGTTAAACAGAAAATGCTTATTAGATATGGAGTACATATCATAGTAATAACAACACACACACGCATTCATTGCTGTACATAACGATTTATTTTGAAAAGTAAGAGTCCATAGAAAAACATCCCATCAAGCATATTTAGTCCACCGACACAATAGTGTTGAATTATGGATGGTTATTCATTTGTTTATGTCATCATTTCTGCCGGAGACCTGTTTTACCATGCTTTACCATGTTACTTACACGCAAAAACGGCGGCTTTCAAGTCATATTTTTTCTAGGACATTACATTAATGTTTTCCTGTGTTTGTGTATGGAAAAACAAATATTGAACACAATACAATTTTTTTTCTCATAACTTCATAATGTATAACTTTTTATATTTTTTAACATGTAACTTCCCCTTTTACCACAGTAAAGCTCAAAGTGTCTTCTTTCCAATGATACCCAGTTTGTGTTTGTAGCTTACTGGAGTCAGGAACTATTACTGTTTAAAATTAAGTAGGTGTAAATCCCCAAAATTGAGTGAAGGCTAACAGGTTTTAAATATCAATTAATCCATAACGAATTAATTAATTGTAGCCTATCGTTTTCACTACCTGACCCACATGGTCTTTGCTTTACCCATAACCAAAACATAAATAACTAAAGTTACACACAAATTACCACCTGTCAATCAATTTTTTTCCGCGGGACTCTGGCATGAATAGGCGGAGTGATCTGTGTCCCTACAATGGCTTTTTCTCACAGCTGGTGGAGGAGACGAGAGTTCGTTTGGAGTTCACTGAAATTTGTATTGTAATTGATAATAACATATTTTATTATTATTATGAGGAAATAACAACAAGTAAAGATGCTAGGGCTCGACCGTTTTGGTCACATATGCACCCAAAATTTTCTCTATGCAACCTAAAAATATATTTGGAAGCAGTTGTGCGCGTGCATATATTTTCACTGTTTTCACTGCAAAATCCTCACCGCTTGCACAGATTTAGGAGACATTTATGCAGAATGAATCTCTGCACCTAAAAACGCCAAACACAGCGCTCAGGAACAGATTAAAACAGTTGTTATGTGAACTTGCTGAAGTAAAAAAAGCCTGCAATGCTTGCCCCGCCTTTGTGCTCTTCTTATTGGCCCACTGCTCTAGAACTGAACGCGAATGGATTGGTTGATATCAGCTGTCAATCACTCAGTCAATGCCTTTTGCCCTTAGATGACAGAAGCTACAACCGCGAAAATGTGAAGCGCTGAAGATGAGAGAATGAAAATAACACTGACAGATTTTGTTTTAGAAAACACCTAAAGTCACTAATAATGGCACGTCTTATTATTGATCATGTGCTGAATGTTAATCCACCATTTACACTTTTCCAAGAGTGGCTTCAAGTCCGCTATGAAAATAACTAAAGCCATTCACTGTAAAGCAGGGGTGTCCAAACTCGGTCCTGGAGGGCCGGTGTCCTGCATAGTTTAGCTCCAACTTCCTTCAACACACCTGCCTGGAAGTTTCTAGTACACCTAGAAAGAGCTTGATTAGCTGGTTCAGGTGTGTTTAATTGGGGTTGGAACTAAAATATGCAGGACACCGGCCCTCCAGGACCGAGTTTGGACACCCCTGCTGTAAAGTCTGTGGGACGGGGTTTGCAGGTAACAGTGTTTGAATCTACACATTTTAAGCGCAATAGGTACTGTATAATCCTGTGTGTGTGTGTGTGTCTGTAAAAAGTGTTTATTTATGCAACTTATGCATAAATTTAAGTTCAAAAGTGTTTTAATTCTAGTTTTTAAAAATATTTATAGTGTATAATATTTAATTATAATGATATTTTATATATATATGAGCAATTCCATGCAAATGTCAACCTTGCCATGAAAAAAATTAGGTTTTCACCAAAATAGGGAAACCGTTTCTACATTTTTTGTGTAAGCAAGTATTTTACAGTACTTTAAAAATACTCCTAAATGTATCTGTCAGTGTTTAAAACGATTATATTTAATTTGCCAAAATCACACAAGTGGCAATTTCACATCTGTCACATCCATAACAGAAAAGTGTCACATCCATAACGACACTTTTTCCTCATAAATGCAAAAATATTGAGTAAAATAAAATCAATCATGTTTGTTCTTTAGTGAGCCGACTCATATCTGTTTGATTAGCATAGTTTCTTTTGGGTTGTGCAGTTTAATTGACAGAATTTCTACAAGGTATGTTGTATACTGAAAACTCACAAACTTTTTTTGTCACATCCATAACGCATGTTTATTTTCCTCATTGAAAGTATAAAAAATGTTTACAGATTGATATTTTTCTGGTTCCTTAACTCTGTGGTCAGTTGTTTTGGAAAATATAAACAGATGTTTCAATATGATGTTAACGTATACTTTCTATGTGAATTTATGTTTTGAGTTTTTACTGCAAATGTCACATCCATAACGCTGGAATTGCTCATATATATATATATATATATATATATATATATATATATATATATATATATATATATATATATATATATATATATATATATATATATATATATATATATATATATATATATATATATATATATATATATATATATATATATATATCCATACACACACACACACACACACACACACACACACACACACACACAAACAAACATACACACACTTTGTAATGACGCAACCTTCAGTCATTTTCACATTTGTTTTTCAGTTAAGGGTTAATATTAGAGTAGCCTAAAAAGATGTTTAGTTGGACACTGCACAGTCCCACAGTAGTCTACATTATAAATAATTTATAATTTATTATATTCATTATTAATAATATTATTACAATTGACCCTTTTAAATGTTTGAAAAGTTCACTTTTTGTGAAAAGAAACATCCTATTATGCAGGAGCAGTTTCAAGTTAGGACCCTTAAAAATGTCTTTTGAGTTTAAATATGATCAGCTTGCGAAGTTTACAGTGTTATAAATGAAAAAGGGTATATAGTGTGTTACATGCGCTGCAGGTTGGCTGAATGATAATCTTTTATGTAACCTGAAAACAAGTTTTTAAAATAGTCCTATTAAATAAATAAAATGACAAGTGGGCCTAACGGTTTATGGTGGTGTTTTTACAAATGCCAACTAAACAATTTCACACAAAAAACCCCACTCATGATAACCTAAATGTTTATTTTTACCTTTACGATTATACTAAAAGTTATATAGCCTATTGAATTGTGGACAATTTTTTTTATTTAGACAGACTCTGTTTTTCTTGCTACACTAATGCATTAAAATGTAACTAACACACTTAGCTACTGTTTAAAAAAAAATGAGATTGTAACATTTAAATTTTTTCTAACACTGATAGATGATTGGTCGGTAAGGCTACGTGAATCATGATGACTCGGTTATGCTGATTTCACTATATATATTTACCGGTTATAGAATAGTCTAATTGTGGGTTATCTTGCATGTGTGGGCATAGTTTGATAACTTTATCTAAAAAGTTAAACATTCATGATATTTAAAATAAAACAGAAAGAAATAAGGAGAATAAAATATAATTTAAACCACTCGTTTGGCGCTGAAGCCATGATCCGTCTGCGTTTATGTAAATGGTATCCTTGTATATTACCTTCATTGATAAAATTGGTAAAAGCGAAACTGTGCATATTATTATTATCACTATAAAAATATGTTACTGCCTTAAGTCAGTAACTTAGGCAGTAATGCAAAGTAATAACAAATAAGTGAATAAATGAAAGGAACAAGAGGGACTAAAATCAGTCACCAGCTCTAGTGACCCCCTATGGGATTAAAGTGCCCCCTCAGTTATGACATCTTGGCGCCAGGCCTGGTCTGTCATAAAATTAATCAAAGATCACACATTTTAGACTGTAATTTCAGGAATCTTTAAGGATTTCTCAAATAATGGCTGAAATTGCACAGTGTGAGCATCTCTCTAATTTCTGTTTAACAGAGAGAAGATTCTCTCAACACATTTCTGATCATAATAGTTTTAATAACCCATTTCTAATAACTGATTTATTTTATCTTTGTCATGATGCCAGTAAACAATATTTGACTAGATATTTTTCAAGACACTTCTATACAGCTTAAAGTGACATTTAAAGGCTTAACTAGGTTAATTAGGTTAACTGGACAGGTTAGGGTAATTAGGCAAGTTATTGTATAATGATGGTTTGTTCTGTAGACTATTGAAAAAAAAAATTAGCTTAAAGGGGCTAATAATTTTGTCCTTAATATTTAATAAAAAATTTAAAACTGCTTTTATTTTAGTCGAAATAAAACAAATAAGCTAATAATTCTGACTTCAAGTGTGTGTGTGTGTGTGTGTGTGTGTGTGTGTGTGTGTGTGTGTTTATATATATATATATATTTATTTATTTATTTATTTATTTATTTATTTATTATTTATTTATTTTATTTTATTTTTTATTTATTTTATTTATTTATTTTTTTTTTGCCCTTATAGTTCACTGACCAGTTTTGTACAGTAAATATGCTCACATATTACAAGTGAGAGATTTTTATAAGAAGGGTGCATTACTTGATTTTAAAATAACTGAAGGATACACAGACTATCTACTATCTATGATTATTTATTGAACATCAATGTTGAACAGCTGAAATTAAAAACACACATTGCCTAAAACGAAATGTCAGTTTTTTCTTATAAAAAGTGAAAATAAAAAATTTGCACTTTTGGAAACAAAATAAATAGTTTTCTGTGCTTTTCATATTAAAAGTAGAAAATAAGCAGTATCTCTTCTAAATAAAATAACTGTTGTATATCCTGTAAATAATAGTTTAAACATTGCATTTATTAATTATATTAATAATTTGAATGTAATGGAAAATCAAGGCATCTCTGGTGCAGCTTACAATCATTGTCAATTTAGTGCAAAGTAAGGCTCAAGAATGGGTCCATCGTGCTACCTGAACAGAGATCAGACATGTCGTCGCAACGTGTTGTTACATTTTTAAGAGGTGCATGGGTATGCGACTGCACGAAGGTTGCGCCGAACAATACGCATGCTCTCGATGGAGAGGGGTCACGTGACTCCATACAAGATAGGGAAAATAATCGAAAAAATCGACCTGGGAATAAACAATCGAATTTAGGTCTTGAATCTCGATGTCGAATGTCGATTTTGATGTTGTACTCAACTTAAGTGCTCATTTACACAGAATGTGTCTTTGCTTCTAAAAACACAAGTTTGAAAAAAAAAAAAAAAAAAAAAGCGCAAAGGTATACAGTATAAACTTACAATGTTTGACTAGGATTGGAGTTTTTCTTATTTGTCCACTGCTATGGAACTAACAGTGATGAGCAGCACTGTGTATGAAAGCTGAAGTTCTTTTAAGTTCACACGGCATCTAAAAAACAAATGCGACTCTTGTGTGTGTTGCTTCAAAAGACGTGGGACCCGAGCATAACGATCACACTTGTCCATCAAGCAAGTGTTTATGAAAAACGATAGAAAGGTAGCGCATTGCAGAAGAAAAATGCACTCTATGTAAACGGCCCCTAACAGTACATTTATTTGTCTACAGAAAGACAAGCAGAGACGAATTGGACTGGAGAACTGCCAGATGCGCAATGCTACCATGTGGACACAAACCAACGCAACTCTGACAAATTAAGTTCATCCGATCAAGACCATGGAAATTATCCCTTCTACTGCAAGGTATGCGACAGACCTTTCAGACGTCAAAAGAGCATGCAAAACCACATGCTTTTGCACCAAGATGAGCGAAACTACGCTTGTCAGTTCTGTGGGAGGAAATTTCATAAGAGCTGGCATCTGGCAGAACATTTGCGTATTCACACCGGAGAAAAACCATTTGGATGCAGTGAATGCGGAAAGAGGTTTGTTCAGTGGAATCAGGCAAGATCACACATAATCAAGCACCACGAGGGAAACATGTCTCTTTTAACAAAGGCATGATCCTGTAACTTACTTTTTGCTGTTATCTTTTGTTTGTCTTGAAAATTCAGTCAGTCATAATTTAGCATTTTAAATGTCGATTCATATTTGTGCCATGGGTTTTGTAGATGTATACATTCCTCTTTCCCAATGTCTGTCATTTACAAAAAGTATAACTTTATGTATTATGTTCATGTAATATGACTAATATTCATTGTTTCAAAGCATCTTTACAGTAAAAATTTATAAACTCCAGTACCAATTTGAGAAATTTCATAGGTCTTTATTGTGTGGTTCTTTTGAATGTTTCATTAAACATTAGGCTTTAGTATATGTTTGTCATTATTCGCCCAGCAAGCAAAACAGAGGCAACTCTTTTATTATATAAGCAGCTCCAGAAATCTGTTTGTTTGAGAGTGGTCTCAATGATTAATTATAAATCATATATAAAGGCTATCCGAATCATGCTCAGGCACATTTCCTGGTTCGTTTGACAAGTATAAGTGCTCTGAATCGAGCCTGAGCACGGTTCAGTTGGCCGGCCTTGACCTGGTTGGAAGAGGTGTGGCAGAGGGCGTTTCGGTTGGGCTTTAGTGCGGTACGCATGTAGTGTGAGTGTAAACAGGGTTCGCACAATGTGCTCAAAGTGCTTGAATTTGGCTTTTAGAAATTCAAGGCCTGGAATACCTGGAAAATTGGCTTGTTTTGTTGAAAAGTGCTTAAAATGAACAAGGAGAATTTGTATGCAATTTTTACGCCGGAAAAATAAAAATGTTTGCAAACTTTTGTGACAATTTAACGCAAAAATACCCGCACAAACTACCGTCATTCCGAAGCGGTGATTTGACTGACATGAAAAGTGGCCAATCACAGTCGACCTTGTCTAGTTTTGCGTGAAACGTGAGGGCGGGACAAAGGCCTTTCTGTCTTTCAGTGACAAAAAAAACAACTAATGCTTTTCGGATGGTTTTACTTTAAACCGTGGACATCCCACCATTTCGATGATCTACACTCACATTTATCAAAATAAACAAAAAGGCTCTTAAAACACTGCTTTGAGTCGGTGCCAGTGGTGTAGTGGTTAGTGCATCGACACATGCACTCCGGTGCTCGTGGCGACCAGAGTTCGATTCCGCCTCGCGGCCCTATGCCGATCCTTCCCCTCTCTCTGCTCCCCATGCTTTCCTGTCGATTCTCTCTACTGTCCTATCTAATAACGGAGAAAACCCCGAAAAAAAAAACACTGCTTTAAGAAATGTAGTGTTGTTACATTTCAAATACCTCGAGTGAAACGAAGTCATTTGTTTTGTCTTTTTTGTAAAATTATTTTAGTTTAAGATCAAGAGTGAACTTAAATTTCCATGTGGTGTACAGCTATTAAAGCAACAAATTAGCCATTTTACACAAGAACGGGCAAATAAGAAAAATTGTGTAAAATATGTAAATAAAAGGCTAAATTTAAATCTTTTCATCATATACTTTAAATAAACCATTCAAAGCTTGAAAATATTGTTTAAAAATGGACAAAAAATGTCTCTATGGTCTTATAGAGTGTGTGGTAGTTTTGCCAGTGCTATTGAAAAAGATTAATTGTCATGAAAGGAAAAATCGACCACTTCCTTTGTTAATGCAAATTTCTTTATATGTAGTCTTGTGATTAAACAATAAAGCATCCAAACAAGTTTACACTTTAAAAAGGGCCATAATGAAAATCAGATTTTTTTTTTTTTTAAAGTAACTAACTTGTACTGTGAGTAGTTTTTTAAAAGAATAATTTGTACTTTTACCTAATATTAGTATTATTTACTAAAATTTGTATTATTTTAGCAGTGTAATAGTATTTGGTAACACTTTATTTTGATGGTCCATTTGAGTATTAGTAGACTGTCTGCTTAATATCTGTTGATACTGACATTTAACAGTCCTTCAACAGACATTTAAGTACATGTCAACTTACACTAACCCTAACCCCAACCCCAACCCTAACCCCAACCTAACAGTCTACTTATAATCTACTGAGAATTTGTTGCAATGTAACCTAAATTCAACAAATGGACCATCAAAATAAAGTGTGACCTAGTATTTTTACTCAAGTACAAATTTTTTGTTCTCTTTCCATCTGTGAGTTGACAGTTCACAATCACATTTACTGCAGGTTTATTTTATTACTTATTATTCATATAATATTAATTAATTACTATATTATTTTTTTTATTTTTATTTGTATACATCGATAGATAGTTCCTATGCAGTATTTTTTATAAATTTCTGAGAAGACATTTCAGTTGTTAAATACATTGCATGTCAGTCTTGGTTTATTACATATTAATTATTAATTATTTACTATGTTGTAATAATTTTTTTTTGTACAAATCAATAGATAGTTCCTATGCAATGTTTTTAGGGGTTGCTGCCAATACATTTCAGGTGTTCAATACATTGCGTGTCAGTGTTAAAATAAAAAAAAAGGTGCTGAAAAAAGTGCTTAAAAGTCCTTGATTTTCATTAGGCTGTGTCTGTATGAACCCTGTGTAAAGTGTGCCTAAGCGTGAAACTGAAGAAGCGACGTCAATTTTAGGGGACTGTTTCATGTGGATTTATTAATCATTCTTCCTTTTTAATGAAAGCGAACCGTCATAATGAATTAAAGATACAAACCCCTCGCTGCACCTTCACCAAACCTCATAATACCTGCAGCACAATGATTTTCATGAAAATTTTCAAGCGTCAAAAGGGGTGGATCTGCTCAGCAAAAGATTTGACTGTTATCACATCCCAAGCGACTTAAAATAGTTATTTTAACTAAATTTAAACTAAAGCAATCTCCATTGCATAGAGTGAGAGCGCTTCTCTTCAAAACTGAACAATTGCATCATCGATAATGTAAGCGTGCTTAGACTCAGAAGGTAAAATTGCAATGTGAGTGCAGGGAGAGGGGAGGGGGGACAATTGCGCCTGGGCATGATTCAAGACAACCATGCCTAGTGTGAGTACACCCTAAAGCCTGGTTTATACTTCTGCGTCAAGTAACCCACGGCGCAAGCCTCGCATGTAGCCGTGCATTTATACTTCTGCACGCTATTTCTGTTTCTCTGCAATACACTTCCGAAACGCTAGCTGGCAGTAGGTGTTTGTTTCTCTGTGTCGAGTTTCTTCACTGGTGTTTTGTTTTTTCTGAACACTTAAGGTACAAGTAGCTCAAATTTGCTCATTTTGAGGAGGGAACTGGCGGACGTGCAACAACTTTAATCATAAGGTTAAATCAAAACAACAGTCTCCATCCGGAGCTCCTTCACGCGACTCCACACTTGTAAACACCTGCTGCATAGGGCGCGCGGCTCTCACCTCCGCCCACACTCGTCAGCAATACCAAGCCAACCAATTACAGAGCTTGCGATATGTGTACTCTCATTTTTTGAGAGGTGCGCGTCAATGTCGCCGACTGCCACGGCGAGGGGCTATGCGTCCACTCGTAGGCTGCACCGTAGCATACGCGTGCGTTTAACGCAGAAGTATAAATCGGCCTTAAGGCTCAATCCCAATTCTGTTTTTGTACCCCTACCCCTTCTCCATGGCCCTTAAAAACGAGTGTGAAGGGGAAGGGCTTCAAAATTTACCCCTAAGAATTGGGATGGCACCACAGCACCTGCACACATCATCATATGTCATCGCGATCTCTTGCTTCATATGAGATTATTAGGCAAGTTGTATTTTTGAGGATTAATTTTATTATTGAACAACAACCATGTTCTCAATGAACCCAAAAAACTCATTAATATCAAAGCTGAATATTTAGTTTTAGCTATTTTAGGAGGATATCTGTGTGTGCAGGTGACTATTACTGTGCAGAATTATTAGGCAACTTAACAAAAAACAAATATATACCCATTTCAATTATTTATTTTTACCAGTCAAACCAATATAACATCTCAACATTCACAAATATACATTTCTGACATTCAAAAACAAAACAAAAACAAATCAGTGACCAATATAGCCACCTTTCTTTGCAAGGACACTCAAAAGCCTGCCATCCATGGATTCTGTCAGTGTTTTGATCTGTTCACCATCAACATTGCGTGCAGCAGCAACCACAGCCTCCCAGACACTGTTCAGAGAGGTGTACTGTTTTCCCTCCTTGTAAATCTCACATTTAATGATGGACCACAGGTTCTCTATGGGGTTCAGAGCAGGTGAACAAGGAGGCCATGTCATTAGTTTTTCTTCTTTTAGACCCTTTCTTGCCAGCCACGCTGTGGAGTACTTGGACGCGTGTGATGGAGCATTGTCCTGCATGAAAATCATGTTTTTCTTGAAGGATGCAGACTTCTTCCTGTACCACTGCTTGAAGGTGTCTTCCAGAAACTGGCAGTAGGACTGGGAGTTGAGCTTGACTCCATCCTCAACCCGAAAAGGCCCCACAAGCTCATCTTTGATGATACCAGCCCAAACCAGTACTCCACCTCCACCTTGCTGGCGTCTGAGTCGGACTGGAGCTCTCTGCCCTTTACCGATCCAGCCACGGGCCCATCAAGACTCACTCTCATTTCATCAGTCCATAAACCTTAGAAAAATCAGTCTTGAGATATTTCTTGGCCCAGTCTTGACGTTTCAGCTTGTGTGTCTTGTTCAGTGGTGGTCGTTTTTCAGCCTTTCTTACCTTGGCCATGTCTCTGAGTATTGCACTCCTTGTGCTTTTGGGCACTCTAATGATGTTGCAGCTCTGAAATATGGCAAAACTGGTGGCAAGTGGCATCTTGGCAGCTGCACGCTTGACTTTTCTCAGTTCATGGGCAGTTATTTTGCGCCTTGGTTTTTCCACACGCTTCTTTCGACCCTGTTGACTATTTTGAATGAAACGCTTGATTGTTCAATGATCATGCTTCAGAAGCTTGGCAATTTTAAGAGTGCTGCATCCCTCTGCAAGATATCTCACTATTTTTGACTTTTCGGAGCCTGTCAAGTCCTTCTTTTGACCCATTTTGCCAAAGGAAAGGAAGTTGCCTAATAATTATGCACACCTGATATAGGGTGTTGATGTCATTAGACCACACCCCTTCTCATTACAGAGATGCACATTACCTAATATGCTTAATTGGTAGTAGGCTTTCGAGCCTATACAGCTTGGAGTAAGACAACATGCATAAAGAGGATGATGTGGTCAAAATACTCATTTGCCTAATAATTCTGCACTCCCTGTAAATACAATTTGATACGATTGCGTCTGTAAAATGTATCTCCTCGTTCTCATCTGAAAACAATGTCAGTTGTGTTTACCATTTTGTTAGGCACACAAAAGCGTTCTTGGAGCTTCGTATGATTACAGTCGAACCACTGAAGTCTCATGGAATTTTCTGACAATGTTTTTTGTTCCTTTTAAGCGGTCTATGGAGGATGATGGAGCTCTCAGATTTAATCTAAAACATCTTTATTCAAGTTCTGAAAATGAACCAAGATTTTAAGGGAATAGAATGAGGGTGAGTAATTAACAAATTAATAAAAAAGTTTGAGAGAAATAACTCTTTAATGAGGAAGTGGCTGCTTAAATGCATTTAAATCTCAAGAATATGTAAAACATCTCCCAGTAGATATTTTTGAAAACCAAAGGCAATTCTCACAAGAAAACATATGTATTGTCAGAAATGTGGATACTTACAAACTCATGTGATTTCATTCTTACACTGTAACATCCCAAAAGTTAAGGTAACTCAAACCATTTGAGGAAACCGATTGCAACAAACCATTTAAGTTCAAAATCTAATCCTAATGAGTACCGTGAACTTAATCCATTCGAGTAAATAAAGCAATTTGAGCACAGTAAAACCTGATAAATGAAGAGAACTCAAACCAACTGAGTACTGTAAAACCCAATAAGTTAAGGCAACTTAAACCATTTGAAGAAACCGAAACTCAAACCATTTGAGTTAAAATACTAATCTATATGAGTACTGTGAACTTACTCCATTTAAGTTAAAGTAATGAGGTATTTAATTAACTCATTACCTTCAACATGTGAGTTTTCAAATGAGTAGAATTAACTTTGTCAATTTTGAGTTAACTACACTCATTTCATTTGATAAAGTTGACTGTTGGGTTTTGCAGTGTATGAAAACATACGATTTTTCAAAGGAGACTTGCTCGCAAACCCCTTAACCTTCCTGTCATGTTTGGGTCAAATCTGACCGATTTACAACCTAAAACACTAATAAATATTGTGTTTTACATCTGATTGCCTCAAGGCCTTATGATATCCTCCACAATGTGCACTTGAACATGTAAAAGTGATGATCATCTCTTTCATTGAATTTTGAGTGTTTTAATCAACCTTGTTACACCTGTGGTGTTTCCGGTCAAAAGTGACCGTCATAGGAAATGAATGGGTATCCAGACTATATTCATCCATCAGACAGAAAACATACGCCTACACACCACCCCAACTCACTCACTCACTCATTCACTTACTCACTCACTCAAACATTTCAGACTGAACAATGTCTTTTGCATGTACATATCTTCTTTCCGCACTTATGTGTCAATCCTCCAGCCAGATGACACAAGGAAGTGTAACTATTTGACGTCTGTCAGTTTAGTAGCTAATTCGTACAAGCTCAGTCGTACGAAAATGTACGATTTTTAAAAGGAGACGTGGCATCCAAATAAGCAAATCGTACTAAATTGTATGAATAAGACTGTACGAATTCATATGGATTAGCCACTAAATCAATAAGTTATGAATTGCCATGAGATAGCGTTGGATCCTCCAACGTAAATCAACCTCCTGATAAAACAATGTATCATATCTTCACACAGACTAGACAAGTGTCTGTTATGTGAACCCATCTGTGTGTTGCTTTTTTTCTTTGTTTCTTTGTTTCTTTCTTTCTTTCTATCTTTCTTTCTGCCGCTCTTCGTTCAGTCAATCTCTGGGTCTAGCAGGAGCACTTTTAGCTTAGCTTAGCATCAATTATTTTATTAGATTAGACCATTAGCGTCTTGCTTAAAAATGACCAAAGTATAACTAGTGCTAGTTCTGTGTCCATGCTCACCGTCTATACCCTCAGTCACTATTCCCTATATTAGTACACTGATATAGTCCAATTGAAGCACTGAATGAAAATTCGAGCACTCTGTACCAAGCGGCAACCTCCCGCTTTCCCTCGGGAAGCCAATACGGAAGTAACTAAAACTGCAATTCATCGACTCGCCTTGGGGGGCTGGCTTTAGGAAATCCTAGTGCTTTCTGACTGCATTGGTAAATTGGCCATTTTTACAGCTGATAAAAACATGTTTACAGCCTGATACAAAAGATGGCTTTGGTGCATATAGCTATGATTACCCTTCATAACAACTGTGAGGGGTGTGATTTTTTTTTTATAACTTATCCGTTTCGTTTTTATTAAGTTATATTAAGTCTGCATAATTAAGGGCGTGGCCACTTGAGGGACAGCTAGGTCTAGCTGCTCGCTGTCTCGTCACCTCAGCTGATTCTGGCTAATTAGCCGCTGATCTCGGCATATTATCGCCGTTTTGGTTAATGTTTCTTTACAGTCATTTGCCTTTTGGAATTATTTCCTGCAATTATCAGATACTATAGCATGCTGTGTGCTCTTAATTGTGCTCACAAACCATTCAAGTTGCCTCCATTTCCCAGGTGAGTGAAATTATATACTTATATACCATCTCTATAAATGTATTTGTTTTATTTAAGATCATTTGTCATTTATAATGTTCTTTAGACCTGTAATGCACTCCAGAGTCTGACAGATTGATTAGCTGTAGGCTATAGAACAGTCATCTGAAGCGTTGTCATACAGTGTTATGCCTGGATTTCATAAACAGCCTTGCATTTACTAACACAGACTTTATCTGAAGTGTTTGGAAGTAATTTCTCGTTTTCCTCCTGTAGAAAAACGTCATACAATGTTTAGTGGCTCAATGTATTACAACAGTGTTTTTAAAAGTCTAAACACTTTATTGATATAGTGTACAACTAAGCACATTTGGTCAGAACACAAACGAGTCGCAGGTAATGAAGTATTAAGCGTTTCTCCCAAAGTAAAATGTCTGTCTAAGCTAGGACAAAGCAAAATGCAGAGAATCCAGCATGCGTCTGTAGCTCCGTTCACTCTCCACCTCTTTGCCCTTGTTTGGTATCCCGAGATTGGTGCGAAAAAAATGGCGACGGTTGGCTGCGCCTACTTGTAGCTTTTTTTGCACTCTTCAGAAACCTATGGGTGACGTCACGGATACTACGTCCATATCTTTTACAGTCTATCCTCAGTACCCAGGAAAGGATGCCGTTTTGTTTGTGCTTTGCTGGTTGAAAAATCATTCAGATGATTAAAAATTTCAATTTCTTTGGTCAGACCCTGTGATGGTTATTTTAGCGAGCTGTCTATTAGTAATGAAACAGAGTATTTTGATTTCTGTCTTCTATCGTTATTCCTTAAATTCATGTTAAACACTACTTTGAGATATTGTTCACAGCTAAAGAAATGGTTTATGTGCTAATAGAAAACAGACAATTAAAACAGACATTTTTTACCAGGAACACTAAAGGGTAAGGTATGTGAACACGACACGAGGGTTAAACCAACCCCACATTGCAGGATTAGCCAATTGTACTACAATGTACAAATGAGATCTTAGAAATTCATACATATTAGCCACTAAATCAAAACGTAAGGCATTGCTGTAAGATAGCGTTGGACAACTATTCTATGTTCTTAGAATATAGCTAATTTTTATTTGACATCTGCTTTTAGTTTATGGATTTGTGTTCAATAACATGCCAGACTCTTTGTATTTTGCCACAAGAAACATCTTTTAAAGTAATTAGCAATCTCTCCAAATGAAGACATGATTTGCGAGCGCACATTTGTTAGCTTGCCCTGAAAACCTCCATCCTTTAAGCCATTTTTTAACCTTTCACCTCTCCCCCACACCAATAGAAGAGCTCATTAACCAGAAACAATGACCACTTTCTTCCTGTACATGAGGTTTATTATTCATTTTAAATGAGTCCCCATAGGTAAAATCCTAACACTCTGTTCAATTTTCAGAACATCAAGTGCATATTTCCTGTACACGGAATGACAGAACAAAAAGTTTAGCTGTTTTTAGCTTTCCTTCTTGTGTCATTTCCAAAAATGCCAAAAACCACTAGACTAAAGCTTCATGTGTTTGTTTTTCCAGAAGAGCTCACGGTGAGAGAGTTTAGCAGAAAGTTCTGAGGAATAAGACCTCAAGGTGCAGCCCTAGGGGTCTCCGTGCTGGAATTCAACCCACGTCTGTGGATGCAATTACTGGCAAACAGCACTCACTGCATTAAACACACCAACCCGAATCTGCAGTGAACATCTATGAGGTAAAGGTCTTGGACTAAATAAATATAGTATCAATGGTTAGACACTTAAACTTTCACCGAGCACTTCAACACGATGGTACTGGGTTTAACTTCATTTTTTTAGCATTACGTGTAGCATGGATTAATCAATAAGCTGGAAACATTTATGACACATGTAATACAATGGAAGGCTAAATCATTAGTCCTCCTATGAAATTTAGCTTCATTTCCAAATATTTCCCAAGTGATGTTTAACAGAAAGATTTTTTTCGATAATGTTTTTAATAACTAATTTCACAATCACACTAGTCACTTCACACTATTAACAACCCATTAACTAAGACTATTAGCTCAATAATTATCTGCTTATTAATAGTATGGTGAAAGTAGTGTTTGGGTTTTGGTAGGATTAGGGATGTACTGTAGGATGAAATCATACTTTATAACGACCTATTAGGCCAGTAGTTATTGAATTGTGACTTGAACTAAAGTGTTAGCTTAATGTCTAATAACTAATTTCTTTTGTCTTTGCCATGATGACAGTACATAATATGTTAATATTTATTTAGCAAAATGCTAGTATTCAGCTTAACGTGCAAAATAAAAGGCTTAACTATGGTAATTTTATAAACTAATTGATTGGAGTAATTTAGGCAAGTCATTGGACAACAGTGGTTTGTTTTGTAGCCAGTTGAATATTAATATTTTTTTAAGGGGGCTAATAATATTGATCATAAAATTATATAAACATATATATATATATATATATATATATATATATATATATATATATATATATATATATATATATATATATATATATATATATATATATATATATATATATATATATATATAAACAAAACTGCCAACATAGGCTCATTCTGAAAACATAGCCCTATATACATTTCTGGAGATCGCGAATTATGAAGCCAGATGTATGTATAGCTGCATTTTGTCTTTAAAACGAATGCTACGGTATGATGTCGTTCCTTGTTGTGCTTATCAGTTGACCACTTACCTCCATATGGACTGCTTTCCCGCTGTTACCAGTTTGTCCAGTGGCTCCCTGCATACGTTGGAGGATTTGAGACTCAGAGTGGAGTTGATTGCGACAACAGGGATTGAGTCCGGCAAAGAACGGTTCCAGAAAGTAGGTAGGACAAAAACTGAAGCCAAAAAAATAAAATAAACAAGTAAATAACAGGGTAAGAATGTGGTAAAGTCTGAAAACGTGGTAAAAATCAGGCTGCCGCGAGGACTTTTCTTCTTCTGGATTGCTTTTGAAAACACTGTGAGTTGGGTTTAGGGAAGTGGGTGGGCACTGGTCAATCAGTGCTTTTGAAAACACTATTGGTTGGATTTAGGGAAGAAGGGTGGGTCAGTCGATCGGTCAGTCTGTCAGTCAGTCAGCGGCCTCTGGTCGATTTACTCGAGAGCAGCAGGCGCAAATGGCACTCGTGAGAAATTTGACATCTCAGAAAGTGTACACAGTGGCCTCTGGTGGATTCGCGAAAACAAAAACTGCAAAAATTACGTAGCTTCTGGGACGTATTTGGCGCTCTCGAGAAATGTATATAGGGGTACGTAAACAGAATGAGCCTGGGTTTAAAACAATTTAGGAATACTATGAAAAATTGTCACCAAAAAAAAAAAAAAAAAAAAAATATATATATATATATATATATATATATATATATATATATATATATATATATATATATATATATATATAATGTATGTTGTCTTATATGAGCTTCTTTGCAAGCAGCCAAAAAAACGTTAACACAAACAGAAACAACTTTTAAACAAACAAAAAAAAAAAACTTCTGAAATTGGTTGATAAAACGACTGTACAGAGGTGAATTACAAAGCTTTGCTACTTTGAAGAGTCCACTTTTATACTGAAGGATTCTTCATAACACTTGTGTCCCAGTGAGAGTTAACAGGTTTAGCCATTTTCAAGCTAAAATACCAAATATAGTGTTTATGTTTCCCTGCTTTACATACAAGGATGGACCCTAAACTGCAACAAAAATGCTTTTCTTACCTAGATTTTTATCTTGTTTGTAGTTCAAAGATGTAAAAAATCTTAAATCAAGAAGCAGTTTCTAGACAAGCAAAACATGTTGTCTTGTTTTAAGAAATAACTTCAAAATGAGGTCAGTTTTTTTTTATTGGTTTAACAAAACAATACATAGTAGTATACAATACAACATTGGAAAAATTACAGACTGTTTTAGTTTTCTTATTTTCTCCCTACCCCCTCAAAATAAAAAAAAAATAAAAAAATGAATTAAAAACAAACATGTTTTCTAAAAGAAAAAAAAATTAAATAACAATTAAAAATAAAAAGAATTTTGATAAAAAAGAGAAAAGTTTGCGTTAAGAAGTCAAGATTTCCTCTTTCAAATTATTTACTGTGTATTAGAGCTGATATCAACTGAACAGGGTAAACCTTTGATATAGTCTAAAACAGGGTTCCAGGTCTTGTAAAAAGATTTGAGAGATCCTGCTAGTAAGCATCGTAACTTCTCAAGTTTTATGCAACTAAAGAATTCTCGGATCCGCATGTCATGTGACGGAGGAAGTACCTGTTTTCATTTGATAAGAATGGTTCGTCTAGCTAAAAGAGTATTAAGTGAGTTTTTCTTTAAAACAAGCAAAATAATCATAAGTAAAAAACAAAATTATTTAGCTTACCCCATTGAAAGGTTAAGGAAAAAACAAATTTTGGCATATTATTACTTAAAACAAGACTATATTTTTTGCTTGTCTTGAATATTTTTCTTGATTTAAGAATTGTTAGATAGATTAGAAAGAAAACAAAAGAATATATAAGTGAGAAAAGCATTTATGAGAGTGTATGGATGTTTCCCAGTACTGGGTTGCAGCTGGAAGGGCATCCGCTGTGTAAAAAATGCTGGATAAGTTGGCGGTTCATTCTGCTGTGGCGACCTCTGATGATTAAAGAGACTAAGCTGAAGAAAAATGAATGAATGAAAAGCATTTTTTGCAGTGTACTCATTGTTAATACCACCCTTGTATTTATTTTTTGATTTGACGGAAATTTACTCCAGAACATTCCTTAAAGTTTTTAAAACAAATGATAAAGTCAAGCATTTCAGGGTGGCAGGAAAGTATTCACACAACCCGACACACTGGTATTTTCTCATAACACTGAGAAAAGTCAAACAGGCAGTCCTTGATCACTGCTTGTGTGTGTGTGTGTTTGTGTTTGTGAGACTCAAATCCAATTTTTTTTTTTTTTTACTTCGCATGCGAACCTTGGAACGGAATGAAAGGTGTGATGTGTGAAGATCCAGACTGCAGCTGACGTCAGAGGCGTGTGGTATAAAAGCAGAGCAGACACACACTCAGAACCTCAGATCTGTTGCCCTGCTCAGACGCAGACCCTGAACATGCTGTGGACTCTCTGCTTCAGCTGTTACTTCTATCTGCACAGCGCTCTGGTTTCTGCTCAAGGAATATCTAGAGGTCAGTTGATTTTTATGCACGGTTGCATTCGCTTTTGTTGAAATGAACACTGATAGATGCAGGGTTTACACACCAAGGTGTTCTTTTCCTGAGGTGAGCGTAAAATGTAGAAGGTTTTGATGCTTGTTCCCGCTACTTATGTAAAATGAGTTAAACAATACAATTCTTAACTTAAACTTTAACTTGTTAACTTCATCGAGTTGTGTTGGGATAACCTGAATGAATTGTGTGGATGAATGAAATGAATTTGTAAATATGTATAAGGTGGCTCAGTAGTAAGCACTGTCGCCTCACAGCAAGAAGGTCACTGGTTCGCATCCTGGCTGGGCCAGTTGGTGTTTCTGTGTGTAGTTTGCTTGTTTTCCTCATGTTGTTGTGGGTTTCCTCCGGGTGCTCCGGTTTCCCCCACAGTCCAAAGACATGCGCTATAGGTGAATTGAATAAACTAAATTGCGCATAGTTGGTAATGAGTGTGTATGGGTGTTCCCAGTACTGGGTAGCGGGTGAAAGCGCATCCGCTGCATAAAACCTATGCTGGAATAGTTGGTGGTTCATTCCGCTGTGGCAACTTCTGAAATAGAGACTAAGCAGAAGGAAAATGAATGTATATATAAATGGCATTTGTTGTTTGTTCAAACTACTTATTTAAAATTAGCTGAAACTACACAATATTTGGGGTTTTTTTGGGGGGGGGAACTTAATTTTTTATGTTCAATCCACATAAATTTGTGAAAACTAATAAGTTGGCTTAATTCCTTCATGTTGCCCCTACACATATCGATCGTGTGATACCCATTGTTTTTTTACAGTGTAATGTGCTTTACAGTTTTACATGTACTAATATACACTCCGATTTTAAACACGGTCCATTGTTGTTGAGATACTATCGTTTTTATTGTTAATTATTAGTTAAGTTTGTTTTTATTGTAATTTTTATAGTAAGCAGTGTTGGGGAAAGTTACCTTTGAAAGTAATGCATTACAATATTGAGTTTCTCCCCTAAAAAAGTAACTAGTTGCGTTACTTAGTTACTTTTTATAGTAAGTAATGCGTTATGTTACTTTTGAGTTACTTTTGTATTACATTTTATTACCAGGCTGAGGTTTGATCTCTTTCAGAACTTGTTTTTTCTTTCTTTTTTTTTAATGGAGGAGCTTTGCAATGAACAACACACCTACTGTACATGTATGTTTAAAAAGGTCTGACCTCAGAGATATACAGTGCTCAGCGTAACTGAATACAACCCATTTTGAAAAATGAATATGTTTATCCATTTCTCAGTGAATATGGGCAATATATTTTGGTGCATTTAAACAAAACAGATTTATTAAACGGATATATTTATTAAAATAGTATTTTTTTCACCAAACATATTTAGAAATTGAAAAAAAAAAAATACAATTAAATTCAAGCAAACTATTACAAAAAATTAAAACCTTCAAAATTTCAACTTAGTTTTTCAGTTTTTTTTTTTTTTTTTCTCTTGATTTTTCCTCTTTTTTTAAAAATTTTTATTTAATATTTTTCTATAACATAAATTTGGCTGTACTAGTTTTTGGACCGTTATCGTAAGTTATTTTGTTAGATAAGCTCCAGATTTGGCTTCAGTACTGACTAATCAAATGTATATGCACAAACATAATATTGTATAGCTTCTTATTAAAAATATGAATTTAAAAGATAGATTTGTGAGGGGTGAATTATATATGCTGAGCACTGTACATGCCGTATATACAGATTTTGAATGTTTAAAACAATGTGTTTGCTACTTTTGTACTATTTGTGTTAGGTAAAATCCCTGTTCATTGTGACTATAATCCCCTTTTCCTTTTCTTCAATGCGTTCAAAATAATGAACACATTCTCTCATTGACTGCGTGATTCATTGTGACTACTTTAAATTTTAATTAAACTGTTTATTTTTTTAAAGCTCATTAATTAAACTAAAAAGTAACTTGCGTTACATTTTCGAAAAAGTAACTCAAATATTATTACTTAATTTTTAAGTAATACGTTACTTTACTCGTTACTTGGAAAAGCGATATTATTACGTAACTTGCGTTACTTGTAATGCGTTACTCCCAACACTAGCTATGTTTCCATCCAAAGGTGCGAATTAACTGCAAAACTGCATTATCCCATAAAAGACATGTGAATAAAGCAGCGTTCCCATCTGATGAGTCAAAGCTAACAAAATGCCAAATATCAAAAGTAAAAATGGAAAATGATGCGGTAAGAGAAGCTGCGTGAATGTTTTATTTATTTAAATAAACTTGCGCCTCAGAAGACAATGCTGACACGCAATAAGCACTAGGTGGCGTTTGAAGGCGTGAAACGTGGAGCACAGACACTCATTATTATTATTCAGGTCATTATTAATATACAGTAATAACACTAACACTGAAACGGTTAAGGCGTTTTAGAATGACCAAAACAACATGTTTTACAATGTGGTTTGTCCATTAACACACATTTTTATCATCACATGACCTCTTATAACAAAATCACATGACTTTCTTAATGCGCATACTGGAATTTGTTTGGTTAAAGGGGTTTCATCGCAGTTTATGCGCATCTTTTCTTATCGAATAAAAAGTTTATCCTACTCAGTTGTGTGCATATGTTTTTTTAGCACATTTTCAATACTTCAAAACTTGGCGTTTCCATCAACCGCCACATATCTAAAGTGTGCATAAAAATAGGTGGATGGTAACATAGCTACTGACAGCAAGTAGTTTTAGTGGTTTTATGTCCCTGCAGAGGAAGATTTAACATGCACTGTGAGGTTATTTCAGAGAATATTTACATTCCTGTATATTATATGAAATATTGATCTCATTAATTAAAAACCTATTTTAATTATAAGTACTTTTTACACTTATTTTAGAAAGGTTTAAGCTATGAATGTTCGTTTAAACAGATTTTGTTTGATTAGTTACAAGCTATCATGTGGTTAGATTCTATTAATCATTAAAAACAAAGACAGTTGAAATTCTTTTTCAAATATTTCCCAATTGCTGCTTAATGGGGATTTTTTTTCAACACATTTCTAACCATAATAGCTTTAATAACTATTTTCTTTTATCTTTGCCATGACGAAAGTACACAATAAATTACTAGTTATTTTGCAAGATACTAGTATTAGCCTAAAGTGCCATTTAAAGGCAGGTTACAGGGTATCCACAGGTCTTAAAAAGTCCTAAAATATCTTAAATCTCAACAAAAAAATTTTAGGCCTTAAAAGTCTTAAATCTACTGAAATGTTGTGTTGTAGGTCTTAAATCTTTTTTTTAAACAGGTCTTAATTTTCCTTTGGGCAACACCCATACAATCACCAACAATCCACCTCAATATAACTTTTAACTGTCATTTAAAAAAATGTTTATTTTTAACTCCATTTACCATAATGGTTTACAATAACATTTGATTAAAAGTTCTCCATGTATTTACTGCTGAATTACAGTAGTTTGAGAAACAGTATTTCTTAAAGAGCCCCTATTATGGGTTTCTATAAAAATGACCTTCCATGCAGTATGTAACAGAGCTCTATGTGAATGAAAACATCCAGCTGATGTTTAAATCTGAAAGTGTGCCGTGTTTAAAACTATTGATTCATTTATAAGAGTCAACTTATAGTGGTTCGAATGAACCACCGGGGTAACGAATCTTAAGCTGTGTCGGCGTGACGTTGATATGGAACTCAGCCCACGCCCATTTGTTGCTCATGCAAACCTGGAAAAATTGAAACCCCCGGCCCCGCCCACAAACACTGTAGCAGATCTCGATTGAATCATGTCGCGATGACACTGTGCTCTGAAGTGTGAGGGAAAGTTAATGTTATTTTCCCTACCCAAAGATGAGGCTGTGAAGAGTCAGTAGTTGAAGTTTATTTTTGCAAAAATACCTCAGCTTTATAGCTCCAGCCTTGTGCTATGTTCCTGTCATTTTTCTGACGAGTGCTTCAGCAATCTACATGCTTACAATGGGGGATTCGTCGGCCGTTTGTTAAAGGAAGGATCAGAAAAGACTATTGATGTATAGGACTTTGTCAGAGCTTGACAGGAACTTTACAGTACACAGTTCATGGACCAGTTCCTTCCTCCATTTCACAAGTGTAAGTAACTTTAGTGCAATTAAAATGGTTGCCTCCTTGTTTTCTCTAGCTTGCAAATTATGTATTTAATTGTGTTTTGTTACTTGTAACTGCTCCACGTGGCTTGTACTGTATCTGGTTAACTCTTTATATTCTCATATTGCATTTAAAACCACATTGAACACGCGGCGCGTGCTGCTTTGTTTACGGATTTAAATGCGTTTGTGATCTTGCGATCCTCTGCCGTTTGTTGTCGCTATGCCCACCGTCAGCTGTTCTTATACACGTGCGGCGGTCAAGTTTCAAAATAGTTCAGCTTTTGCCGTTGTGAGGAATAAAACTAAATGTGTGTTGCTGTTTTTACTTATGGTTAAGATTAGAGGAATATGCTGCTGTTTAACTGCATTGCTTTAATGCACTCCTGCATTGGGCTCACACATACACTCTGCACTCTGACTACTTCAAAATTGTTGATAAGCTGTGGTGGGCATTTCTCTGTGTCTCACGCTCAAAGCAGTCGACCAATCGCAACAGACTGGGTCATCAGACCAATGAACGCAGATTAGCATCGCTCTAAGGAGGGGTTTGGGAACAAATGAATCGCTGTTCAATTCATATGGGAGTCATTAGGATAATTAGGTAAAAATAAATGCATATTATAAGACTATATGAAAGTGTTTTAAGACCTTGCATGCATATCAGACTGTTGTTGGAGACCCAAAAAAACAAAATATGACATTTTTTATTGCAAAAGAGGGGCTCTTTAAGAGGGTTAATAACATTGACCTTGAAAATTGTTTATATATATGAAAAAGCTTTTATTCCAACCAAAACTAAAACAATTAAGTGTGAAAAATATATATTTGTAATAAAAAACACAGATTTGTTTTCTTGCTTTGTTAATATTTAAAAAAGAATTACAATTGAAGAGATTAGATAGCAAAAACCTCTAAGTGCCGTCTGAAATTTTCATGGAAAAGGAACATTTTTCTCAGCCTCCTTTGTTTATGTTGAGATATTTCACTTTAAAGACCAGGAAAATGACTTATTCTTTGCCTTAAAAGTGATATTATTGAACATACACACAGGAGCCTGATAAAAATGCTCATTTTAGAGGAAAATTTCAGACGGCATTTAGAAGTTTTTGCATCTAAACTCACAGAAAACACAAAATTGAGGAGCTGTATTTGGCAGAATGGAACATTTACATTCCAAGAAGTTGCAGGATGGAGACCAAATTGAAGTAACCATCTATAGGCTAGATGAACAACTGATAAGTTGAGCTTATGGACGTCTGGAATGCATATGGAAACACTGCTGCCACTAATGGAAAGAGCACACTTCCCTTCTGTTTGGGTGGACAGCCCTCAAGGGACGGGAACCTCGGACAGAAAGCCCCTACTATTAAGTTTTTGTCTTAGATCTTTTGGTGTTGTTGGTATCCTTGTTAACATTTGCTGCTTTCAGCAATAAAGAAAAGCTCGACTTTTTCCCAGCAAGAAATGTTTCTAGCACTTCTGCTCCCGTGTCTCATAAAAAGGCCTCATAAATCACAACTGTAACAGTTTATCTGATGTCATAACAGCATGTTCACCCATGAGATTAATCAAAAGTGAAGCATGATGTTTAGATTACATGTTATGGCCACGCTTAAACAAAGAATACAGAACCCACCATCAGTTCTGAGCAAAGCAACGCGGATTGACGCACATCATAAACACTCGTGTTTTCAGAGAAAGACACAAAAGAAGTTATTGACATATTACTATAACACTAAAGTCCCGGCTGCTGTAATGTCAGATGCTGAAAGCCATCCACAGGGCCTGCAGGTAAAGTCATTATATCGTGAGCAGAGCTTTACAAGCATTAATCATGAAACTCGGCTTTTGTTCTTGTGTAGTTTATTTTTCATATGGTCTTAAAGGTAGAGTTCCTTAGAAAGATGAACTCCCCCTCATGTCCTTCCAGACCTCTATATCTGTCTTTCTACACTCTCAGAAATAAAGGTACAGTCAAAAAAAGGATTTCTGCTGCTTGTTCAAAGTGCTTATTTAAAATGAGCTGAATAAATACAATTGTTGAGTTTTTTTGGGAAAACAACTTAATAGATTTATGTTCAATCCACTTGAATATGTAAAAAACAATTTACAAGTTGACTTAAGCAATTTGTGTTGGGACAACATGAAGGGAATGTGTGGAACCCAGCATTTTTACAGCGTACAAAAGCCCTCACTGGGGCACTACCTTTTCAAAAGGTACACTTTTATACCAATCAGGTCCACATTTATACCTTGAAGGTACCTATTTCTACCTATAAAAGTACAAATGTGTACCTCGTAGGACCTTAAATGTACAAAAGTGTACTTCACCCCAGATAGCTTTTGTACCTTTATTTCTGAGTGTGTACTGCAATAAGAAAATGATCTTCAGAATCTCGAAAAACTCCAACAACAATAAATGTAATAAATCCAAAAGGATTCACATAATATGATTCATTAGACAGTTTTGTGGAAAATAAAAGACTGATCACACACACTTAGAAGTAAAGGTACAAAATCTGTCACCGGGGCGATACCTTTTCAAAAGGTACATTTTTGTTTCTAACAGGTTCTTAAAGGTACATATCAATACCAAAACAGTACCAATGTGTACCTCATAGTATCATAAAGGTACAAAAGTTAACCTTAAAGTACAAAAGTGTACCTTAAAAAAAGTACCACATCATTGACAAATTTTGCGCCTTTATTTCTGAGTGTGAAGACATTTCAAACATTTCCCCTTCAAGTTCATTGTAATGGAATAATCAGTGGTGGAAAGAGTACTGAAAAATCATACTTAAGTAAAAGTACCATTACTTGCTTAAAAGTGTAGTGCAAGTAGAGTAAAAGTATCTGTTGTAAATATTACTCAAAAGTACAAAGTAGAATATTCAAAAGTACTCAAGAGTAGTGAGTAGTGAGTATTACGGTGTAAAAAGCTGATGCATTTACATGTAATTTTTAGATGTGTGTAAACGTAACATTCTGTAGTGCATTTAGTTATTGCCCAGCAGGCACACAACATCATAAGACGTTAATATTGGGTTAGATTTAGGTCGTGATGTCAGGTGACCAAAATTCAATGTCTAGCCAGCATCTAAAGACAACGTTATTTTGATCACCAATAACAACGTCAAATGACGTTGATATTTGGTTGGTTTTAGGTTGTGTTGGAAAGTGACCAAAATCCATTTATTCGTCAGGTATATGGCAACCAAAATCCAATGTCTGATAGCCGTCATATTGGTAAAATCCACACAACGTCAAGCTGTAACATCATTAGTCATTGATATTTGGTTGAATTTAGGTTGGACGTTGGACACTGACGTCGGCCTGGCGTTAAGTTCTGACGTCAAACCGATTTTCAATTTCAAACAAAACGCAACGTCCCGACAACGTTCAGGTACAACGCCAATCTAACGTCATGTTGGCATCTTGTACCTGCTGGGTGTTCAAGGCCATTTCGGTCATCATACAGTGAACATCTGCCATCTTCTCATTAGTGACATGCATCTAAACACTCGCTATATCAATGCATGTAAAGATTTTGGACATCTTCTTGGACACATGCTTCCAAACAGTTTACTGCATTTATAAAGCGCCCATGTCTTGAGGTAGTTCATTATGAGGCGATTTACCTTCTGTGTGCGATTTGATTGGACAGGAATCACAGGACTGATTTTTCTAATCTCCATAGACAAAAAAAAATAAATAAAGTAGAGACTGCAGGTTAAAGGAAAGTAGTGGAGTAAAAGTACCAATTCTGCACTAAATGTTTACTCAAGGGAAAGTTAAATATACACATTTTTAAAACTACTTAGTAAATTACAATTTCTGAGAAACAATACTCAATTTTAGTAATTTGAGTATTTGTAATTTGTTACTTTACACCACTGGGAATGATATACAACAAATGTATAGATTACATTTGCATTAGCTAAAGCTTAAAGATGCTAATCTTAAACCAGACACATGGCATGTCTTAAACAGAATTTTATGCAGTTTCATAACAGAGTTGACAAATAATGAATACACTACAGTATTGGTGTGTCCTAAACATTCATTCATTCATTTTCCTTAGGCTTAATCCCTTTATTCATCAGGGGTCACCACATCGGAATTAATCGCCAATTTATACAGCTTATGTTTTACACAGCGGATGCCCTTGGTATTGGTAATTGGTACCAGGCCGCAACGGAAATTAGGGGTGTCAAAATTAATCGTTTCTTCGGTGCACCGCGATGCAGACGCGGACAATTCGGTATCGGTTCAGTAATAATCATAACCGGTTATTATACTGACGTCATTTATCTCACATGCGCTATGTCGCCGTAGCTTAATATGGCGAGGGAGGCGAGCCGCGAGCGCGATTATTTACAACGCTCTAACTACGAAAAACACACAATGTGCACAATTTCACTGTGTGTGTGTTTGCTGAACACTGTTTCACTGAAACTTACAGCAAAAGCCACTATTTCACGGCGATTAAGAGAATGAAAGTAATCTCCATTTCTCTCTCTCTGTCTCACTGTGGCCCATGAGTGCATCTGTGAAGAGTGCGTGTAAGAGCCAATCGCAGCCCTTTCTGTTGAGCGCGTGACCAATCAAAGGAGTGTAAGAAAGAACTTGGTAGACAGGACTCAGAAAGCGAGCGGGATATTTATATTTGTTTATTTGCTATAGACCATTTCAATGTAGTCATGTCATTGGCCCATGAACGTTTCCTGCTTGACTTTAAACTATTTCCTAACTGTAACAAGAGGCAATTCAATCATAACTTGATTTTAAATCAGCCGTCATAACACTATTTATCAATATGTGGACCTTTTTGGATTCTCAGAAGCAATGGAAATTAAAAATGTAAAACAGGAAATACGTTAGGGCCATTGTTTTTGTTTACATCCCTCGAAATTGTCTATAAATGCTCGTGTTGTTTAAAGGTACAGTTTATATATATGACTGTTTGTATTAAAGGACAAAATTGTTTTACAAATAGTATATAAATATATTTATACATTTTAATACAAGAATTGCTGTGCTGTGAAGAAAATAAAAAACTGTGTATGGAAAGAATCGTCAATGCACCGTGATGCACCGAGATATTGAATTGAACCGAATCGATGGCATGATAATCGTAACCGAACCGTGAGACCAGTGTAGGTTCACACCTCTAACGGAAATCATTAATTATTTCTGTTTTATTTATTATCCGAGTTATATTTTGAAAAATCATTTATTTTGAGAAATTCTGATATTCTCTCGATTACATTTCGTTCACTTGACCGCCAAAATTTAACCCACAAGCTAGCAAAGTGAGTAAGAAACAGACGTCTTTGAAAAGTTTCTTTGCGAAGAGAAAAAGGCCCAGTGGATTACCCACAAACTGCCAAGGAATGGATCCACAAACCATTTGTCAGCAAATCAGGTGGATCCAGCATGTCTGTACAAGAAGAAGAACTGCTGGAGATCGCAAATGACGGCGGCCGTTCACATGTTGCGTCTTTTCTGCATACAAGTTTGTTATTTCCAATTGAGGCGCGACGCGCTCGTGCCTTCCAGGTGAACCTAGTTGAAAACATCTCCACCACCGCGAGTCACGTGGCAATCAGAATTAGAAAGAGCTTTATTGCCAGGTATGTTCACACATACGAGGAATTTGTTTTCGTGACAGAGCTTCTACAGTGCAACAGAATTACAGACAGGACAAAAAACAGATAATAAACATATTTTAAAAAGTGAATGCAAATATACAAATTGACAAGTGTATGTACAGCTATATTACTATATACAACCTAATATGTGCAGCTGTTATGTGCAAATTGGCATGTAAAGTGTGTTGTTAAATAAGTGTATGTGTGTATAAAAAGTGTATAGCATGTTGGTTCCACAATTATTATCATCAAGTGTTCATGAGATGGATTGCCTGAGGGAAGAAACTGTTTCTGTGTCGGGCTGTTCTGGTACGCAGTGCTCTGTAGCATCGACCAGAAGGTAAAAGTTCAAACAGGCATTGTGCTGAGTGTGAGGGGTCCAGAGTGATTTTGGCAGCCCTTCTGCTCGCTCTGGATAAATACAGTTCTTGGAGAGTAGGCAGGGTTGTACCAATGATTCGCTCAGCAGTCCGAACTATTCGACGTAGTCTTCGGAGATCGGATTTGGTAGCTGAGCTAAACCAGACAGTTATTGATGTGCAGATGACTGATTCAATGATGGAGGTGTAGAACTGTTTCAGCAGCTCCTTTGGGAGGTTGAACTTCCTCAGCTGACGAAGAAAATACAGCCTCTGTTGAGCGTTTTTGACAATGGAGTCAATGCAAGTGTCCCACTTCAGGTCCTGAGAGATGGTGGTGCCCAGGAACCTGAATGACTCCACTGCTGCCACAATGCTGTCCATGATGTTCAGTGGGGGGAGAGCAGGGGGGTTTCTCCTGGAGTCCACTATCATCTCCACTGTTTTGAGCGTGTTCAGCTCCAGGTTGTTGTGACTGCACCAGACAGCCAACTCCTTAACCTCCTGTCTGTAAGCAGACTCGTCACCGTCCTGAATGAGGCCGATAAATGTGGTGTCATCTGCAAACTTTAGGAGCTTGACAGAGGAGTATAAAATATGAAGTTGGCAAGAACTGATGACCAACTTCATATTTTGTAAGGAATATACACATTTCGGCAGACTACTTATCTCAGACAGTGTTTGCAGTGCTTTGTAGTTTTTTCCATAAATAAAACTTGTATCAGAGTTGCAGCAATGTTTTGTCAGCTTGTCATCCTTTGAGAAAACAGTTGATGGTTGTCTAGCACCACCCCCAAACATCCCCCCGTGTCCCCGACTTGCAAATTGTCAAGCGTTGACCTGTTCGCGATGATAAAAAGGTTGGGGACCACTGACCTAAAGTATGCAAATGCTGAGGGAGTGCCTCGTGAGTCACACAATCTGTTTTGTGTTCTGATTCCCATTGTGGGGTATTACACTTGCATAATTTAAATGAGAACAAGTTACAATGGCGTCTGACGCTAATACTATGGCCATTTACATACGTTGATCTCTTTTTATTTGACCATGCCTAGGTATACCCAGATATTTTTTTAATGGGCACCTTTAAGGTTTTTGTTATTGAAAAATTGTGTACCCACAGTTCTAGAATCACACATGACTGAATGCATTATTTGCTGACATTCTTACTACTACTACTACATAAAAAAGACAAGTTTCTAAATGATCTTGAAAAATCTGCATTGTTCTCTACAGATGGAGAGATTATCAAACAGATTAAAGGCACAAACCAGGAGCTTGCTGAAATCAAAGAACTACTGAAGCAACAGGTAAATCACAAACCAAATCAAAAAGCCTCCCCAATAATTTCCAATTAATATGTAGAACTTCACTTAAATAATAAAAAAAATCACTCATATTTTAGCACAGTCCTTAAGTGGTTCAAGTCTTTTCTATTTGATAGAAAATTTTCAGTAAAATTAGGTAACTTCTCATCCTCGTTTGCTGACCTCACTTGTGGCCTTCCTCAAGGCTCAGTCTTAGCTCCCTCACTTTTTTCATTATATATGCTTCCGCTAGGGGCCATTATAAAAATCATGGGGTGTCTTTTCATTTCTATGCTGATGACACCCAGATTTACTTACCTATTAAGAGGAATGACCCTCTCGCTCTTAGTACCCTACTAAGGTGCTTGGATGAGATCAAAATCTGGCTATCGCACAATTTTTTAACTTTAAATGAGGATAAAACAGAGGTGATTGTCTTTAGCCCTACTGACAATGTTCAGGCCACTTGTCTAGATCTGGGCTGCCTTCAGATCCCCTCGTGTCCGCAATCTGGGTGTCATCCTTGATGAGTCATTGAAACTAGACAAACAGATCAGTTCGGTTATTGGCTCCAGTTTTTATCAACTTCGTTTGCTGTCCAAAGTCAAACATTTCTTAAATCCCACCACTCTAGAGATGGCTGTCCATGCTTTTATTACATCACGGTTAGACTACTGCAATGCACTTTACTGTGGCATTTCAAAATCACAAATTTCCCGCCTTCAGTTGGTCCAAAATGCTGCTGCTAGATTTATTTGTAATAGCAGAAAATATGACCACATTACCCCTCTTCTAAGGGGCCTCCATTGGCTGCCTGTCCAATTCAGAATTGATTTTAAAGTGCTTTTACTGGTATACAAATCCCTCCATAATCTAGCCCCATCCTATCTCTCAGAGCTGCTTCATCCTTACACTCCTGTGAGATCAAGTGATCAAAATCTTCTTTTAATTCCTCAGTCCAGACTGAAACGTAGAGGGGACAGAGCTTTCTCTGTGGCAGGTCCTCGGTTGTGGAACACCTTGCCCCTTGATATTAGGATGGCTCCATCACTATGTATTGTTAAATCTCTTCTTAAAACGTACCTTTTTAGCTTGGCTTTTTAATATTATTTTAATAGTCCTTTCTACTGCTACGTTCTTACATTTTACAGACGTTTCTCTTGTCTTATTTCTATGTTTTGTATTCTGTCTTTTTATTTTTTGACTTGTCTTGTGTACAGCACTTTGGTCAGTCTTGTGACTGTTTTTAAATGTGCTCTATTTAAAGTACACCCTTTATTTGCACTCGCTCACTTTCATTTGATTTAATATGATTCTGGCTGCAAAATGGGATGTCTTGTCTTTAACCCACATACTGACATGAATTCTGCTTTGTAGATACAGGAAATAGTTTTCCTCAAGAACACGGTTATGGAGTGTGAAGCCTGTGGTGAGAAATTCTAAGCTCAACTTTAATTCAGACCAATAATCCAGAGTGTATCTGCTAAAATTTGGATATTCTTTCTCTCTCGTCTCTCTATAGGCATGAGACCAGCAGATCTACAGCCTTCATGTGATCCCAACCCCTGCCACTCTGGTGTGGAATGCATTGTTACACCCAACGGCATCAAGTGTGGCGCATGCCCAGCAGGCATGACAGGAGATGGAACTCACTGTGAAGACGTTGATGAGGTTTGTGGGCTGCCTGAACCGAATTTGTGGTATATTTCAATTAGTAGTAAGCTTCCCTATGCCCTATACACTTTGAAGGGGGCTCTTTAAGTGGCAGCCACAGGACAATGGCGCTAGTGAGCTCACCACACACCAGCTATAGGTGGAGTGGAGAGACAGTGATAGAGCCAATTCAGTGGATGGGGATGATTGGTAAGCGACATCGGAGGGTATTTGGCCAGGACACCAGGGTTACACACCTACTTTTTATGAGAAGTTTAACGTCTCATACAAAAAGACGACGCTCACTGACAGTATAGCATCCCCTTCACTATATTGGGGCATTAGGACCCACACAGACCGCAGGTTGAGCACCCCTTGCTGGCCTCACTAACTCCACTTCCAACAGCAACCTAGATTTCCCATGTGGTCTCCCATCCAGGTACCGACCAGGCTCAGCCCTGCTTAGCTTCAGTAAGTAACCAGTCTTGGGCTGCAGGGTGATATGGCAGGGCAAATAGTTATAACTTACTTCAACAAAATAACCACTGCATGTAACTAATCCTTCTTTAATGGGAACCTCGGAAAGGGATTCAGTGCATGATTTTGTCTTTAGCGAACTGGTTGGACTGTTGAAAGATGGGTGTTGCTAACAAAATGGAGGACGACTGATGAATGGGCAAAAGTTAATATGCTCCTGTCAATCAATTCAGTGGGAGGAGAAAACCACATTCCTACGTCACGTTGCAGTTGGCCCTAAAACTGCTAGGATTTGGATCTTATTTTAACATCAGGAAGTTTTAAGAGACTTGTTGTGTTTATATCACTCCAATAATCTTGCGCCCTTCAAGATGCTTCTTATTGGCATTTAATTGATGCCGCTGGCAAAGAGTGCTGGAGCTACTGTAAGTCCCGTCCTTGTCTTCATGTTTCAGTTAAGATTACGTCAAACATGGAATAACAAATGCACATTTTAAAGCACATCTTCTTTAAAGGTCGTGTAAAGAGCTTCTGTGCTCCTATTGGTCGACATTACAGATATGAGGGAACCATGGAGGGGTCATCATGAAGCATCAGATGTGATGTTGTTCATTGCTCTTTTTGTGTACAGTGTACTGTAATCCCATGTCACATGGGGGTGAGATGCATTAACACATCGCCTGGGTTTCGCTGTGGCCCCTGTCCTGCTGGGTACACGGGTCAACAGGTGCAGGGGGTTGGAATCGCCTATGCATCGGCCAATAAACAGGTATCAGATTTTTTTTAACTGAGCATATTTTACTTATTTGAATTTGCAGGAAATTAAATGTTGGCAATTAAATTAAACTTTTTATGCAGGTTTGCACAGACATTAACGAGTGTGTGAATTCAAATGGAGGCTGCGTGGAGAACTCTAACTGCATCAACACACCGGTGAGTGAAGCATGATAATCTCAATCCGATATAATCTGGTGATTCAAAGCCTAAAAATTAGTTCTCTTTAGATACACTGTAAAAAATGTTCTCATATTTGTCAAATTGTTGCCACATAGTATTATTTCCCTGTTTTACATAGTTATGTACTACATTGTACTAGTTCAAATGTTAAAGAGCCCCTATTATGCATTAAAAAGGTCATATTTTGGTTTTAAAGGGCACCTATTTTACCCCTTTTTTAAGATTTAATATTAATATTATGGTTCTTCTGAGTGTGCCAGTTTAGGTTAAGTTCAAAACACAATTCAGATTTTTTATTATAATGTGTTAAAAAGTGTCATTTTGGGGGCGTTTTAGTTTGCTGTTTTAGGGGTGTGTTGCTTCTCATGAAAATTAGTTTCGACTTCCCGCCCAACTTAACAAGGGGGCGGAGCTAAGAGCTCCCCCGCTTTGTGTATGGCTACAGACAGGCAGACAGAGAGAAGCAACATGAGTGAGTGGACCAATTTTCAGCTGTACATGTATGACTCGGACACAGACCAAGCAGAGACTACAAAATCATTTGTGTCTTTGTATAGTTTTACAGCCAACTGTGTGCTAGTGTAAAGCTTCGAGCTTGTAGCCTACACCGAGACCAATAACCAAGTACACTGAATTAACTTTGACTGAAGGGCATCACGTACCGGATGCACCTCGACGCGGTGCGCACATGACCGTTGAAAGTATCACACACTTGCGGTGCCGGTGTGTGTCACCTGATAGAAACTTATGTTTAGATTTTAGAAATGCATGCCGCTGCGTGGCACGACGCTGCTTGTCGCCGAGCGGCGCTTCTAGTGTACGACCTGCTTGAGGCTATTACTAAAGAGCGTCATACACCGGATGCGCCGCTCAGAGACACGGCACACCAGACGCGCACATTCGCATTTTATTTAAAATGAAACTATTCAGATAACGCTCTGTGGCGCTGCAGAAATATGAAGTGTCCTGAGCAGGGCCAGCGCGTCCATAGAGGCGACCTAGGCGGCAGAATAGTGAGCGAACCCCCCGGTCCTAACTTTCATCCGCGACACCGCAAAATGCAATATATGCATGGCGCTTCGCGTCGTTAGTTCGTTATTTCCAATGGAGGGACGCGCACGTGAGGCAATGCGCTCGCACTTTCCAGCTGCACCTAGTTAAGATGACAGGGAGCTTCTGTGACCGCGGGAAATGCAAACCGCTGAAGTTTAAGGAAGACGCAATGAAAAGTACACATGTATGCAAACCCACCTAAACTCACAAACACTGGTGGCGAGGAGAGCGATAACTTGGTGAATGTTGAGCCCAATGAGCCTTACATCTAAAAATAGAGCCAAGGGTGTTTCTTTGGTGACGTCGCTTTGACTCACACACTGAAAATGGCGGACGTGAAACAACATAGCCTACTGAGGATATGGTAATGCGCACCTGTCAATCAATATTGGTGGGCGGGGGGACCGCACTCCTACGTCAAGTTGCGGTCAATCTCAAAACCGCTCCAATTGGTCCACCGTTTTTATGTTGTTAAATTGAAAAAAAAGGACTGGGTGTGTTTATATCACCCCAATATGACGGTCTATACACTATACCTACACATATGTCTGTCCAAACAGCTTAAAAAGTAGATTTTTTACCATAGGTGCCCTTTAAAGGCCTCCAACAACAGGCTGATATGCATGCAAGGTCTTAAAACGCTTTCATTGTCTTATAATATGCATTTAATTTTACCTAATTATCCCAACGACTCCCATATGATTTGATCAGTGATTCATTTGTTCCCAAACCCCCTCCTTAGCATAATGCTAATCTCCACTGATTGGTCCGATGACCCAGTCTATTGCTATTGGTCGACTGCGTTCAGCGTGAGACATAGAAAAACACTCACAGCTTATCAACATTGTTGAAGTAGTCAGAGTGCAGAGTGTATGTGTGAGGCCAATGCAGGAGTGCATTAAAGCAATGCAGTTTAAAACCAGCATATACTCTATTCTTAACCATGACACATATTCAGCATTAATCCACACAGCGGCAAAAGCTGAACTATTTTAAAACTTGATCGCCACATATGTGTAGGAACAGCTGACGGTGGCCTCAGCAATGACAAACGGCAGAGGATTGTGAGCTCACAAACACATTTAAATCTGTAAACAAATTGGCACGCGCCGCATTTTCAACGTGGCTTTAGGCGTGATATGTGAATATAAAGAGTTAACCAGATACAGTACAAGCGGTTACAAGTAACAAAACACAATTAAATACATATTTTGCAAGCTAGAGAAAACAAGGAGGCAACCATTTTAATCGCACTTAAGTTACTTACACTTGAAATGAAGAAACTGATCCATGAATTGTCTACTGTAAAGTTCCTGTCAAGCTCTGACAAAGTCCCATACATCAATAGTCTTCTCTGATCCTTCCTTTAACAAACGTTGGATGAATCCCCCGTTGCAGGGTAGATTATTGCATTAATCACCAGAACGTTCACTCATCTTCAGTCATGATCAGTCCCACACACACCCGCACTCCGCTAGTGCTTCAAGGGAAAGGTACGTTCATGTTTTACCGGATCCAGCAGTTCATATTTGGAATTGTTTCATGTCGACGTTGATATGAACAGGCAGAAAAATCTGCACGAAGGACGAATCATTTAAACGACTCTGAGTCTAATCTTTTATTTAAAAAAAAAATGTTTTTAAACAAGGTGCAATTTCAGATTTAAACTTCGGCTGGATATTTTCATTTACCTAGAACTGTGTTGGACTGCATGGAAGGTCAATTTAAAAAAAAACATAATAGGGGCTCTTTAAAAACAGTCGAAGTCAGAATTATTAGCCCCCCTGAATTATTAGGGTGCTTTCACACCTAGACTTTTGTTCCGGAACGTGGCGCGTTTGCCCAGTTAGCGCGGTTCGTTTGGCATATGTGAACAGGGCAATCGCGCTCGGAATCGCGCCAAAGTAATCGCTCCGAGACCGCCTGAATGAGGTGGTCTCGGCTCGATTGAAATGAACCCTGGAGAGGATCGATTGTAGTGAGAAAGCGATACGATCCGAGCCCGCCTATATCACAGTGTTTTATGGACATGTAATAGGCATACGGCTATATGAAGAGAGAATTATGAGTAGATTATGAGTCATTCCAGACATCCGAAGTCTCCCGGAAGTTCCGGAAGTCTCCCGCAAATGCACAGAGACTCCCGGATGCCCGCAAACGAGTGACAATCTCCCGGAAATCGCGCGTCTTCCTCCCGGTCCTCAAAATACGTCGCGCACCCTTCTCATCATCCCTCCCCACCGCATGCATCCCTCCTTGCTTTTCAGACATGTCGCGCGCACGCTGTCAAACACCACCAAACCACCCCCGACAGCTGAGCGGGACTCTGCAAAATAAACCGTGAAACTCTGACCAATGTGAGGAGAGTTTACTTACACGTGACTTGTTTTAGCTCTTTTGGTCCGTTTAGAAACTTTGCCGTGTGAAAGCGAACCGCGCCAACAACAAAGAGCAACAATGTAACAATTTTAATCCCTGTTTCGGAACAACTGAATCGATTCACAGGTGTGAAAGCACCCTTAGACTCCCTGTTTATTTTTTCCCCAAAGTCTGTTTAACGGAGAGAACACATTTCTAAACATAATAGTTTTAATAACTCAGTTCTAATAACTGATTTCTTTTAGCTTTACCATGATGACAATAAATAATATATTACTAGTTATTTTTCAAGACACTTCTATACAGCTTAAAGTGACATTTAAATGCTTAACTAGGTTAATTAGGTTAACTAGGCAGGTTAGGGTAATTAGGCAAGTTATTGTATAACAATGGATTGTTCTGTAGACTATCCAAAACATATATAGCTTAAAGGGGCTAATAATTTTGACCTTAAAATGGTTTTTAAAAAATTAAAAACTGCTTTTATTTAAGCCAAAATAAATCAAATAAGACTTTCTCCAGAAGAAAAAATATTATCAGACGTACTGTGAAATTTTTCTTGCTCTGTTAAACATCATTTGGGAAATATTTAAAAAAGAAAAAAATATTTAAAGGGGGCTAATAATTCTGACTTCAACTGTGTAGATAAATGAATAAAAGTATAACTCAACCATGAAATACGAGCAATTTGACAAATTCCTAATTCATGGTCAGGTTATCTTATCTCACCTGATGTTCAAACTTCAAGGCATACTGTATGCATCCATACTATGCACAAATTCATCTATCGCTTAAAAAAAACAAAAACTCTGATTATATGGCCTTATCCTATACCTACTTCTAAATCCAACCCAAAATGTCAAAAGACCATGATAAGTATGATTTTTAAAAGTTTTGAATTTTGAGTACTCAAGGTATGTGTATGTCATTGTCATTATATCAAAGTCTCTTTAAGGCAAGTCATTTCACTCGGTGGTCATCTTTGAAACGCCTCTCGGGCATTCTGTTTGAATGGGGAAACATCAAATTCTCCAAAACTGTTTGCCAAGCTTACGATCACATTACATATTTGGAAACACCAATAAGATTAAACAACAACTGTCTCATAAGTTTCATTTCTAAACGTTTAAATCAAACAAGATCTGCATTTGTTCAGGTTGCCCAAGCTAATGCACATGCGCACTCGAAAGAAACGAGATCACGACACCACCCTCATTTATAGCCGTTCAACACCTTATCATCCTCTGGATAATGCTTCGTCAGATCTCACTGGTCTTCTGAAATAATTCACAACTTGGTCTAGATGGCGAATCTCCTTCAGAAATGACAGCGACTCTTTGTTTGCAAGTTTGTGGCGTCATATGGTGTTATGTTGCTGTCATATGATGTGCGTTTGACAGGATGGACTGTACCTCGTGTTCTTTCTTATGCAGATTACAAAACAAAAAAAAAACTTTTGTTTTCAAGTGTAGTTGGTCCATTTAAAGTAGAGATTTCAAGCTTTATGTGGATATACTTCTTATGTCTGTGAAGGAAGTATTCGCTGAGATTCCAGTGTGTATGTTGACCACAAAAAAGGTCGTAAAAGCACACGTCTGCTCTGAGTTTCTCCCCCGGTGAATCATCTATAGCGATTGATGATTGGCTCCTGTACTAGTAGGCGGGGCTTTATTAACCCTATTGACCTTTACACTTTTTCCTCGTTCAAAACTATACGAGTGACGCGTCCTGTGGTCCAGAGGTGGGCAAACTACGGCCCGCGGGCCATATGCGGCCCGCTGAACACTTTCATCCGGCCCGCGAGGTGATGCCATACAAGTGACCGCCATTTAATGGCAGTATTGCACGCGGTACAGTTAGCGCAACCAGTAGAATTAGAACACACTCTCGGATATTAAAATGCACTTGACCGTTAATGACTGAAAATGAGTCAGGCAAAAAAAAAAGAAAAACTGACTCTGAATGTCGTGTGTTTAAGGAAGAATAGACAAAAAAATACTTCTTCACCAATATCGGACAGAAAGCGGTATGTCTAATATGCCAAGAAAGTATTGCTGTTTTTAAAGACTACAACCCAAGTCGGCATTTTTCAAGCAAACATTTGTATTATGCTGTCAACCAGTCAGAGAAGGCAAACAAGGCTACAAAACTTGCCACAAACTTAAAAGCCCAGCAAAAGACATTTATGACACAGAGCTCTTTTCAAGATTCTGTAACGAAAGCTAGTTATGTGGTGGCACATAAAATTGCAAAGCACTGCAAACCTTTTTTATACGGATTTATTAATCATTCTTACTGTTTAATGAACGCAAATTGTCGTAGATTATTAAAGACACAAACCCCTCACTGCACGACAGCTGCAGCTTCAGCACACCTAATTCCTGCAGCACGAAGACTTTATGATTGTTTATGAGCGTCAAAAGTGGCTGATCTGTTCGGCGAAATATTTAACTACGTGTCACTGCATCCCAAACGAAATAACGATATAAAGAAATCTCCACTGTGCAGAGCGAGATCGCTTCTTAAACTGAACAGCGCATCATCGATGTTGTAAGCGTGCTCAGGCCCGAATGCAATGTGTGAGTGCGGGCCATCGGGGGAGACGGGAGGGGGGACAAGTGTGTTTCGGCCCGGTTCAAGGCAACTGTATATAGTGTGAGTACGCCCTCAGATTCTTCTTCCGTTTTATTTCATAGTTTTATGATTGATATGAGCATTTTAATACAAGCTCAAATGAGATTGTTGTGAATTTGACTCAAATTATATAATAATTGCTGGTTAAATGTGTTCATTTTTGTCATAGAATATATTTTCCATGCATACATCCACTTTAAAAAGTTCTTTTATCAAAGATTTGTGGATTCATCAAGTTTTATGATGATTGATCTGTATATTCTAAAAGCAGTGCAAATTAGATTATTGTACATTTGACTGAATAGTAAACTTTAAAAAATTATTTTTGATGTATTAATATGAGATTTTTACTATCCGACAATATCTTTTCTATTCTCCACTGTAAAAAATATGACATTATTATTATTATTATTAATAATATTATTATATTTCATAAGAGATTATTTTATTGTTTTATGATGATTAATAAGTAAATATAAATAGCAGAGCAAATTAATTTGACTTGTAAATTTGACTCAATAATAACTATTAAAAAGTCTGTTTTGTGTTAATGTGACATGTTTCTGTCTGATATTACATGTTCCATGCATACTGCCACTATAAATAAAAGTAATTTTTTTAAAGGATTTGACATGTGGCCCTTCACTTGGTTTGCAAAACTTGATGTGGCCCTCGGGTCTAAAAGTTTGCCCACCACTGCTATAGTCTATAGTCTTTTATTATTGTCATTAGGGCTGGGCGATATGGCAAAAAAAAAATCTCGATTTTTTTCATAAAGTTTGACCGATTCACGATTTCGATTTCGATTTTTTATAAATTTTTTTATTAATTTTTTTTTTTACTGTGTAACTACCTTACCAGCTTACCTTGTTCATTTAAATTTAAATAAATGCTGAAACTAGTTTTTTTCATGCTCACTTGTAAAAGAAAAGCAATAGTGTGACTAAGCGCGGTTATGGCACTCTCTCATATAGGGATGCTAAACATAGCTACAATAGAAGTCACAGCAGGTCATATGTTGTGCAGCTTTGGGCAAATTTTATTTGGAGAGAAAATGACCAAAATGTAACTTGAAGATTAAAAAGGATTGGAGGGGAAATAAATATTCAAATCTCTGTACATAACAGAAAAATAAACAATGATAATGCAACAATAGTTTATCTGTATTAGTGGCATGGCAGAAATATATATTTAGACAGGCCTTGTCAAAGTGAGCGGGCACTTTCACTAATAAAAAATATAGCACTTAAATTATTTCATAACAATCAATAAAATAACAGCGGTTTTATATCAAAAAATGGTAATGATATAAAATATACTACATTTTGATGGTAAAATATAACCATTTAAAAGATTTTGTATTTAAATATTAAATAACGAATGCATCAAGTTAAATATAAAAAAACGAATGAAACAACACATAGCATATCAGGATATAAAGGACCATATTTAGCAGAATGCTGCTCATTTATCTTTGTAATTTTATAGTTTTATTTTTGTTATTTTAATTATTTTTTGTCTTCATAAATAACTAACGAGCTATAGACAAATATCTGCTTGACGTTTTAGAAAATATTTGTGCGTAGCTACACCACCCAGTATATATTAAAGATTACCGTGAAAAAAAAAAAACCCACAGAAACCTGTTACATATCTATATATATTTAAAGGTCTATCTTATATTTAACTGAATCGTATAATGGCCTATAGCTGAAATGTTGGAAATTGCTTAATTTATTATAAAACATTTGTCGATACGTATTGATATTTTTTGGAGTAAAAACTGCCGACATTTAAGAATCCATATTTATTTTATTCATTCATTCATTTTACTTGTTTATTGGTGCATATATGGGTTATGATTTAATTCATACAGTACCTTGACAGCTACTGTGCCACTCTGTAATTCAAGCAAAAGTCCAAATTAAAGAAAGATTTGACTTTCTGCGGTGACCGACATTTACAACACACCGTCTTTCAGGTGGAGCGCGGGTCCCCGTCTCGCAGCTCGCGCGGGAGACACAGACGGCTGCGGGACGCGAACAACAGCACGACACGCATGGAAACATTTGTGAAGCTGGCTGGCTGACTGCGGGGCGCTTGTTGCTCTAGCGGGAAAATGTCCCGGTGTTCCCAAAGGCCGGTCCGCCCTGGCGCGCTTCCGCTACCAGCTGTGGCAGCACATCAACAGAGCCGCGACGTCAACACACAGAATCAGCACAATTCAGCACGGTTGTCTAACAGTTTAGAACGGTTTGGCATGATAGTGGAAAAGCGGCTTTAATATTTTTATTAAAAACCGCGATTCCTCGATTTTGTAAAAAATAAAATCGTCTTAAAACGTAAATTCGAATTAATCGAAAAAATCGGAAAAACCGCCCAGCCCTAATTGTCATTATACAGTTTTGTCTCCTTGTAAACCACATAAACAAGTACACACACAAAAATGTTAGTACTGGTGGTTTACAAGGATTCTCCATTGGTGTAATGTAATTTATATTATAAAAACTCTTATTTATACTTAATTATATGGCCTTCCCCTATTCCTTCCCCTAAACCCAAACCTCATTGGAAATTTTAAATGTTGAAATACGGGTACACAAAAAAATGTCCTCATGAATAGGGTTGGGTACCGAAACCCGGTGCCATTATGGCACCAGTATGTAACAGGTATGGACCGGTACATAGGAAACCCACAGGACATAAGAAGCATCAAGGGGTACATAAAGGCACACAGGTGCGCGTTGTGTCACACCATCTCTTAACATTCAATTCTAAACAATTTTGAGGGATACGAACACCATCTGCGATGTTAGGCGTTTGTTCTTGTTGATAAGGAAACGCACGCAAGTAGACAACGCGTGCAGTACAGCGCATCTGGTAAGCGACTCCCTTCAGAGTCATCAACACGCATGTTCGTGTTCATCAAGTTTGCTTAAACTAAGCATTCTAAAGTAGTATGGCTATTATTTACAAGTAAGTATTCTGACACAGCAACATGAAGCAGATGCTTTACAAAAGTTGCATGTAAGGGGGGAAACACGTCAAACTTAATGAAACATTTGAGGGCTCAACTTAAAGGCAGAGCAATGCACTGTCTTTGACGGCTTGCGACATCATCTGGTACTTTTACTGAGTACGTTTACATGGACACCAATACTCCGATTTTAATACAATTAAGACAATACTCTGATTAAGAGTCTATCATGTAAACAGCGATTTACATGACCACAGCCACCCGCGTCACAAAATGCGGAGGTTTTTTCTTTCCATTCGACGTGCGGCATCAAATTCCATTAAAACAACACTCTTCCACCAGTTCTTACATCCTATTCTCATTCAATACCTCAATACAGAACAATATGTTGCTGAATGAAAGTGAAGGTGTCGAACTGCAGTTAAAGTTGAAAGATTAAAAATAAACACCCGAAATTACATGAAACTCTGGACGAAACGTGGATGGGCTGGTGAAGCAATGACGTTAATCAGTCTATGTGCTATTTCAAGAGTTCACACTTAGCTGATGATTAATTATAAAGCTTGTTTTGCATGCTGTCCCGGGAGAGAGCCCTGAGCTCATGAGATCCTCGAGCCCGGGGCTCCCTCCCGTTGCAAGGCGAGAGGGGAGATCGAGCTCAGGTAGATCTCGAGAACTCCCCCATCGTAGTGATTGAAGAGCAGATAGTAGTTCTCTTTAACGAGATAGGTACTAGATAGTGAGCAAGTCTATAGTGTTGATTAATCAATAACTTAGGTTGCATGTTTTTAATCGGTGGGAGGAAACCGGAGGACCCCGGGAAAACCCACGTGAGCACGGGGAGAACATGCAAACTCCGCACAGAAAATGCCCGCTGGTTTGGTAAAGCCTAGAACCATTGACATTCTTGATGTGAGGCAACCGCGCTAAGCGCTGGGCCACCGTGTCACCCATCTAAAAAGAGGAGGAGTAGGGGTGGAAGGGAGGATTCTTCAAAGCGAAGATAGCGGTGATATGAAACCCGGGGTATTTATGGTAGCTTAGGGATCATCTGATTGGTGCATGGTGATTTGGATAATGTGGGTCCAGCCACTAGCAATCATAAGCACGTGATCCTCTCGAAATTAGTTTATAAATAAACTTCACAACATGTAAAACGGGATCATGAAAGGAACATTCAAAAAGCAACTCATGTAAACACCTTAATCATATTACTATCTTATTCAGATTAAGGCAAATCATTAGATTACTGATGTCCATGTAAATGTAGTCTCAAGCCCCAACCCTAGAAAAAAAGATGTTCCCTGATTTTGATGACAGTCTTTCCACAGGTTAGTAGTAAGCTAATGTAATGTTAATTGCACAATGCAAATCTTGCATTCATGCTAACAAACAAATAATCAAAAGGAATATATTAATGCAATTCAATTTAAATATATAAAATATGAATTGATGTTTACTTTAAACCAATTATATTGTTCAATTAAAATGATTAAAGACATTTTTGTCAAATAAATATTTTTCTAGAGTCATCCATCATAATTTTGTGGCTCAAAAGTATCGGTTCAGGCACTGGTAACGTTTTAAAAGTATCGATTTAGCACCGGTACCGAAATAACCCCAAACGATACCCAACCCTACTCATGAACCGCCTCAATAAAGACATGTCAGTATACATTTTTGTGTCTTCGTGAACCACATAAACAAGATCACACACACATATGTGGGTACTGGTGGATTTTGAGGACTCTCTTCATAGGCGTTATGTATTTTATACAGTAAAACGACTTACTATATGGACCTACCACTAAACCCAACCCTCACAAGAAATGTGGAAACTTTAGAATCTCCAAAGACTTCGTTAAGTATGTTTTTGAAGCATTTTGAATTACAAGGACATCAAGAATGTCCTCATAACCCACCACAATAGAGTAAAACCCAAGTCATTATACAAAACTTTGTCTTTGTAAACTACCAAAACCAGCACACAAAACACTGCTCTACAATTTTTAATGTATTACATTGATACAATTCTCCTCGTTAATGTGAATTGTTGTGTGTTGCAGGGTTCTTTTCGCTGTGGCCGCTGTAATGCTGGTTTTGTTGGGGATCAGGTTAAAGGGTGCAAAGCTGAGCGGACATGTGGTAACGGTCAGCCTAATCCTTGCCATGCCAGTGCAGAATGCATTGTTCACCGTGAAGGACAGATTGAGTGTGCAGTAAGTCAATGAGCAAGTTTCACAGATGCAATGGAAACAAACTGATTAATAGATGCGTCTAAATGATATCATCTGTTTCAGTGTGGCGTTGGATGGGCTGGGAATGGATACTTCTGTGGAACTGACACTGATATTGATGGCTTCCCTGATGAAAAGTTGGAATGTGTGGAAAGAAACTGTGCAAAGGTAAACAACAACAACAACAAAAATATTGAACTAACAATTAAGTCAAAATAAAACCTATAGACTATACTTGCTTAACTCAATAAAAATGCTTTTTTAGGACAACTGCCTCACCGTTCCAAACTCTGGCCAAGAAGATGCAGACAAGGACAACATTGGTGATGCATGCGATGATGATGCAGATGGAGATGGGATCCTCAACATAGAGGTCAGAGGTCACCCCATTTCATATCTATCTATCTATCTATCTATCTATCTATCTATCTATCTATCTATCTATCTATCTATCTATCTATCTATCTATCTATCTATCTATCTATCTACCTACCTACCTACCTACCTACCTACTTACCTACCTACCTACCTACAGTTAAAACCAGACGTTTACATACACTATAAAAAGGCACATAACCATTTAAAATCAGACGTCAGATGTTAATGTGACTAAACTTTTCCTCTTTTATGTACGTTAGGATTATCAAATTTGTTTCTGTTATGCTTAATAGCCAAATAATGAAAGAGATGTTTATTGAGAAATTGTTATAACTTTTCTTGAAAGTCAAGTTTACATACAATACGATTATTATGCCTCTGAAAAAGCTCAGATGATTTTTGGAAGTTTCTGACTGGCTAATTGACAACATTTGAGTTAATTGGAGGCACAACTGTAGAATAGTATTTAAGGAAAACCTCAAACACACTGCTTCCTTGCAATCAATAAAAAAAGCCAGATTACAATTTGCTAAATTACACTGGGAAAAAGACTAATTTTTGGAGACATGTCCTGTGGTCTGATGGAATTAAGATTGAACTGTGTGACCATAATGACCAGTGTTACATTTGGAGGACAAAGGTGAAAGCTTACAAGCCTAGGAACACCATCCCAACTGTGAAGTATGGGGGCGGCAGCATCATGTTGTGGGGCTGTTTTGCTGCAGGAGGGACTGGTCCACTTCACAGCATAGATGGCATCATGAAGAAAGAACATTATGTAGAAATACTGAAGCAACATCTCAAGACATCAGTCAGGAAATTAAAACTTGGCCACAAATGGGTCTTCCAAACAGACCATGACCCTAAGCATACTGCCAAATTAGTTAAAATGTGCTTTAAGGACAACAGAGTGAATGTTTTGGAGTGGCCATCACAAAGCCCTGCGCTCAATCCTATAGAAAATTTGTGGGCAGAGTTGAAAAAGCTTGTGCGAGCAAGACAGCCAACAAATCTGACTCAGTTACACCAATTCTATCAGAAGGCATAGGCCAAAATTCCTTCAAACTATTGTGAGAAGCTTGTGGAAGGATACCCAAAACATTTGACCAAAGTCATAAAGTTTAAAAGCAAAAGCTAAAAAATATCAAGAAATGTATGTAAACTTTTGACTGTCTAGAAGTTAATAAAAAATTCTCAAAAAAAAAAAATCTCTAATTATTCTGGCATTTAGCAAATGTAAATGATTTAGGTTATCCTAACGGACCTAAAATAGTAAATGTTTAGTATGATTTACCATCAGACATTTTAAAAAAAATTAATTTTTTAAAAGCAATTGATAGCAAAGAATTGTTCATTCTCAAAGGAATGAGAAACTTTTTGATGTGCACAAATGACACAATGATCTGAAGATTAAACAGGTAGTTTTGAGAATTTCACATAATCAGTTTGCGAATGGCGTGAATGAATTATATGGAACCCTGCATTTTTTACAGTGTGGATAAGCAGCTTACTATGCTTTTATCTCCAACAGTGTCCAGTTCTTATTATGACCTCTCCGCTGTTTACTTCTCTGACAGGACAACTGTGTGCTCGTCCCTAATGTCAATCAGAAGAACACAGATCAGGATGATTATGGAGATGCTTGTGATAACTGCCGTCTGGTGAAAAACAATGACCAGAAAGACACAGATGCTGATGGTCAGGGTGACGAATGTGATGATGACATTGATGGGGATGGTAAGAATTTTATGTGTTCATCATTGGGATACCAGATCTTAGTCAAGATATTGTACAATTTTTTTGACATACAGGTAGGTCCATAAATATTTGGACATCGACACAATTTTTGGCTCTATACACCAACACAATTTGAAATGAAACGAACTAGATGTGCTTTAACTGCAGACTGCCAGCTTTAATTTGAGGGTATTTCCATTCAAATCAGGTAAACGCTGTAGGAATTACAACAGTTTGCGTATGTGCCTCCCATTTGTTAAGGGTCCAAAAGTAATCGGACCAAATAATAATCATAAATCAAACTTTCATTTTTTTAATACATGGTTACAAATTCTTTGCAATTAATTACAGCCTGAAGTCTGGAACACATAGACATCACCATACACTGAGTTTCATTCCTGGTGGTGCTCTGCCAGGCCTCTACAGCAACTGTCTTCAGTTCCTGCTTGTTTTTGGGGCATTTTCCCTTCAGTTTTGTCTTCAGCAAGTGAAATGCATGCTCAATCGGATTTAGTTCAGGTGATTGACTTGGCCATTGCATAACATTCCACGTCTTTGCCCTCAAAAACTTTTGCTTTTGCAGTATGCTTTGGGTCATTCTCCATCTACTCTGTGAAGCGCCGTCCAATGAGTTCTGAAGTATTTGGCTAAATATGAGCAAAAAATATTGCCTGAAACGCTTCAGAATTCATCCTCCTGCTTTTGTCAGCAGTCACATCATCAATAATACAAGAGAACCAGTTCCATTGACAGCCATGTATGCCCACGCCATGCCACTACTACCACTATTATTGACTGCTTAGTATCATAAGCAGTTCATTTCCTTCTCCATACTCTTCTCTTCCCATCACTCTGGTACAAGTTGATCTTGATCTCATCTGTCCATAGGATGTTCCAGCACTGTGAAGGCTTTTTTAGAACTCTAATCTGGCCTTCCTGTTTTTGAGGCTCACCAATGGTTTACATCTTGTGGTAAACCCTCTGTATTCACTCTGGTGTTGCCTTCTGTTGATTGTTGACTTTGACACACATACACCTACCTACTGGAGAGTGTTCTTGAACTGTTGTGAAGAGTGTTTTCTTCACCAGGGAAGGAATTCTTCAGTCGTTTACCATAGTTCGAGTCGTCATACCTGGTTCAAGTCCCGGCTGGGCCAGTTGGCATTTCTGTGTGGCGTTTGCATGTTCTCCTCGTGTTCGTGTGGGTTTCCTCCAGGTGCTCCGATTTCCCCCTTCAGTTCAAAGACATGCGCTATAGGTGAATCGGGTAAACAGAATTGGCCATAGTATATGAGTGACTGTGAGAGTGTGTGGGTGTTTCCCAGTACTGGGTTGCGGCTGGAAGAGCATCCGCTGTGTAATGCCTCATTCAAACTAGCAGCGACTTTGTAGCTGCCTGTTGCTCTGGGTGGCGAACTACTGCAAACGCAGGGCTGTGTGGGTCTACAGCACGGAGAATACAACCAGCCTCTGAGTGAGCTGAGAAAGGATCACGTAAGCTGTACTGGGGCTCCTGTTGGCTGTCGCTCAAAAAATTCACTCTTCATTTGCATAAAGTTAAAGGATTCTCAACTTTGTCGTGTTGCTAGACACACCCACCTGGTCGCTCACGTAGACAGAGGTCGCCGAAAGTTGCTTACTCTCCGTTGAAATGAACAGTCGCTTGTGGCGTGCGGCTGTGAGTCACTCGTAGTGTGAATGGGCAATAGTTGCCGGAATATGCCGGAATAGTTGGCAGTTCATTCCACTCATGATAAATAAGGGACTAAACCGAAGGAAAATGAATGAATGATTTGATTGAATATACATGTGTTAAAGTTTTCCATTAGAAGGACAATTAGAAGACAATTTAAATGAATTAAGCATAATAGTGTGCAGTAGTCAATTTACTTCTATTAACTTACTACCAAAAAATCATGTCTTAAATGGATAGTCATAAATGGCATTTTGCCGTTTCCATCAATCATTTTTTATGCGCATCTCCAAAATGCGCAAAAATATAGGTAGATGGAAACGTAGCTATTGACTTCCACTGTATTTTTTGTCCATTTCTACTGTGGATGTTGATGGCCTGCTTTTTTTCTGGAATATCTTTTTTGTGTTTGACAGAAAAAATTAATTCATTAAGGTTTAGAACCACTCGAATGTATAAGCAGAGTTGGCCACGTTCCTTTAAAAGAGTAATTAGTTATAGTTACTAGTTACTTCTCACAAATAGTAATTGAGTTACATAATTATAAAAGTAACTAATTACTAGGGAAAGTAACCATTGTTTTACTCAAAAAAAAATCTAATTTGTCAAATGACTATAAAAGAAATATAAAACATTGTACACTCATCTATTTTAATGTTGTTTTGGGACAATGTGATAGACAACAGCAGCATGTTCTCAACTATATATCTAGATATTATTTTCTTTAATTCTGGCTGAGTAATGAGTGTTTGCAGTGGAGAAAAATGAAGTTTAATTTGCTTTGATGTCGTAGCTTCGTCTCCTCCTTTGGTAGCAGAGCTTATGTTATTACCTGTGTAGCCACTAATTTTGTGGCAGCATGCGACAACGTGAGGCGCTTCATTAGAATAAAATTATTTGTTATTGACACAGAGAGACTTTTTTCCTGGGCATAATTTGCACAATACATAAACATTCTTGCCTTTTACCTCAACGATGGAAACGTAGTGCTTATATTTTCAGTTTGCAAACGCTACCTTTGAACTTGTTGGATTTGCCATTATTCTGACTCCTGGTCGTTGGTGTTTGCCTTTGACCGTGGCTGAAACCGCATACATCCATACTACATAATATGCTAAAATCAGTATGGAAGCTGTGTAGTATGTCTGAATTCATAGAAGTCGAAATACAGTACGCGAGAAGTACCCGGATGACCTACTACTTCCGGCGGTTGTTGCTAGACCCGGAATGGGAGTGAGGTTTAGGGGGGTGAGTGTAGTTGAGGCAAGATAGTAAAGTGCTGTGCAAGTAAACCTCACTCCTCTGACCTCTAAAAGGTGCTCTAGCGACAGACACTAGAAGCCATGGACTTTAGCCTCCTTGGCAGAGCAACTGAGTTCCATGCGGAAGGTCGCTGGTTCGATCCCAGCTCAAAGCGAGTTGGGTGGTGTAAGACCAGCGGGGTTACATTGGTGCCGAAACCCTGGATGGGAGTAAGGGTTAGGGGGGTGAGTGTAGCAGAGGCCAGCTAGTGAAATGCTGTGCAAGTAAACCTCACTCCTCTGACCTCTAAAAGGTGCTCTAGCAACAGACACTAGAAGCCATGGTCTTTAGCCTCCTTGGCAGAGCAACTGAGTTCCATGCGAAAGGTCGCCGGTTCGATCCCGGCTCAAAGTGAGTTGGGTGGTGTAAAACCAGCAGGGCTTACATTGGTGCCGAGACCCGGGATGGGAGTGAGGTTTAGGGGGGTGAGTGTAGTGGAGGCCAGCTAGTGAAGTGCTGTGCAGGTAAACCTCACTCCTCTGACCTCTAAAAGGTGCTCTAGCTACAGACACTAGAGGCCATGGTCTTTAGCCTCCTTGGTAGAGCAACCGACTCCCATGCGGAAGGTTGCCGGTTCGATCGATCCCAGCTCAGAGAGGGTTGGGTGGTGTAGGACCAGCGGGGTTATGTTGGTGCCGAAACCCTGAATGGGAGTGAGGTTTAGGGGGGTGAGTGTAGCAGAGGCCAGCTAGTGAAGTGCTGTGCAGGTAAACCTCACTCCTCTGACCTCTAAAAGGGGCTCTAGCGACAGACACTAGAGGCCATAGTCTTTAGCTTTGTTGGCAGAGCAACTGAATTCCATGCGGAAGGTCACCAGTTTGATCGATCCCAGCTCAGAGAGGGTTGGGTGGTGTAGGACCAGTGGGGTTACGTTGGTGCCGAAACCCTGGATGGGAGTAAGGTTAAGAGGGGTGAGTGTAGCGGAGGCCAGCTAGTGAAGTGCTGTGCAGGTAAACGTTACTCCTCTGACCTCTAAAAGGTGCTCTAGCAGCAGGTGCTAGAGGCCATAGTTTTTAGCCTCCTTGGCAGAGCAACTGAGTCACATGTGGAAGGTCAGCGGTTCGATCCCAGCTCAGAGCGAGTTGGGTGATGTAGGACCAGCGGGGTTACATTAACACAGATGGTTTGATGGGTGATTTGCACAACATTATGCACTATGTTGAAAGCTATGAACACACATCATAATTTTAAATTAACTATGACATCTAATCTGATGAAAGTCTATGAATACCTGCATTTGTCTTACTGATAAGTTGTGTTTTGATGTTCAGGGATCAAAAATGATAATGACAACTGCAAAAAGGTGCCAAACCGGGACCAGAAGGATCGAGATGGAGATAATGTTGGTGACGCCTGTGACAGCTGTCCCTACATCCGCAACCCTGATCAGGTCTACATTTCCTATTTTAGAATGTGTTCATGGCTTTGGTCATGCAAACTGTGGTACCCAAAAATCTGAATAGTATCTGGAGGCAGCTTTGAAGATGCAAGCTGAGATTGCATATTTCAGAGATGCAATGTCAGACACAATGCACTCAATGGAGCTAGTGACGTCACTGTGAGGGATAGGGTAAGGGGTGGGGCTAGGTGTAGGCATTCAGAACCATTGCATACCTCTCAGATATAACTGCACCATGTCAGCATCCAGACCCCTCTCAAAAATCTGGTAGTCCAACATTAAAGTGTTAGTTCACCCAAAAATTTAAATTCTGTTATTAATTACCTGTTATTCCAATCCCCTGAGACCTTTGTCCATCTTCGGAACACAAGGTAAGTATTTTAGATGAACTCCAAGAGCTCACTCTGACCCGTTTGAAGTTCAGAAAGAAACCAAAAACATTGTCAAAACATTTCACGTGACTTCATTTGTTCAGCTGTAATCACATGAAGTTCAGTTAACACTTTTAAGAACCAAAAAACTTTTTACGCTTCTATCTTCTCTCCCGCATCTGGTCAGGGTGTGCTTTTACTACAGGCAGTATGATGTATTGCCATTAGAGTTGATGTAGAAGCAGAAGGTATAGATGACCAAAGTTTTTTCAGTTTTTTGACGCACAAAATCGGACCTTCAAATGATTACAGATGAACCGCTGAAGTTTCAATTCATCTTTATTTCTATAGCGATTTTACAATGTAGATTGTATCAAAGCAGCTTAACATAGAAGATCTTGTAGATCAGGCTGTGTCAGTCCAGTTTTCAGAGTTGAAGTTCAGTTTAGTTCAGTTCAGTGTGGTTTAATTTTCACTGCTGAAAGTCCAAACAATGAAGAGCAAATCCATCAATGTGCAGCTCCACAAGTCCCACAACCAAGCAAGTCACATGGAATTTTTGATGCTGCCTATGGAGGATGAGGGAGCTCTCAGATTTTGTCTAAAAAATGTATATGTGTTTTGAAGATGAATAAAAGTATCAGGGGTATTGGAGCGGCATGTGTGTGAGTAATAACAGAATAAAAATTTTTGGGTCAACTAATCATAGGAATAAAGCATAGGTGGAGTTTCAAATTTTTGCCTTAGAATTCACACCCATCGGAAAAACATGAGTTCAGATTTTTATTAAATTTTTTTTACACGTCATATTCAACATTTTCTAGCCTTTTATAACTTCGGCTATACAAAAACTGGTACAAGAACTAACCTAATGTAAAACTACTACCAACTACTACCCCTTATTGTAAAGTGTTACCAAAATGTTAATATGCCATAACTAATAAATGTTTCCCACTAAACACTAATATGCAACATAGGCTCATTCTGAATTAAGAATTAAATTAAAAATCCTTAATCAAAAAGAGGTTTAACCAAAACGTAACAAGTTAACAGGGACTAAAAATATAATCCCTGGTGCCCCCGCGCTCTCTCCTCATAATTTTAATCTAAAACACAACCACTGAGAATTAACAAGAAAATCGAATTTATTTTACAGAAAATAAGGAGCAAAAATAACATCGGGAGGGGTTCAGCCAAAATAAATGACAATAAACAAAACTAACTAAATTAGAGCAAACTTCCCTGGAAAATAGATAATAAAATAAAATACAGAAACGTACCTTCCCTATACTAATCAACACAGGAGCAAACGAAAATAATAAACAAAAGGCACCAAACCTCCCTACCATGCTCCAAGCGAGACAGAAAACCGGGTATCTCCGGTTAGAATGTACAACTTCACAAATGCCATATAAGAGACAATATCTCCACAAAGAATTAACCAACGAGGAATCGAGAGAGAGAGCGGGGAGCCGCTGAATCCATGCTCTCTGAGAGTTTAAATACAGCCACCGCCAATCCAAACGCCAATCATGATCCGATGTAGGCTGATAATTCAAAGAGAGAGCGAGAGAAAGAGAGCGAGAGAAAGAGCGAAAGAGAGAGAGAGAGAGAAAAAACACCACACACTACACCACAACAACTACTCGTAACAGTAGCTATAAACATTTCTGGAGATCACGAATTATGAAGCCAGAGGTGCGTATGGCTGCATTTCGTCTTTAAAACAATTGCTACGAGCTGGCGCTTACCACCTGACCACTTACCTCAGTATGGATGGCTTTTCTGCTGTTATCAGTTTTCCCAGTGGCTTGCCGCTTTCCAGAAAGCAGTTAAGACAAAAACAAAAGCCAAAAAATTAAATAAACAAGTAAATAACAGGGTGAGATTGTGGCTTTTCCTTTTCTGGATTGCTTTTGAAACACTGTCGGTTGGGTTTAGGGAAGTGGGTGGGCGGGTCATTCTGTATTTTTGGAAACACAATTATTTGGGTTTAGGGAAGGAGGAGGGTGGGTCAGTCGATCGGTCAGTCAGTCAGTCAGTCGACAGCGGCCTCTGGTGGATTTACGTGAGAATAACAGGCACGAACGACACTCGCGAAATTTGAGATCTCAAAAAGCGAACACAGCGGCCTCTTGTGGATTCGTGAAAACAAAAACTGCAAAAAAGCGTACCTCCTTGCATGTATTAGGCGCTCTCCAGAAATTTATACAGGGGTACGTGTTCAGAATAAGCCTGGGTTGCTAATATGACAATACGTGTCAAATTAGAAAATAAAATGTGAAAATATGTTTTATTCATAGCTCTGGCAAAATTAACTTCACCCCAAACCACAAACTCCACCTATGTTTAAAAGGCACACGTAAAAAGAGACCTGCACTTTCTAAGAAATCTAAATATTCAAATATCCAACATGACCCATGATTCTCCTTCATTACTCCACAGACGGATGTGGATAATGACTTGATCGGTGATCCTTGTGACACCAACAAAGACAGGTATTACAAAACTGCAACTATTGATTTCTCTTGGTTACAACCGTAATCAGAGCGTTCAATCCGATGTTTCATTCTTCATTCTTAGTGATGGAGATGGCCATCAGGACTCTCGAGACAACTGTCCTGCAGTTATCAATAGCTCCCAGCTGGACACAGACAAGGATGGCATCGGAGATGAATGTGATGACGATGATGACAATGATGGCATTCCCGATCTTCTTCCACCCGGTCCAGACAACTGCCGATTGGTTCCAAACCCACTACAGGAAGACATTGATGGTCAGACTTTAAAGTTTGAACACTTTATTTTACATGAATAAAACTGATATTCTGTCTAACAATCTCTTTATCAAAAGTTTAGGATGTGGAATGCTGGTGTCCATCTTGTTTAAGTCACTTAATACGTAATGAACCAGCTTGGGCAACACACACAGACACTAATCGGCGCAACCTGGCCTAGGAAATGCAAATATACAGTGGGGGAAAGAAGTATTCAACACGTCACCCTTTTTCTCAGAAAATATTTCTAAAGGTGCTGTTGACTTGACATTTTTACCAGATGTTGATAACAACCAAAGAAATCCATATATGCAAAGTAGGGTTGGGCCGATAGACGATGCCATCGTCCACCGCCGATGGCCGATAGACAACACAATGCTGAGCTGGCATCGCCAATCCTCCACTCCGCCCCCGTCGCAATCCCGCTCACTAATAATACACACTTAGGCCACATTTACACTAATACATCTTAGTTTTAAAATGGCATTTTAGAACGAAAATGATCCACATCCACACTGTGTTTTACCTAGCATTTCTGAACAGCCCTCACATCACGTGACCACACACACACAGCCACACACACACACTGTGATGCGCCCGTCTGAGCTCCAGAGAGCAGTGCACATCGGTCAGTTTATCAAGGATTTACCGCTGGATCGCGTCTCACTATAGTTGTTAAATGTGATATTTAATTAATCTTGTCTCTATCTAACGACTCTTCGATCTTTTGACTCTATCCGGTAACATGTCACAGCAACCCTACTTATAACGACACAGATCACTCTGCGTATTCATGCAAAGGTCTCATACAAAGATCATGCGGGTCAGGTAGTTGAAACGGTAGGCTACAAATAATAAATTCGTTATGAATTAATTATTCATTAATAATGAATTCACCTCTGCCTATGACGACAATGCCATCGTCCATCTGTCACAAGCACGAGGGAACCCAATTGCAAGTGTAACAAATATTTATTGAACTGGAAACAAACCAGAGTTCAACAGAAGAATTAGAGTTTGTTGATAAACAGGCAAGTGGGGTAGATCAATGCTGAATCTCTCATAGGAATCAACAACGCTCAATAGCGTCTCCAGTCACCAGCAACATCCACGACGAGAGCCTGACAGGACACAGACAGGGACATGAACAACAACGAACTGACAACGTGAAACAAGAACGCTGAACAGATATAGGTGCAGTAATGTGCTGCACCTGTGGTGTGCTGATTAACAGCTGAGCTGCAGCAGTGCACGTGACCACCCAGCTGATGACATGTAAACACAACAGACAGCCACGCGGTGAAGACACACCCACACATAAACACGCACACGCACATAGACGCACCCATACACACACATACACAAGAGGAACAGACAGATCCACAACCGTGACACCATCGCGATGTTTCATATTAGACATCGTAGGATGCCAAATTGGTCGACATCGCCCAACCCTAATGCAAATAAAACAAAACTAATTAGTTTACATATGAAGTTATGTGTAATAAAATGAAATAACACCAGGAAAAATATTGAACACATGAAGAAAGGGAGGTGTAGAAAGGCATGGAAAGCCCAGACAGCAGCTGAAAGCTCTAAGTAGTTATTTAGCAACCCTCTGCCTTTCATTATTGTAAGTTAATATTAGCTGCTTCAGTCCAACATCTACATTAGCAGGATGATGAAGATGAAAACTGGTTGGACATTTCAGCAAGACGATGATCCGAAACACAGCCGAGGAAACTCTCAAATGCTTTCAGAGAAAAGGACTGAAGAAGGACTGAAGAAAATCAAGCTGCAGAATGGCCCAGCCGATCACCTGACTTGAATCCAATAGAAAATACAAAATAAAGATCAGATTTGATAGACGAAACCCACAGAACCATCAAGATTTTTACACTCTGTTGAAGTCTGTCAGAAACTCACACCTGAGCAATGCATGTGACGTCAGTCTCCATATTAGAGGCGTCTTTAAGCTGCCATCATTAAAAAAGCCTTATATATATATATATAAAGTATTAAATACATTTCAGTAGTTCAATACTTTCTCCTTGTCTCATTCCATTGTTATTAAACATAACAAATTTATGTTTAATAACAAATTCATTTTTTTTTTTTTTGCTTTGTTTTATTCTTATGTTTTTATTGTTTGGGTTTTTATCAAAATCTAGTTCAATTCCAATGTCAACAGCTCCTTTAGGAATATTAATCCCAGGAAAAAACATGACGTGTCCAATACTTATTTCCCCCACTGTAAATATTTAACATGGAAATTAATGCTGATTCATGTTGACTTAATCAGAAGGGTTACACACCATACTTACTGTCATTTTAGAATCTTCCTCCCTGCGTCCAAACGACAAACTCAAAAAGACATCAAATTTACATTGACATATAAATGCAAATCGGTTTGATGTCAAAACCTTGATATCCATTTGACATCCACACATTGATGATTTGACCACCAAAAGAAAAACACAAAAAGTACTATAATATAAGAAATGTTTTTTTTTTTTTTTTTTTTAATCTGAAAGCTCCAGTTACAAATGACAAATTTACACTAGCTTTTGTATCCCTGCACTACCTGACAAAAGTCTTGTCGTCGATCCCAGTTGTAAGAGCAACAAATAATAACTTGACTTCTAGTTGATCATTTGGAAAAGTGGCAGAAGGTAGATCCCGATGAATCATCTGTTGAACTGCATCCCAATCATCACAAATACTGCAGAAGACCTACTGGAACCCGCAACATAAGATTCTTCAGAAATCAGTCAAGTTTGGTGAAGGAAAAATCATGGTTTGGAGTTACATTCAGTATGGGGGCGTGTGAGAGATCTGCAGAGTGGATGGCAACATCAACAGCCTGAGGTATGAAGACATTTGTGCTGCCCATTACATTACAAACCACAGGAGAGGGTGAATTCTTCAGCAGGATAGCGCTCCTTCTCATACTTCAGCCTCCACATCAAAGTTCCTGAAAGCAAAGAAGGTCAAGGTGCACCAGGATTGGCCAGCCCAGTCATTAGATATGAACATCATTGAGCATGTCTGGGGTAAGATGGAGGAGACATTGAAGATGAATCCAAAGAATCTTGATGAACTCCTGCAAGAACGCTTTCTTTGCCATTCCAGATGACTTTATTAATAAGTTATTTGAGTCATTGCAGAGATGTATGGATGCAGTCCTCCAAGCTCATGGGAGTCATACAATGTTACTATATTAATTCTTTTTCCACTGCACCATGACTTTATATTCTATACTGTAAATCAGGGGTGCTCAACCCTGTTCCTGGAGAGCTACCTTCCTGCGAATTTCAGCTCCAACCCTGATCAAACACACCTGCCTGTAATTATCAAGTACCTTTCAGGTCCTAATTAATTAGTTCAGGTGTGTTTGATTAGGGTTGGAGCTGAACTCAGCAGGAAGGTAGCTCTCCAGGAACAGGGTCGAGCACCCCTGCTGTACATTATTTCTGTTAAGTGACAAGACTTTTGTCTAAGCAAAGTCAGCAAAGTCAAGGCATGATCATATTTTTATTTTGATAATCTAGAGACCTTTGCCTTTCATATAAGCCACTTCTGATACCAAATGATCAACTAGAAGTCACATTATTATTTGTTGTTCCTAAAATTTAGACAAGACTTTTCCCTGCTGAAAAATCCAGCTTAAACCAGCCTAAGCTGGTTGGCTGGTTTTAGCTGGTCGACCAGCCTGGTTTTAGAGGGGTTTTGGCCATTTCCAGGCTGGTTTCCAGCCATTTCCAGCCTGGTCTTAGCTGGTCAGGCTGGAAAATGACCAGCTTAAACCAGCTAAAACCAGCTTGACCGGCCTGGTTTAAGCTGGACATAGCTGGTTTTGGCTGGTCAAGCTGGTTTTAGCTGGTCAACTTCCAGCCTGACCAGCTAAGACCAGGCTGGAAATGGCTGGAAACCAGCCTGGAAATGGCCAAAACCCCTCTAAAACCAGGCTGGTCGACCAGCTAAAACCAGCCAACCAGCTTAGGCTGGTTTAAGCTGGATTTTTCAGCAGGGTTGTCAGGTAGTGTACAATACATGTAAACTAATTTGATGCCAAAACAACATCAAATTGACGTCTTTTTAACATCAAGGTAGTCATAATTAGCATTTTTTTTTTTTTACATGTTTGTTGACATATTTTTTGATGTTGTTTTGACATCAAGGTGCTCACTAGGCTGGCTCCTTGTGAATATGTTAGGTTACAATCACTCACCTAATTATCTTGATCATCCTTGGTTTGCAGGTGATGGGATTGGAAACGTTTGTGAGAATGACTTTGACAACGACACTTTTAGTGACATCATTGACGTTTGTCCTGAGAACGCGGAGGTCACTCTCACTGACTTCAGAACCTATCAGACCGTGGTTTTAGATCCAGAGGGCGACGCACAGATTGATCCAAACTGGGTGGTCCTCAATCAGGTCTGGAACTGCTCCTTACTATATATGTGTCCACATTAAGCAAAACACAATCTGTTGAGTTTCAGAGGAAAGAAAATGGGTGTATATGATCTGCTTCTGCTTTACATTCCGGTAAGGAAAAATAAACAGATGCTAAATGATGGATGAGATCTATCAAACATGAGAGGAGTTTTGAGGATTTGTCTCTCTGTTTAGAGTTATTTCAGAATCAGATTTCGTTTGTGTTAATGGACCACACAACTAGTCTTAATTTGCCTGGGTGTGTTTGAGGGAGTATCCATAAGTATCACGTGGGATCAAGGCAAGGGACAACAGGGGTACGGATTCAATCGCAGTTTAATACGATTATTCGTGCAGGCAAACAAGATCAAAAGCAGATGAGGCTAGTACAAAAAGGACAATCCAGGAACATGCAATGGTCAAAAACAAGCAATGGTCAAAATAGGCGACTAAACGGGATCAACGATATAAAAAGGCTGTCAAAAATACTGGTAACACTTTATTTTGATGATCTCTATTGCACATTTTGTTGTCTAAAACTTGCATTGTAACTACGTGAAGTTTATTTATAAACTAATTTCGAGAGGATCACGTGCTTATGATTGCTTGCGGCTGGTCCCGTATCATCCAAATTATGATTCACCTATCAGACGATTCCTAAGCCACTGTAAATTCCCTAAGTTCCATACAACAGCCATCTTCGTTTTGAAGAATCCCCCCTTCCGCCCCTACTCCTCCTCCTTTCCTAGATGGGTGGCACGGTGGCCCAGTGGTTAGCACTATTGCCTCACAGTAAGAACGTAACTGGTTCTAGTCCTTACCAAGCCAGTCAACGTTTCTATGCGGAGTTTACACGTTCTCCCCGTGCTCACGTGAGTTTCCCCCAGGTTCCTCGGTTTCCACCCACCATCCAAAAACATGCAACTTAAGGTAATTGACTAATCCAAATCAGCACCACAGTCATGCTCCTAGTAAGTAGGTATCTCTTAAGAACAACCACTATCTGTTCATTAGCTACTACAGCAGGGGAGTTCTCGAAATCTACCTGAGCTTGAACTCCCCTCTCGCCTTGCAAATGGGAGGAAGCCCTGGGCTTGAGGATCTTATGAGCTCAGGGCTCTCTCCCGGGACAGCATGCCAAACACAATTTATAATCAAGACAGATATGTTGAAACAAGTTCTGGATACTGGAGGTTATTTTATGTTTTATGTTACATCATTTGCTCAGCTGGAATAATGATCTCATCTATGTTAAAACTCATCAACATTCATTCTGAAAATAACTGTTTTCCAGATATCCATTTTATATTTTATCTGTTGGGGAAAATAAAAACCCTGCTATTACTAATTACTAAATCATTAGCAGCATTATTTTTACAGTTATTGTATAAAAGTTATTTTAATGGATGACTGTACTCAAATTTCCCTATAGTTATGTCTTTAAAGGAACACTCCTTGTTTTTTGAGGGGAAATAGGTTATTTTACAAGCACTCTAGAGCAGTGGCGGCTGGTCAATAGAGGGCGCTGGGGCGCCCAACCCCCCCGTCAAGTTAGACTCCTTTAATATGTCAATATTTATTATCACAAATATTAACAAAATAAACTGATTTAATTATAACATTCTAACATTTATTGTAGTCATACTAACATTTATTGAAAAAAAAAATGTATGAACAATATTTTTTCATATGTGGGCGCCAGACTAATGGGTGTCTATGTAGGTACACAAACTTTTGCAAAGCATGTGATATGACGATAAGCTCTAATTGGCCGGTTTTAAATTTTCCTTAGGGCGCAGCGCTCTGCGCCCCGAACCCTCCCATTTTTGTTGTTAGAACGAATCATATTTGTTTTTATATGATTGGCCTTATGTGATTGGACCATTCTCACTCATAGCTGTGCTGACCTTTAATCATATAATGAAAGCAAGTGCTAGATGAAGGAAAATTCTGTTGTATCTTTGCAAAGATATCCGTTCACAAGGCGTTTGGATGAAGAAAAAAAAAGAATCAAGGAGCTTGGACCAGATCGACCTTCCTTGCAAAACTAATGAAAACAAATTCACCAGCAGTCAAGTGATGGAGAGCGCGAGTACACTCGGGGCTTTTCCAGCCTTTTACTATTTCCGTGTTTGCTGTTTCAAACAGCATGACGCAAGAGAGGCTGAATGCATTGGCCATGCTGTCAATAGAGAAGAGACTGGTGACTGAGATGACTGACTTTAACCAAAAGGTTTTTGAGAAATTTTCAAGCTAGAAAAAAAGGAGAGCAAAATTAATTTTTAAGTAGTGCTACTGGCCAGTGATTAGGCAACATTTGTTTGTGTGTGTGTGTGTGCGTGTGTGTGTGTGTGTGTTTACTGATTATCTTGATTACTTCATTACTGATAAACCCAAATTGAACTAAAATGAACTGATTTGTGATGCATTTATTGTATGCTTTAGTCATTTTTGTTTTTTGGTACATCACCTGAAAAATGGCTTTTAAAATGCGCCCCCCTCACATTTTTTAACACCAGCCGCCACTGCTCTACAGTTAAACAGTTTAGGGTGCTTTCATATCTAGACTTTTGTTTCGGAACCTGGCGCGTTTCCCCAGTTAGCATGGTTCGTTTGGCACATGTGAATCCAGCAGTTGCACTCGGATCCGCGCCAAAACAATCGGCCCGAGATCGCCTGAATGAGGTGGTCTCGGCTCGATTAAAACGAACTCTGGAGCGGATCGATTGTACTGAGAAAGCAAAACCGATCCTATCCCGGCTATATCACATTGTATTATGGATATGTAATAGGCATATATGGCTATATGAAGAGAGAATTTTGAGTAGGGCGGGATGTCAAATACGAAAGTGAAAGCATGCTAACTATTAACGAGAGCTGTTTATCCGTTAGGAAAACTGACCAAACTGCATTCTTGGTTCATCTGTTATTTCTCTCTATAATGTAAAGCCTAGACCTATAATGCATAGTTCTAGCCAAGGGGTATGTATGAGAAAGTCTTACCTCTGATTTATATCTGGTGATGATGTCTGTGGGTGTCACCATTTAAAATTAAAGCGCAGCTTTTTGCTTATAATGTCTTATTGCTCATTGCCATAAATTAAAATAAGGACGCATGACAGCTGAGCAAGACTTTGCCAAATAAACTGTAAAACTCTGACCAATGTGAAGAGAGTTTACTCACAAGTGACTTGTTTTAGCTCTTTTGGTTCAATTCAGTTCATCTTTATTTGTATAGTGCTTATACAATGTAGATTGTGTCAAAGCAGCTTCACATAGAAGATTATAGTGAATTGAAACGGTGTCAGTTCAGTTTTCAGAGATTAAGTTCAGTTCAGCTCAGATCAGTGTGGGGTAAAATTCACTACTGAGAGTCCAAACACTGCAGAGCAATTCCATCGATGCGCAGCTCTACAGATCCCGAACCATGCAAGCCAGAGGCGACAGCGGCGAGGAAAAAACTTCACCAATTGGCGAAAGTGAAGAATTTAAAAAACCTCGAGAGAAACCAGGCTCAGTTGGGCACGACCATTTCTTCTATGGCCAAACGTCTTGTGCAAAGCTGCAGTCTAGGTGCAGGAAGCTGGACCTCAGCGAAGACTTGTCTGTCCTTGGAGCATCACAGCAATCAGTCTCATGCTCTCACTCCACCATGACCACCACAGCAGCTACTCAGGATACGGCCTGGTCCAGGATTATGAAAACCTTGGGATCATCTCGTCGTTGGTCTTGGATCACATCAGTGGCACTGCATAGTCTGAGGGCCTCGGGATGAGCATCCCCAGGTGGAAATACAGAATAAGGAGAATAATTAGCGTCAGTTTAGAAACTTTGCCGTGTGAAAGCGAACCGCACCAAACACTAAGAGCAACAATTTAACTATTTTAATCCCTGTTTCGAAACAGAACAGATGAGAAAGCACCCTAAGCTTTACCATTTTTAAATCTATTCAGCCGATCTTCGGATCTGGCAGGAGCAACTTTAGCTTAGCTTAGCATAAGTCATTGAACCAGATTAGACCATTAGCATCTCACTCAAAAATGTAAAAAAAAGTTTTGATAACTTTCCTATTTGAAGCTTGACTACTCTGTATTTACATCATGTAGAATGGCAGAAAATCCTATTTTCTAGGTATATATGGCTAGGAACTATATTCTCATTCTGGCGTAACAATCATACCTACACACTTACTGGACACTTTATGAGGTACACCTGTCCAACTGCTCTAATCAAAATTCTAATCAGCCAATCACATGGCAGCAACTCAATGCAATAAGCATGTAGACATGGTCAAGACAATCTGCTGCAGTTTAAACCTAGCATCAGAATGGGGAAGAAAGGTGATTTAAGTGACTTTGAACGTGGCATGGTTGTTGGTGCCACACGAGCTGGTCTAAGTAATTCAGAAACTGCTGATCTACTGGGATTTTCACACACAACCATCTCTAGGATTTACAGAGAAAAAGAGAAAATATCCAGTCAGCGGCAGTTCTGTGGGCGCAGATGCCTTGGTGATGCCACAGGTCAGAGGAGAATGGCCAGACTGGTTTGAGCTGATTGAAAGACACCAGTAACTCAAATAGCCACTCGTTACAACCGAGGTCTGCAGAAGAGCATCTCTGAATGCACAACACGTCCAACCTTCAGGCGGATGGGCTACAGCAGCAGAAGACCACACAGGGTGTCACTTCGGTCAGCTAAGAACAGGAAACTGAGGCTACAATTCACACAGGCTCACCAAAACTGGACAATAGAAGACTGGAAAAACGTTGCCTGGTCTGATGAGTCTCGATTTCTGCTGAGACATTCAGATGGTAGTGTCAGAATTTGGCATCAACAACATGAAAGCATGGATACATCTTGCTTTGTATCAACAGTTCAGGCTGGTGGTGGTGGTGTAATGGTGTGCAAGATATTTTCTTGGCACACTTTTAGCTAATTAGTACCAATTGAGCATTGTGTCAACGCCTCAGTCTACCTGAGTATTGTTGCTAACCATGTCAATCCCTTTATGACCACAGTGTACTCATCTTCTGATGGCTACTTCCAGCAGGATAACACACCATGTCATAAAGCGTGAATCATCTCAGACTGGTTTCTTGCACATGACAATGAGTTCACTGTACTCAAATGGCCTCCACAGTCACCAGCTCTCTCAATTCAATAGAGCATCTTTGGGATGTGGTGGAATGGGAGATTCGCATCATGGATGTGCAGCCGAAATCTCTGAGAACTATTTCCAGTACCTTATTGAATCAATGCCACAAAGGATTAAGGCAGTTCAGGCAAAATGGGGTCCAACCCGGTACTAGTAAGGTGAACCTAATAAAGTGGTCGGTGAGTGTATATATATATATATATATATATATATATATATATATATATATATATATATATATATATATATATATATATATTGGATGTGCTCTACTCAAAATAGTAACATCACTGCGTAATATCATTTATTTTTTGTCAGCCTTAGTACACTATGTAACTACAGAAGATTCAAGCTTTATAGTGAAAAGTTATTTAAACTCTTTAAAATAATTAAGGAGATGTTGATTTTCTAGTCTGATTTAATGATTTATGCTAAGCTAAGCTAAAAATGCCAGGTCCAGAAATCAGCTGAATGGATTCATAAATGATGAAACTTAACTGTTTAGTTTTTCCCCCAAAAAGTTTATTGTTCCTTCAATGAGTTCTAATGCTTTCAACAGGGAAGAGAGATTGTTCAGACCATGAACAGTGACCCTGGACTAGCTGTAGGTAAGAGACTCAGACTTATCAGTAAATATTTTGTCAGAAGTCCCCATGCTTATACTCTCTGGTTACTCAAACAGGCTATACCGCATTTAATGGAGTGGACTTCGAGGGAACGTTTCACGTGAACACTGAGACAGATGATGACTATGCAGGGTTTATTTTTGGCTATCAAGACAGCTCAAGCTTCTACGTGGTGATGTGGAAGCAAGTGGAGCAGATTTACTGGCAGGCTAATCCTTTCAGAGCTGTAGCTGAGCCTGGTATCCAGCTGAAGGTGAGATTTATGCTTTCTTTGATTACAGAGATGCAACCAGCGGTGGACGAAATACACAAATTAGGCACTTGAGTAAAAGTACAGATACACTAATACATTTTTCTAAAGCTTGTAGCAGTATAACATCAGAATGTAGCAGTATAAAGTATAAAGCAGTATAAAATAGCAGTATAAAATCCTTTTTTTTTTCCATATTACTTGAGTCAATGTGTCAGCAGTTTGAAAAATCAGTGAATCATTTACTGGAGACTGACTCTAAATGGATCATTTGAATCAGTGAATGACTTGATGGAAACTCACTCAGAACGGCTCATTTGAATCAGTGAATCATTTACTAGAGACTAACTCTGAATGGATTTTTTGAATCATTAAAGGGCACCTATGGTGAAAAATCTACTTTTCAAGCTGTTTGGACAGACATATGTGTAGGTATAGTGTATAGACCATCGTATTGGGGTGATATAAACACACCCAGTCCTTTTTTTTCAATTTAACAACATAAAAACGGTGGACCAATTGGAGCGGTTTTCAGATTGACCGCAACTTGACGTAGGAGTGCGGTCCTCCCGCCCACCGAATTGATTGACAGCTGCGTATTAACATGTCTTCATAGTAACGTGTATAATCATATCAACCAGACACAGGACCAGGCTGTGCGCAAACTAAGCAACCGTAAATAAAAGGTCTGTTCAGTTTGCTAGAATCATCAATCATCATCAAATGTGATCAAGAGTGAGTTTTACAAGTTTAAAATCTTTTAAAACAGTGCATGTTTGTAATGAATTACAGCGATTTACTTCAGATTTACTTCATCAACACAGCCGCGTGTCAGAACAATTATAAAAGACGCTTCAATCCCGGTTTGTGGACGTTAAATCAGGTTTATTTTGTACATTAACGTAACAGATATCCATACAGCAGTGGATATTAACCTGTATCCTGTCACATTTGCGTGCAAAAACAGTGCAAAGCTAAACGAGCGCTGTCTGTGTGTGTGCCTGTCAGCGCTGTGTGTGTATTTGTGTGTGTGCGTGAACTTTGTAACGACATTGTGTGTGACTCATCCTTGCAACTCCACAACATGCATCAAATACTCATTGGTAAAGTTCTTACTGTAGTTTTTCCTCACAAACGTTACGTGAGATCTTATTCCTTCGTGTTTGTCTGTTGTCTGACGCAGCCGAGGGAGCCGCTGCCAGGCACGTGGAAATGGTGGGCGTGAAGGACTAGCCTTAAAGGCGCAGTACACAAAAAACGCTAGCTGATGCTAAATGCTGCAAAATAGAAACTTATAAAAGGTATAAAAAAAAATCTGATGGGTGTTTTGAGATGAAACTTTACAGACACATTCTGGAGACACAAAAGACTTATATTAAATCTGGAAAAAGTGGTAACCTAGGTGCCCTTTAAATCATTTACTAGAGACTTACTTTGAACGGATCATTTGAATCAGTGAATCATTTGCTGGAAACTGACTTAGAACGGCTCATTTGAACGAGTGAATCGTTTACTGGAGACTCACTCAGAATGGATCATTCGAATCAGTGAATCACTTAATGGAGACGTACTGTAAACAGACTATTTGAATCAGTCAATGATTTACTGCAAACTCAATCAGAACGGATCATTTGAATTAGTGAATCATTTAATGGAGACTTACTCTGAACAGATCATTTGAATCAGTGAATAATTTACTGGAGACTCACTCTGAATAGATCATTTGAATTAGTGAGTCATTTACTGGAAACAGTCAGAACAGATAATTTAAATCAGTGAATCATTTACAGGAGACTAACTCTAAACAGATCATTTGAATCAGCGAATCACTTAATGAAGACTAACTCTGAACAGATCATTTGAATCAGTGAATCCTTTACTGGAGACTAACGCCCCATTTACACAGGGGCAGCGGGATATTAACCGGTTAATATATATTATTATTTGAAAAAAAAAATTGAGGTGTCTATTTTGTGTGACACATTAAATATTGCATTTTAAAATACTGATTTATTTTAACATGCAAACAGGAGCATACATAACAAACCATCTTTACGCACCTGTATGTTTCCAACAGCAGAAAAAAAGAATAAACTAAATAAAAATAATAAAATAAACAGTCTTGCCCTAGATATTTTTCACTTAAATGGCACATTTAAATTACAAAACGAAAACACTGACTGAACCCTTTTTAAGAACCGGCGGCAAAAAAAATATCAGGCTACCTCAAATCGATCGCTCCACTGAAAATATACATTTAATTAATGCTCCGCTGTTATTATTATATTACAAAAACCCTTTTAACATTTTTTTATATAAGTCATTAGCCTAAAGATTATGTCATAATGACTTATTTCCTCCGTCTCACTCTTCTCACTCACCGTGTGCGCGTGATGCATGTGATGAAAGACAATTGCCGCTTTTCCACTATCGTGCCAAACCGTTCTAAGAACACTTCGGTACGTTTAGGGTTGTTTCTCCACTGAGCCTGAAATGGCGCGGCACGATTACAAACCATTCTCGGCAGGGTTAGACAACCGTGCTGAACTGTGCCGACAGATTCTGTGTGTTGATGTCGCGGCTCTGTTGCCACCACAGCTGGCTCAGCTGAAGCGCGCTACTCATCAGACATCCATAAGTAAACTACACTACATTTAACATGAAAAACTGATACAGGTCTAAACAATACAGTTTAAAAAAGGGTTTTAAAACCACAGAGCAGTCTCTGGCAGAGAAGGGAGTCACTGGCCCACCACATTCTTATGAACATATTTTATTTATCAAAGTTATTATTTCATTGACTTGAATATAGTTACCCGTGTATAATTACTAACCCGTCATCTAAAGTTTTAAAATAATAAAATAGCCTATTGTTTTACTCGTGGCTTGAGCTTCATTCATTTGATTGACATCCTAGGCAGAGACGTTTATTTCGCCTGACTAAACGTGAGTTTATTGCATGCCGTGCTGTATTTGCTAGCACAAAACTCGCTCTGAGAACTTTACCAACGAGTACATGCTCTGCTGAAAAACCTTTTTTTTCCTGCTGCGGAACGAATAAAGAAACGCTTAAGATCGCTATATCTATACAACACAAACTTGCAGACTCCTTGAACAATGAAGAAATAATTGCACTTTTCAATTCAAAAACCAGACTGCAGCATGCTTGTTTTGTAATTTAATGCCAGCTATACCACCTGAAAGACGGTTACAGCGTGTCGGCCATCACCGGAGAAAGTCTAATCTTTCTTAAGTTTTTTGGACTTTGCATAAAAACTTTACGGAGTGGCACTTTCCGAGGTGCTCATTATTGTGTTGGATTTAAATTATAGCCTATAAATGCACCAATAAACAAGTCAAATGAATTAATAAATAAAATAAATAGGATTGTTAAATGCCGGTATTGTTTTTACTCAAAAAAAATATCAATATGTCTTGACAAATGTTTTATAAAATTAAAATAGGCAATTTTCAACATTTCAGCTATAGCCTAGGCCATTATACAATTCAGTTAAATAAGTTGGACGTTTGGGGATATGTACTGAAACAAATAAAAGCCATCGCTTAAAAGCTTATTTTTTTACCATCAACGTGTAGTATGTTTTATATCATTATCAACTTTTGATATAAAACCACTTTGTAATTTAATTTATTGTTAAAAATGAAATAATTTAAGTGCTATATTTTTTTATTAGTGAAAGTGCCCGCTGACTTTTGACAAGGCCTGTCCAAAAATATACTTCTGCCACTATAATAAAAATGCACTATTTTTAGTGCATTATCATTGTTTATTTTTCTGTTATGTACAGAGATTTGAAATATATTATTTATTTTCCCGCAAGTCATTTTCAATCATCACGTTACATTTTGGTCATTTTCCCTCCAAATCAAAATTTGCCCGGAGCCGTGCAACATGACCTATACTAAATAAATAAGGCCTACAAGTGCTGTGACTTGTAGCTATATTTAGCACATATAAGAGCAACATAAAATAATTGAAGAATGAAACAGACGACTGACGTAAAACACTTTTTCGGCTCAGTTGACTTTTATTTCAACTGGGATCACACGGCGCGCAATGGCATAACGTGAGGCGCGCAGGACGCATACACAGCGCTTAAAACCATTCAAAATATGCGCCTCGCAAAAAGCGCTTTCGGTGATCGGTCCCACATTTTAAAAATATATAAAATAATATTTTTTAATCGTTTAACTGATACCATTAATCGGTTACAAACGCATCCTTTCGGTTAACGGTTAAACGGTTATTTTGAGCATCCCTAATTTACACTGATTTACATGGACTCACACTGAATGGATTATTCAAATCAGTGAATCATTTACTGGAGACTTACTCTGAACAGATCATTTGACTAAGTGACTGATTTACTGGAGACTCTCTCAGAATGGATCATTTGAATTTGATTCACACTGATCCATTCTTAATGGATCATTTGAATGTTGATCAGAATCAAAATTTGAATGTAAATCAGAATGATTTACTGGTTACTCACATAAAACAGACCATTTGAATCAGTGAATCATTTACTTGAGACTCGATCTGAATGAATCATTTGAATCATCAGTGATTCAGTGAATAATTCAATGGAGACTTACTCTGAACAGATCATTTGAATCAGTGAATCATTTACTGGAGACTAACTCTAAACAGATCATCTGAATCAGTGAGTTGTTTACTTGTAGATGTCAGTCCAAATCACAAATGAATTGTTCAGAGCAATTTGTGAACCGATTTAACAGGTTAACTGATAAAATTCTGCTGTTCATTAACTAAACCTTTAATATAACCTTTTACTTGGCTTCATTCAGGAAATGTAGTGAAGTAAAAATAATAATACATTATTTTTGAATGTAGTGAAGTAAAAGTAAATGTTTCCTAAAATAAGTATACTCTGATAATGTAGATACTTACAATATTTACTAGGGAAGTGAAAATACTCAGTTACTGTCCACCACTGGTTTAGTGTTAAAATCGGATCTGATATAAGCTTATTTTTCTTGCTGGTAGGCAGTGAAATCAGACACAGGACCTGGAGAGAATCTGCGGAACTCACTCTGGCACACAGGGGACTCCACCAACCAGGTGAAACTGTTGTGGAAAGATTCCAGAAATGTTGGCTGGAAAGACAAGACCTCCTACCGCTGGTTCCTGCAGCACAGACCGCAAGAAGGCTACATTAGGTATGTTGGATAACGTTTCATCTGATTTAGCGGAACTTATAGTACATTATCCTCCATTTGGTTGGAGGAGTTTTTAGCCAAATCCATCACTGAACTGAGAGAGACTCTGGAATTTCTCCTTTGTCAAATGCTAGCTATATATTTTTATAATTCTCTGGAACATAATTAAAATTAAACTGTAAGCACTTCTCTCTTTGTGTCGTGTCCTTTGGAAGCCCAAATACAGAAACAGAAGTAGCTCTGTGAAAATAGTAGCATTTGGACGGCATTTTAGCTTTCTCTGCTATAACATTTCAGCACCTCTGGCCACGCCTCCTTCGCTGCGCAGAGTGTATGCGCATGGTGAATGTGCGAAACCAGAAGCATTTGTGATCTCACTAGCTCGGATGTATTTTCTTGTTGGCCCCAAAGTTCATTCGCTCTAGGCTTTGCTAAGCTAACTCTGTAAAAGCCAAAGTCGCCCTTTGCATTCAGAGATGTTGTTTATGTTCACACAGCTACATTACACATCAACTAAAGTTAAAAAAATATGATATCGTAGTGGGCCACCCCTTTAATAATCGATAACACATACTTACGTAGTTATAACGGTCCTGAACTGAGAAATCATAATTTAGCCATTTCGTCTTATTTAATATCCATTGGGAGGGTGTTATCGCAAATGGACCTGTCAGACGAACGCTGCTCACTTTAAAGTTAATTTTGCAGAATAACTGTGCTTATCACTGGGTGAGAAGCTGTTATAATACGCTGAAAGCATTATTTAAAGGGCACCTATTTTACCCCGTTTTTAAGATTTAATATTAATATTATGGTTCTTCTGAGTGTGCCAGTTTAGGTTCAGTTCAAAACACAATTCAGATTTTTTTATTATAATGTGTTAAAAAGTGTCATTTTGGGGGCGTGTACACAGCTCGTTGTTTTAGGGGCGTGTTGCTTCACATGAAAATTAGTTTTGAATACCGCCCAACTTAACAAGGGGGCAGAGCCAAGAGCTCCTCCGCTTTGTGTATGGCAACAGACAGGCAGACAGAGAGAAGCAACATAAGTGAGTGGACCAGCATTCAGCCGTACATATACGACTCGGACACAGCCCAAGCAGAGACTGCAAAATCATGTGTGTCTTTGTATAGTTTTACAGCCAACTGTGTGCTAGTTTAAAGTTCCGAGCTTGTACACCGAGACAAATAACCAAGCACACTGAATTAACTTTGACTGAAGGGCATCACACACCGGATGCGCCGCAAGACGGCGCGCACATAACAGTTGAAAGTATCGCACACCAGATGCGCACATTTGCATGATATTTAAAATGAAACTATTCAGATGGCGCTCTGTGGTACGGCAGAAATATGAACAGTGCCCTGAGTCATGGCTGGGCGCCGCGGACAGCCGCCGACTTGTGGTGCTGGTGTGTACCCTGATAGAAACCTATGTTTAGAATTCTGAAATGCATGGTGCTGCGTGGTGCGATGCCGTGCGCCGGTCAGAGCCACGACACGGCACACCAGACGCGCACATTCGCATGTTATTTAAAATGAAACTATTAAGATAACGGTCTGTGGCGCAGTAGAAATATGAACAGTGTCCTAAGTCGTGGCTGGGCGCCGTGGACAGCTGCTGACTTGCGGCGCCGTTGTGTGTACCCTGATAGAAACCTATGTTTAGAATTCTGAAATGCATGGCACTGCACGTCGCAGAGCGGCGCTTCTGGTGTGCGACCTGCTTAAGGCAAGTTCATTATTTCTAATGGAGGGACGCGCACGTGAGGCAATGCACTCGCACTTTCCAGCTGCACCTAGTTAAGATGACAGGGAGCTTTTGTGACCGCGGGAAATGCAAACGGCTGAAGTTTAAGGAAGACGCAATGAAAAGTACACATGTATGCAAACCCACCTAAAGTTACGAACACTGGAGCCGAGGAGAGCGATAACGTTATGAATGTTGATCTTGTGTTGAGCCCAATGAGCCTTACATCTAAAAATAGAGCAAGGGTGTTTCTTTGGTGACGTCGCTTTGACTCACAGGCTGAAAATGGCGGTAGTGAAACAACAAACTGAGCATATGGTAATGCGAAGCTGTCAATCAATATTGGTGGGCGGGGGGACCGCACTCCTACGTCAAGTTGCAGTCGGTCTCAAAACCGCTCCAATTGGTCCACCATTTTTATGTTGTTAAATTGAAAAAAAAAAGGACTGGGTGTGTTTATATCACCCCAATATGACGGTCTGTACACTATACCTACACATATGTCTGTCCAAACAGCTTAAAAAGTAGATTTTTCACCATAGGTGCCCTTTAAATCATATATATAATACGTAATCAATATAAGTTATTTCTAAGACAACAACAAACTGTACCGCATCGGATGTCATTCCCTCACTGTAAATGCTAGCGCTCCCAGTTCTTTTCTGCAACCTTGCTGCGTGCGCATCATGAATGTTTACAAACATAGTAATTCGTCTATACAACAGGTTATGAAAGACGCCATTTTAAAAATGAAAATGAGTATTAGCATAAGTATTAGGTATTAGTTTATGGTCCATCTGTGATAATCTGCATATCTTGCATGCAGGGTTCGTTTTTATGAAGGTCAGCAGATGGTGGCAGACACGGGAGTTATTATCGACGCAACCATGAGAGGAGGAAGGCTGGGAGTTTTCTGCTTTTCTCAGGAGAACATAATCTGGGCCAACCTGCGCTACAGATGCAACGGTGTGTTATTCTGATGAAATACCTTCTGCACACATTAGAAAACAAGTAAATAAGTGTACAATCACTTAAGGGTTATTTAGCAGGTATAATATAATATTCCACATAATATGAATACTAAAAATCTACACTTCCTTGGCTACTTTTCTTTTTTACAATACCTAAAAATACCTCTGGATATGAGAAATTCCAGCGTTATGGATGTGACATTTGCAGAAAAAGCTCAAAACATAAATTCACATAGAAAGTATACGTTAACATTATATTGACACATCTGTTTATATTTTCCAAAACAACTAACCACAGAGTTAAGGGACCAGAAAAATATCAATCTGTAAACATTTTTTATACTTTAAATAAGGAAAATAAACATGCGTTATGGATGTGACACAAAAGTTTGTGAGTTTACAGTCTACAACATAATTTGTAGAAATTCTGTCAATTAAACTGCACAACCCAAAAGGAACTATGCTAATCAAACAGATACGAGTCGGCTCACTAAAGAACAAACATGATTGATTTGATTTGATTTAATATTTTTGCATTTATGAGGAAAAAGTGTCGTTATGGATGTGACACTTTTCCGTTATGGATGTGACACCTGTGAAAATGCCACTTATGTAATTTTGGCAAATTAAATATAATCGTTTTAAACACTGACAGATACATTTATGAGTATTTTTAAAGTACTATAAAATACTTGGTTACACAAAAAATGTAGAAACGGTTTCTCTATTTTGATAAATACTTAATTTTTTTCATGGCAAGGTTGACATTTGCATGGAATTGCTCATATATAGACCATTTCAATGTGGTCATTGGCCCATTTCATTACTCTAACAAGAGGCAATTTAATCATAACCAGAGCCGGCTCTTCCTATATGCGAACTAAGCGGCTGCCTAGGGCCCCGCCACCACTAGGGGGCCCCCACCAGCCGCTAGTGATGCAAGCCATTTAGTTGCTGAAATAGTTTTTATTTGCATTTTACAAATTATCTTCATTGACAGTGCTTTAAATCTTTATATATGCTATATGTTAAACGTTAAATAAAAATAAAAAAATGTCATTTTATTTTTTCCCGGGTTTACAGACCCGATTTTTTATACTTAGTCTCTACATATACACTGTAAAAAATGCAGGGTTCCACACAATTCATTCATGTTGTCCCAACACAAATTGATTAAGTTTACTTGACACTTTTAACAAATTTATGTGGATTGAACATAAAAAATTAAGTTGTCCCAATGAAATCTCAAGAATCGCTTTGTTTCAGCTGATTTTAAATAAGTAGTTTGAATGAGCAAAATAAAAAAATTTTTGAGTGTAAACTTCAATGGAAGAAACAGGGAAGGAGACTGAAGGGAATAATACAGTTTGTGTTTGGGTATTAACATTAACCCAGTATTTGTTGCTTCCCTGTTTCTTGTATGTTTTTTTTTTTTTTTATATTTTTATTATTTGCTTATTGATTTTATTATTTATGGATCAATCTTTGCATTAATGTTAATTGTTTTGTTGTTTTTAATGTTGAGTTTTTAATTACTAAGTAATGCATTTTCACTTTTGGTTAATTATTGTTCAGTGTCGCTTCATTGCAGGGTTTTTGCTTTTGGAATTTATATAACCCAACATATAATAAAAACCCAACCTAGACTCTTTTATAGATTCTTCAATCTGTTTGCCAAATTAATAGAATATGTTTTAAAAACTCCAGAAGGACACAGAGTAGGAATCACTGCTCCTTTTATAAACATTTTTGAAGCTGTTAGTTGACAACAGTCTGAATGATTTGGACATTTTAAAACAGCACTGTTTCTAATTAGAAGAAATCAGGCTTTACTTATCTGTTTCATTAATTGTATTTAATAAGCAATAAAATCCTTGTGGGACGGTTTGCAATGGCAATACTCCACTATTTAGAGCAAGGGAGGGCCGCGAAATTATTCTGCTTAGGGCCCCCAAATGTACAGGGCCGGCCCTGATCATAACTTAATGTTAAAACAGCTATCATGACAATATTTATCAATATGTGGCTCTTTTTGGATTCTCGGAAGCTATAGAAATTAAAAATGTAAAACAGAAAATACGTTGGAACCATTGTTTACATCCCTCAAAATGTCCGCGGGGTTTTAAAAAGCATTAAAAGTTGCTCAAATTTGACAAGGTATTACATTTTGCACCTTATACAATGTATAGTTGAATGCCAAAGCTTACCTGAATTTAATCTGCGAATATTGAGACACTGTGTAGTTTATGAAATCGATAAAATCATGCTAGATTTTGACGTCGTTTATTTGTTTAATGCAGTAACTAAGGCAACACCGTTATTTTTTGCTGTTCTGGCGCCACCTGTTGGATTAGCATATGTATTCAGTATATGAATAATGTTTTAGTTTAGGATTTGTTTCTTAAAATCAGTATTTAGTAAATATACTGTGTTAAAATGTCGCCAATGCTACCGAGTAAAACCTAAAATGGCGATGAGGTCTCTTAAAATGTATGGAAATAGTCTTAAAAAGATCTTAAATTTCACTGATTCCTGTACGTATATACCCTGATTTACTTGGTGATCAATTAGTTATGTTTATTATTATTTATGTAGGTTTTCCAGGTTAAGTTTCCATATTTTAATGTTTCTGTTTTGTTCTAATGACTCCCATTTATTTACCTCAAATTTTGATGATGAAAAGTCAACTCTGCAGTTTAACAAAGTGACTTATATTAACATTTTAGTAGTTTAAAACTTTTACACTACATGACAAAAGTCTGTCATCGATCTTGGTTGTTAGAGCAACAAATAATAACTTGACTTCTAGTTGATCATTTGAAAAAAAGTGGCAGAATGTAGATTTTTCAGATAAATTATCTGTTGAACTGCATCCCAATCATCATAAATACTGCAGAAGACCTATTGGAACCCACATAAACCCAAGATTCACAGAAATCAGTCAAGTTTGGTGAAGGAAACATCATGGTTTGAGGTTACATTCAGTATGGGGGTGTGCAAGAGATCTGCAGAGTGGATGGCAACATCAACAGCCTCAAGTATCAAGACATTTGTGCTGCCCATTACATTACAAACAACAGGAGAGGGCAAATTCTTCAGCAGGATAGCGCTCCTTTTCATACTTCAGCCTCCACATCAAAGTTCCTGAAAGCAAAGTAGGTCAAGGCTCTCAAGGACTGGCCAGCCCAGTCACCAGACATGAACATTATTGAGCATATCTGGAGTAAGATGGAGGAAGCAATGAAGATGAATCCAAAGAATCTTGATGAACTCTGGGAGTCCTGCAAGAACGCTTTCTTTGCCATTCCAGATGACTTTATTAATAAGTTATTTGAGTCATTGCAGATGTATGGATGCAGTCCTCCAAGCTCATGATGGAGTCAGACACAATATTCATTCTTTTCCCACTGCACCATGACTTTATATTCTATACTGTACATTATTTCTGTTAAGTCACAAGACTTTTGTCTAAGCAAAGTCAGACCTTACTGTCCTAATTAAATAAATAAAAATCAAAGGATGAGCATACTGTATATGAAATATTATATAGAGAAATAAGTCTATAGAAATAAATATAATTTGTAAAATAACTAAAAGGACTGGCAGTTTTATTATCAGATTTTTGTACTGTAATTTACAGCACTAATACAGACAACATATAACTGCAAACTATTAAAAATGTCAATAAAAGTCACTTTTTTAAACTTTTCAGCATCAAAAGTTGTTTGAGAAAAGATCAAGGTCCCATAATACATTTAAAAATCATAAATAAAGGGAAAACCCCTTTGCTAATTTAGTTTTTTGCAATGCAGTCACTTCTGAAAAGGGAATTATTAATTCAACACTGTTGCCTCTTTATCTTTTTCTTTGCAGATACAATCCCTGAGGATTTTGAGACATTCAGAACCCAGCAAATCCAGCTTTTTTGAAGCCAAACTCATGACCATCACATCCCAAGATTTCTTTTTTTTTTACAATCTTAATGAATGTTTGTTTGGTGAATTAAGTCATGTGTGACATATTTTATACTCCATTCTTTAAATGTAATGAACAACACTAGGTTTCTTCAAAAACCCCAAATGACAGACATAAACTGATGGCACTGCATTAACACTGAGATCACAAACATCAAGATTTAAATATATAGATATATGTATTTTAAAAACACGTACAGAAATACAGGTAACAAAATATAAATGATATAACAAGAAGGCTCTGATATATGCAGCGGAGACATCATGCACATCCATATTTAGTATATTTCTTTTTTTTCTGAAAATGGAAAAGGACCAGCAAAACGACAAAAAGACGAAATCAGTTCCTTCTACAATCACTTACCACAAATAAGAGACAAAGATGACCACACCAGCACAGCAACTACAGAAGTGGCCGTCTAGATTTAACCCAAAGAAAGCTCTAGACGACCACAAATTATATGTCCTAATATACCGTTAATTCCAATAAAGAGCGAGCACTGTGCTCGCGTAATGAAAGATCACAACGATTTGATGCACATTCTGTAATCTAACACCCTCATGAGAGGTTTACCTTTAATACTCGTTAAACCTGCTGTAAGTGAAATGTCAGTCGACAAAATTATATATATATATATATATATATATATATATAACACGGCAGGCTATATATATATATTGTTCTTACAGAAATTATAGATGGCACTTAGTTAATGCTAATGCTATAATTTAAAGGAACAAATAGGCTCCTTTTACAACTCCCCTAGAGTTAAAAAGTATAGTTTGACCATTTTTTTATAGATTCAGCCAGTCTCTGAGCCTGCCGGGAACACTTTTAGCTTAGCTTAGCATAGACCATTGAATAAGATTAGACCATTAGCATCTCGCTCAATTAAAAAAAAAAAAAAAGCTTGATTCTGTTGTTACACTATAGCTATGTTTCCATCCAAAAATGCGAAATAACTTTATGCGGAAAACTGGAACATCGAATAAAAGATGTGCGAATAAAGCAGAGTTTCCATCCAACGAGTCAAAGCGAACAAAATCGTCACTTCCTGATTAACTTGCTGCAAATATCAACAGTAAAAACGGAATTTACTGCGGTAGGAAAAGCTGCGTGAATCTTTTCTTCGTTTAATAAATAACTTGCGCTTCAGAAGGCAATAACACGCAATGAACGTGTAGTGGCGTTCGAAGGTGCGTTTGAAGTGTTTCCATCGTAGTTTAATCTAATTTTTTCTTACTGAATAAAAAGTTTATCCTACTCAGTTATGTTCATGTTTCCATCCAAAAATGCGAAATAACTTTATGCGGAAAACTGGAACATCGCATTAAAGATGTGCGAATAAAGCAGAGTTTCCATCCAACGAATCAAAGCGAACAAAATCATCACTTCCTGATTAACTTGCGGCAAATATCAACAGTAAAAACGGAATTTACTTAGGTAGGAGAAGCTGCGTGAATCTTTTCTTCGTTTAATAAATGACTTGCGCTTCAGAAGGCAATAACACGCAATGCACGTGTAGTGGCGTTTGAAGGTGCGTTTGAAGTGTTTCCATCGTAGTTTAATCTAATTTTTTCTTATTGAATAAAAAGTTTATCCTACTCAGTTATGTTCATGTTTTTATGCACATTTTCAAAATTTATGCGCATCTTTGCGTTTCCAACGACCGTTTTTTTTATGCGCATATCCAAAACCCGCATAAAAATAGGTGGATGGAAACGTAGCTATTGTGTGCTATTTTCTAGGTCAATAATTATAAATGAACTATAATCTCATTTTTAAGCGAGATGCTAATGGTCTAATCTGATTCAATTGATTATGCTAAGCTAAGCTAATAGTGCTCTTGCCAGATCTGCTGTTCGGCTGAATGGATTCAAACATAATAACACGTTAAGGGAGTTGTAAAATTAGCATTTTCAAAAAAAAAAAAAAACGTAGTTTCTTTAAGAGCAAGGAGTGTTATATCGATCAACGCTAGCTATCCTATGGGTCACTACTACCATTATGTTTTGTTTTTTGTTTTTTTTTATTAAGAAATACATCCCGTTTAGTCAACTACGTCCTTATTAGTCTTAATGGTACGGACATGGTAACTAACTGCTCAGCAGTTCTATTAAGGCTTAAAGGGGAATTTACGCTAAAGGGGGTTTGCTCACACAAATAACCAGAACAGTTAACAATTCCAACATACACAGAAGTGCTGTTAGCTAAAACCGCTTCAGTAAAACGCCCCGAACAGGCAGTTTGGCTGCATGCTAAATCAACAACAGATTATTTGACCAATAAACACGTGCAGTCTGCCCACATCTCCAAATGTTTCACATATTAAAGCAACAAACAGACTGAGCCCTTTTTTCGGTTTGCATCGGGAAGTAACACATATATGCTTCCAGAATTGTTTTCCCTCTGAATTATCAGTGCAGTACAGAGAACAGTACACAAAAAAAACACCATCACGATAAACTGGGGGGGGGGTGCATGTACAGTTGAAAAATATGCATCCTCATAAGGTAAAACAGTCCAAGTTTCTGAAGCCAAAGATTCTGAAGAAATGCACATACATCAGTATGAAAGCTGCCATATCTTTCTGACAGGATTTGAAATGAAAACCCAAGATGCAGTGAGCATGAGGAGGGGGAATGACCCAACCGAACATATTAAACATGCTACAATCGTGATGAAAAAAATCAAAAATGCTACTGTGACCAGAAAGAAAGAGCAACATAACAGATCAGTGCTTTGGTCAAGCATTCTCAAGCAGGTCATTTGGTGTAATGCACTAATACGGAGCCCCTTAAATATATTCCGTTTCTAAACATGATCACAGACAGTAAAATGACACCACTAGCATTAACTAATACATGCACTGTGTCTGGGGGTCTATCCTGTTTTTTGTGCAGTGAATCTTTTTTTTTTTACTTTTTTTTATTGGAATCAGCCAAGCTAATGAAGACCTCGTACCAAATAAAAAGCTAACGAAGACCTTGTTCTAAAGGTATTTACTCGTTTTGACATGCAGTCGTCATATTCCTGTGCTAAGCTTTATGTACACTATTTTCAGGGGGGGGGGGGGGGGGGGGGGGGGGGGGTATTTGAGAGAAATACGCTTATGGTAAACATGAAAACTATAGTAGATACATTTGGGATGAGAGTTTGAGAAATAAAAACGTCAGTGATTATTGTGATTATGTCTAATAAACTACACAATATCCACTATCTGAACCGATCCCTGTTTCTCAGCCCTAAGAATTTGATCGTTATGCAGCCAGAAATACTTCAGATGATTGGTCGATTAATGCTTTTCGTTTGCATAGGAATGACAAATTGGATTTGCACAGTTTTAAGAGTTACTACCAAAATATATCTGGCTGAAGCAAAAACATCTTGTTTAATGAACAAGAACAGGCTGAATTTAATCTGGCTAGCAGATGTTTTTTTTTAGACTTCGATACAGTGGGGTCCAAAAGTATGACTAATAAAAAATACCATGTTACCTATTTAATCATAGCAGTTTAAGGGCATACTCACACCAGACAGGCTTGCTTTTGTGCTGTGGTTGTGCCATAGTGTTTTGATTGTTGTTTTTATTTATTTTTTTGCACTTTAACTTTTCAATTCGGAGCACGCTTACACCATTTATGATGCAATTTTGGTTTTAAAGAAAACAAAAAGACATTTTATTTTGTCTTTGTTCATTTATGCAGCATGCTGATTTTCACTTCAGAAAGGAAAATGTATTCACTATTTAATAGGGATGCATGATATATCATAGCATTGACCGATAAAAGTTATGTTTAATGTCATTGTTATTGGTCTGATAACAAAATAAGCCGATATCATTAAGCCGATAATTTAGATATTATCTCTGATGGTGAATCACTTCACATTTCCTGTGCCACTTTTATATATAGTAAGCCTTTCTGACATAGGCCGATAAATGCTACATTTCTATTGTCATTGTTTAGGGTTCGATATCAAAATTAAGCAGATAATTTAGGTATTATTTTTGCTGGTTGAATCACTTCATGTTTCCTGCATGCCACTTTTATATATCGGCAGCCTTATTGACATTGAACAATTTATGCCATTTTTAATGGCAGTGTTGTCAGTCCGATAACAAAATGAAACCGATATCATTAAGCTGTTCAATTAGGTATTATATAATTGAACCACTTCACGGTTTTCCTGCCCACCACTTTTTATATATCGGCAGCCTTATTGACATTGACCGATAAATGCTATGTTTAATGTCATTGTTATCGGTCCAATAACAAAATTAAGCCGATATCATACAATCGATAATTTAGGTATTATCTCTGCTGGTGAATCACTTTACGTTTCCTGCGTGACGATTTTGTATATTGACAGCCTTATTGACATTAATCGATAAATGCTAGATTTAATGTCATTGTTATCGGTCCGATATCAAAATTAGGCCGATAACATTAAGCCGATAATTTAGATATTATCTCTGATGGTGAATCACTTCACATTTCCTGTGCCACTTTTATATATAGTAAGCCTTTCTGACATAGGCCGATTAATGCTACATTTCTATTGTCATTGTTTAGGGTTCGATATCAAAATTAAGCCGATATCATTAAGCCGATAATTTAGGTATTATTTTTGCTGGTTGAATCACTTCATGTTTCCTGCATGCCACTTTTATATATCGGCAGCCTTATTGACATTGAACAATTTATGCTATTTTTAATGGCATTGTTGTCAGTCCGATAACAAAATGAAACCGATATCATTAAGCTGTTCAATTAGGTATTATATAATTGTACCACTTCACGGTTTTCCTGCCCACCACTTTTTATATATCGGCAGCCTTATTGACATTGACCGATAAATGCTATGTTTAATGTCATTGTTATCGGTCCAATAACAAAATTAAGCCGATATCATACAATCGATAATTTAGGTATTATCTCTGCTGGTGAATCACTTTACGTTTCCTGCGTGACGATTTTGTATATTGACAGCCTTATTGACATTAATCGATAAATGCTAGATTTAATGTCATTGTTATCGGTCCGATATCAAAATTAGGCCGATAACATTAAGCCGATAATTTAGATATTATCTCTGATGGTGAATCACTTCACATTTCCTGTGCCACTTTTATATATAGTAAGCCTTTCTGACATAGGCCGATTAATGCTACATTTCTATTGTCATTGTTTAGGGTTCGATATCAAAATTAAGCCGATATCATTAAGCCGATAATTTAGGTATTATTTTTGCTGGTTGAATCACTTCATGTTTCCTGCATGCCACTTTTATATATCGGCAGCCTTATTGACATTGAACAATTTATGCTATTTTTAATGGCATTGTTGTCAGTCCGATAACAAAATGAAACCGATATCATTAAGCTGTTCAATTAGGTATTATATAATTGTACCACTTCACGGTTTTCCTGCCCACCACTTTTTATATATCGGCAGCCTTATTGACATTGACCGATAAATGCTATGTTTAATGTCATTGTTATCGGTCCAATAACAAAATTAAGCCGATATCATACAATCGATAATTTAGGTATTATCTCTGCTGGTGAATCACTTTAAGTTTCCTGCGTGACGATTTTGTATATTGACAGCCTTATTGACATTAATCGATAAATGCTAGATTTAATGTTATTGTTATCGGTCCGATATCAAAATTAGGCCGATAACATTAAGCCGATAATTTAGGTATTATGTCTGCTGGTTTAAAGATTTCATGTTTCCTAAGCAATGTTTTTTTAATATATCAGCAGCCTTATTAACATTGGCCAATAAATGCTATATTTTTAATGTCATTGTTATGGGTTTGATAACAAAATTAAACCAAGAATTTAGGTATTATCTCTGCTAGTTGAATCATTTCACATTTCCTGCATGCCACTTTTATATATCGGCTGCCTTATTGACATTGACCGATTAATGCTTTGTTTACTGTCATTGTTATCAGTCTGATAACAAAATTAAGCTGATATCTTTAACTCGATAAATTGGGTTTTATTTCTGCTGGTTGAATAACTTCATGAGTTTCCTGCCCACCACTTTTATATATATCAGCAGCCTTATTAACATTGACCGATAAATGCTATGTTTAATGTCATTGTTATGGGTTTGATAACAAAATTAAGCCGATATCATTAAGACGATAATTTAGGTATTATCTCTGCTGATTTAAACACTTCATGTTTCCTGCATGACAATTTTATATATCAGCAGCCTTATTGACATTGACCGATAAATGCTATTTTTAACATCATTGTTATCGGTCCAATATTAAAATTAAACCGATATCATTAAGCCGATAATTTAGATATTTTCTCTGCTGGTTTAAAGACTTCATGTTTCTTATGCAACACTTTCATATAACAGCAGCATTATTGACATTGACCGATAAATGCTATTTTAATGTCACTGTTATCGGTCTGATAACAAAATTAAGCCGATATCATTAAGCCGATAATTTAGGTATTATCTCTGCTGGTTGAAGCACTTCACTTTTCCTGCACAACGCTTTTATATATCGACAGCCTTATTGACATTGAACGATAAATGCTATTTTTAATGTCATTGTTATCGGTCTGATATCAAAATTAAACTAATATCATTAAGCCGATAATTTAGGTATTATCTCTGTTGGTTGAATCACTCCAGGAGTTTCCTGTCTGACACTTTTACATATCAGCAATCTTATTGACATTGACTGTTAAATGCTATTTTTAATGTCATTGTTATGGGTTTGATAACAAAATTAAGCCGATATCATTAAGCCGATAAATTATGTATTACCTCTGCTAGTTTAAATACTTCGTTTCCTGTGCGACGCTTTTATATATCAGCAGCCTTATTGGCATTGACCAATAAATGCTATTTTAATGTCACTGTTATCGGTTTGATAACAAAATTAAACTGATATCATTAAGCTGATAATTTAGGTATTATTTCTGCTGGTTGAATCACTTCAAGTTTCATGCATGCCACTTTTATATATCGGCAGCCTTATTGACATTGGCCGATAAATGCTATATTTAATGTCATTGTTATCGGTTCAATAACAAAATGAAATCGATATCAATAAGCCAATAAATTAGTTATTATCTCTGCTGGTTGAACTGCTTCACGTTTCCTGCGTGCCGCTTTTATATATCGGCTGCCTTATTGACATTGACCGATAAATGCTATGTTTAATGTCATTGTTATTGGTCTTATAACAAAATTAAGCCGATATCATTAAGCCCATTAATTCTGTATTATTTCTGCTGGTTGAACCACTTAAGTTTCCTGTCTGCAACTTTTATATATCGGCAGCCTTATTGACATTGACTGATAAATGCTATGTTTAATGTCATTGTTATTGGTCTTATAACAAAATTAAGCCGATATCTTTAAGCCAATAAATTAGGTATTATCACTCTAGGAGTTTCCTGCCTGGCACTTTTACATAACGGCAGCCTTATTAATATTGGCTGATAAATGCTATATTTAAGGTCATTGTTATCGGTCCGATATCAAAATTAAGTTGATATCATTAAGCCACTAATTTAGGTATTATTTCTGCTGATTGAATTACTTCATGTTTCCTGCCTGCCACTCTTATATATCGGCTGCCTTTTTGACATTGAACAATAAATGCTATTTTTAATGTCATTGTTATCGGTCCGATATCAAAATTAAATCGATATCATTAAGCCGATAATTTAGGTATTATCTCTGTTGGTTGAACCACTCCAGAAGTTTCTTGTCTGATACTTTTATATATCAGCAGCCTTATTGACATTGACCGGTAAATGCTTTTTTAATGTCATTGTTATTGGTCTGATAACAAAATTAAGCCCATATCATTAAGCCGATAATTTGGCTATTATCTTTGCTGGTTAAAGCAGTCCACGTTTCCTGCCTGCCACGTTTATATATCGGCAGCCGTGTAATATATATAGCCGTGAAAAATGAAGTCAGTGGTTACAGGTTTCCAGCTTTAGTCAAAATATATTCTTTTGTGTTCAACAGAAAGAAACAAACAGTTCTGGAACAAATCAATAGTGAGAAAACAATGACAGAATACTCAGTTTTGATCTTTTTGAAGGAGGAATTTGCATTTTTACTTGAAAACTGCAATTCCTGTAGATCAGTTACCGTAATATGCTCTAAAGTTTAGACATCCAAATCTCCTAGTGTGAGTACACCTTAAAAACATACATAGATCTTTAGAATTTTTTATATTGCCTCAATGATATATTATACTCACTATATGTTTAACCATATTAGTCAATGTTACATAATTATTTGTTTATAACTTATTTTATGTCCCATTCTGTTAACTATATATATATATATATATATATATATATATATATATATATATATATATATATATATATATAACTTTGCAACTACATTTCAACTTATTCTCTTTACAGTATTAGTCAGGGTTCCCACTCTAAATCAAATTTTAAATCCATTATAAACATTATATGCAAGGCAGTGTGTGACTTGCTTAAGATGAAGATGGGTCGTGACATTAACGCAACACAAATTCAGTCAAAGCTTATATGGCTAAGTTCATCGTACTGATCACTCAAATGTAAATTTGTCAGTTTTTATTTTTCACCTTTATTGATAGGACAGTGGAGATGTGCAGACAGGAAAGTGTGGGAAGCAGAGATAGGGGAAGGATCAGCGAAGGACCTTGAGCAGAGAATCGAACTTGGGTTGCCGCAAGCACATTGGTGCTATGTGTCGACGCACTAACCACTAGGCTATTGGCGCCGACTCAAATGTTAATTTTAACATGTTTTTTTTAATGCTGTTGTTGAAGAGAAATGAACTATACTAGATTTTAATTTACTAGAACTTCATCTATGTTCAACTGCTTGTAAAAAGCTCTATAGAAATAGATGAATTGGAGACATTTTAACAGTTAAGCTTTTTATGATTAAGTTTTGGACACTTTCTCTAAGCATTCCTTTTATATAAATTACAGGAACCAATGGTTCTTGAGGTCTAAAAAGTAATGAACTATGTATATTTTCTACAGCAAAACAACACAAAAAATGCTGCAAATATTGCCATAATTTTGAGTAAATTCACCACTAAATCAGTCAAAATTTTGATAAATGGGAGGTAAAAATTTTAATTACAAACAAAAAATCTCTGATATTCCATGACTTGGACGAAAAATAAAAAAAATTAAATTCCCTGATTTTTGATGTCAGAAAAAAACTAATAAATATTGCTTTAAATTTTAAGAAAACCCACTAAATCAGGTATTTTTGCCTGCAATAATCTGAAATTTTCTCAAATGGGAGGTGAAATTTTAAATGACAAACAAAAATCTGTGATATTTCATAAATTGGATTAAAAAAAATTCCCAGTGTTTTAATATCTGAGAATAGATGTTTTATAATATTTCAGAAAGTCCTTGACCCATGGGAACCCTGAATAGTAGAATGTTTGGTTAGGGTAAGCAGAATAAGTTGATACATACTTGCAAAGTATGCATATACGTATATGCTGTACAATATCCAGGGACAATTTAAATACAGTATTAACTCGTAATTTTGGACTTCACTGTATATACACTCTCCAAAGCAAAGGCAAAAGTGTGTACCAAAAGTGTCCACATTGACTAACTTAATAATATTAGTTCCTAAACATGTCAATTGTACATTTTTGAACTTTTTAGGTACTAATACCTTAGCTACAAATGTGAACCTTTTTAAAAAACGGTACTAGGTTTATACCTTTACTCCTGAGACTGTAGTGACTGTCATTGAATTGTACATGAGTGATTCCTGAAAAACCCCAAAAACATTACTTAATCAAGGAGCAACAGGGCTTAAACGTACAAACGGGAATGACAAACACAAACTCCCATTAAACAGCACAGAATAAGGAGCATTACTCTCCCCAAGCTAGATGAATGACATCAACATCATCATCATCATCATCACAACAGAACCTCGGGTTATGTTTGGCAGTACAAGTACAAACTTTACAGCGTTCAATACTAAACAAAATGGCATCGTTAAACCAAGAAGATCGAGAGGAAAACACTTTGGAGACAATTAGAAAAACACATCAACAGTTAAAAACAGCATTTTGTTCATATAAGGCAAAATCAGGTCCTCTCACAGTGTAGTGTTCAGCAGGTTTCTGCAGCAGCTCTTGGGTCACGTTTACTGACCAATGTTGAAGCGTATACATTACAGCAATGGAATCTTCAATATGAATAAATAACATACGCAAAAACATATCGAAAAGTCACATGACAGTCCACAAAAACACCAAAATCTTGGTAGAATTCAATCGAGAGACTGCTGTCGCTTTGCAGGAATTTCATAAAATCACTAGCAAATGTTAAAAATTAAAACCATAGTTAACACCAATAGTGACATCATTGAGATGTTTGAATGTTACAAAACGCTAGCAAATCGAAAATGCTATGGAAGCCATTTTGTAAAAGCAAACGTATGCCTTCCAGTGTACAACGAGCAACGCTCCCTTAAAACCCTTGATATACAATCTGGGGGAGTAGTGCTCCTTACGTACATATGATTAAATAATATATAGAGCTATAATTATAAAAAAATAATTCGAATATTATAAATACACGATATAAATAAATGTTGATTTCACACACATAAATAGACAGGTCGAAATTATGTAAACAAACAAACGAACATATATATGAAATTTGGCAATTCACTTTAACGTTACACGAAATACTGAAGGAAACGTAAATATATAGACACAATAACAGCGTGATTTGTAAAACGAACAGTATAAACACGACACGACATAGACTGAGATGAACGCAAAATGCACGTTAACGACCAACGAAGATAACTAAAGTTGAACGCATAAAGAGAGTGGATGGTGGATGGTATTGTGCATTGGAAGCCATCCAGTGTGGATACGGCACTTCCACCTCCACCCCATCCCATCCCCGAACCCTAGCTGCCTGCCACCACCAGCCCCAGGCCATGAGTAGTTTGGCAGCATGCTGTTAGATGGGAAGGTCGGGGGACGTCCACTGACCAGATGGTGAACAGAGAGGCCATGCAGCAGAAATGTCTCGCTTAAAATTGCATTTAAAGGTTCACAGTCGATCCATGCGGAAAGTGTCCTCGGTGGCCGGGTCGGCGAGAACCATGTCTGGGTCGTTTAGCATGTGCAGTCCGTCCAGTGTCAAGGGGTCGATCTTCAGTTCGTCTAATGGGAACTGCGAGTCCGCATCAAAGCTGACGTCACCAACGTTGGCCAATGAGCTGGTGAGGTCTTTGGAGAGACTGGGAGGAGACTCTCCCGTCACTGATGAGAGGACAAAGCAAAATATGCAAATTAGTGCTTACTAAGGCCATGTCCACACTAATACCGTTTTCATTTAAAGGTGCCGTACGTAAGTTTTTGACTCCTCTAAAGCATAAAATACCCTAATATGTTTGCAGATGTTTGAGAAACATGCTAAGTGAACATTCTTGCTAATATGAAAAACAGAAGTCTAATATTCTGCTTTGAAAATGTGCGTTACATGCCGGAACGTCTGTGTTCGTTTTGGCCATTTAACCCGCCCAAAGCCAGTTTAGCCAATTATATTTGCATTTACATACTGTGAAAAATTTCTTGCCCTGTTAAACATCCTTTGGGAAATATTTAAAAAAGAAAAAAAATCAAAAGGGCGACTTCAACTGTATGTATATTTTCTACAGCAAAACAACACAAAAAATGCTGCAAATATTGCCGTAAATTTTGAGTAAATTCGCCACTAAATCAGTCAGTTTTGGCCATCAAAAATGGGAGGTAAATTTTAAAATGACAAGCAAACATCTGATATTCCATGACGAAAAATCAAAAAATAAAATTCCCTGATTTTTAATGTCAGAAAGAAATGCTTCAATTATTGCTGTAAATTTTAAGAATATTCACCAAAAAAAGGTATTTTTGCCTGCAATAATCTGAAATTTTGATTTCAATTTTGATTTAGATTTTTTTTAGCCAACTATATATCAGCACTCCAGGTTGCCTTGGTGAAAAACTGCATAGTTCATTCATTCAGACAGGAAGGTAAAGTGTGTGCGACCTCCGGTGGACAGTAGCAGACTCAGAAATGGGACGCAGATTCAGAGTTCCACATGAGGTGGTTATTATTAGCAAATAATATAAATATTACAAATGTAAACATTAGGTGAGCAGGTTACATTGTAACTGCGTGTCCCAACAACATGCTATGTGAGGACATTTGCAGTGATAAGCAATTTGGCTGTTTGCACCAGACTAAACACGATAGAAATTCAAATAGAGCCATTCAGAAGCACAGAATAGTGCACTCACTGCACTCCAACGAAATGGTAAGGTTTATAATCTAATTAATACATAATAAACCTCTTTAACATGATTAAATGTAAATGCTGAATCACTGATATGTGTTGGCTTGCACTGAGTCACAGTTCTTGAGTTCAATTTTAAATGGTTTATTTTATTTTCATGATCTGAGGGGAACTATCTGCTGCTGCTTTCAGTAGTATGGCAATAAATGTGAATGTCATGTAAAATGGCATTAAAACTCATATTATTAGCATTGAACTCTAAATAAAACACATGAGGTGTACCTGAGGTGATCATTGTCAGTTTATCTTGTTGTTCAGCTGCAGAAAGAAAAGCAGTTTCCAAAATATAAATTTCAGGTGTTGGTTAGGATAAAAACTCCTTAATATGAAAAATATTCCTTTTATCGCGTACCGTTGCTTTTATTCAGAACACGACTCAAATCAGCCTTTAGACTCGACAGTTAGGCACATTTCTGTTGATGTTGTCAATCTGGCAACCTGCGCTTGCGTGTGTTTTGAACCAGACATGCAATACCTAGTTCAACCACTGGGTGTCAAACTTACATACTCCACCTTCAGTGTTGGGCAGTAGTGCCACTACAAGTAGTGACGCTACTAGCTTAACTACATTTCTCAGTAGCGTGGTGGTTGTGTCGCTACTTTTTAAAATCAAATAGCTTTTCAGCAGCGAAGCAATTTTTTAGTCAAGTAGCGCAGTAGTGTCCCCACAAGCTACATTTACTGATCACGGAAGAATAAGTGACGACACAGACATGTACAAAGCTGTGAGGCCGGTGTCTAGCTGATGAAAGTAAATCCATAAGATGGCGAGAATGACGCCACTGGTCAGTGACATCGCCAACCAAAAGGCTAACACGAGAAACTTGCTTAAAGGAAAGATGACTGAGGGAGAGGAGTTTTTTATATATATATATATATATATATATATATATATATATATATATATATATATATATATATATATATATATATATATATATATATACACACAGTTGAAACCAGAAGTTTACATACACTGTATAAAAAGGCAAATAACCATTTTTAAAAAAAGTCAGATGTTAATGTGACTAAACTTTTTCTCTTTTAGGTAAATTGGGATTATCAAAATTGTTTCTGTTCTGCTCATTAGCAGAATAATGAGAGAGAAATGTTTATTGAGAAATTGTTATAACTTTTCAAAAGTCAAGTTTATATACAATAAGATCATTATGACTCTGAAAAAGCTCAGATGATGGTGTCAAGGTTTTTGAAGTTTCTGACTGGCTAATTGACAACATTTGAGTTAATTGGAGGCACAACTGTAGAATAGTATTTAAGGAAAACCTCAAACACACTGCTTCCTTGTGTGACAACATGGGAAAATCAACAAGCCAGAATCAACAAAAAAGACAGATTACACTGGGAAAAACACACATTTTTGGAGACATGTCCTGTGGTCTGATAGAACTAAGATTGAACTGTTTGGCCATAATGACCAGTGTTACATTTGGAGGACAAAGGAAAAGCTTACAAGCTTAGGAACACCATCCCAACTGTGAAGTATGGGGACGGCAGCATCATGTTGTGGGGCTGTTTTGCTGCAGAAGGGACTGGTCCACTTCACAGGATAGATGGCATCATGAAGAAAGAACATTATATGGAAATACTGAAGCAACATCTCAAGACATCAGCCAGGAAACTAAAACTTGGCCACAAATGGGTCTTCCAAACAGACCATGACCCTAAGCATACTGCCAAGTTAGTTAAAATGTGCTTTTAGGACAACAGAGTGAATGTTTTGGAGTGGCCTATAGAAAATTTGTGGGCAGAGCAAGACAGCCAACAAATCTGACTCAGTTACAGCAATTCTGTCAGGAGGAATGGGACAAAATTCCTGCAAACTATTGTGAGAAGCTTGTGGAAGGATACCCAAAACATTTGACCAAAGTTATACAGCAAAGCTAAAAAATACCAAGGAAATGTATGTAAACTTTTGACTGTCAAGAAATTAATAAAAAAATTCTCTCATTATTCTGGCATTTAGCAAATGTAAATAATTTTGTTTATCCTAACGGACCTAAAATAGTAAACGTTTAGTATGATTTACCATCAGACATTTAAAAAAAAATGGTTATGTTCCTTTTTTAGAGTGTATGTAAACTTCTGGTTTCAACTGTATATAGTTTACTGTAGTAAAGGCTAAAGTATACTATGGTAATTACTATTAGTTCATGATAGTTACTAATGATACTACATTATGTAGTGTAATTCATTAATGAAGAGTTGTAAATATACTGTATATACAATATAATGCTTATTCCTAAAATATTTCCCTTTACTATAAATTACTATAGTATTTTAAATGTGTAACACCTGGTTTTATTAGATTTTTAGTTTTTGCTGTGATACACTATAATTAGTTTCTGTTTAGTACAGCATATTATTAGCAGTAAATAACTGAACTGAACAATTCTGCCTCATATGTTTCACTGAGAGTTTTATTGATCACTAAGATATAATTGACTTGGATTTAAGTTGCTTCAATTTAAAAATGAAAGTTACAGAAATAGCTTTGATGTAGCTAAGCTACTTTTACCAAATAGCTTTTCGCTTAGCTTGCTACATTTCCCAGAGGGTAGCTTTTAGTGTAGTTAAGCTACATTTTAAGAAGAGTAGCTAATAGCTTAGCTCACTACATTTTTCAAGTAGCTTGCCCAACACTGTGCACCTTTAAATATGTATATTTTTCTCTCCATTTCAGCCTTCCGTCCACACTTCCGTCAGTTTTTAGTTAACAAAAATGTACCTTTTTAAAAACCCTGAATACATTTGAAAATGGCATTTTCATGTTGCAGTGTGGACTGTGAAAATGGAGACTTTCGAGAATGATGATGCATTTTAGTCATGTGACACGTGATTAAGTCAACATGGATGAAATTGTAAAGCAGATGTTTTGGATGCTGTCCGTTTTGACAGCTTTATTAAAGATTAATGTTTATACATGCTCCACATTGCCTCTCTTCAAAGAATGTTTACTGGGAGCTGTTGTTCAGCGGCAGAAGCAGACCACAGTTGTGACATTTTCCCAAAACGTTTCAAATAAATTCCAGGCAGATAAAATCACAGGTAAATTCATCTTATGTCTGTGCGCATGCCCAGTACTGAACAAAAGCGTTTTCAGTTGTTTTAGTGTGGATTACGGAAAGAACAGAAAATGATAGTGTGGGTTTTTAGATGAAAACCCTATTTACAAATTTATCCGGATTAGTGTAGACGTAGCCTAAATGTCCAAAAGTCTCACATTTTCAATAAAACGTGAAACATGTCAAAAGAGTAACACATAATAACACAACTAAACATTACCCATGACATCGGCGAATGTTTTGGAGTAAGTGTACAATAAATTAAGTTTAGTTTAGCAAGACTAATTTTGCAACTAAAAGCAACTGGCTGCGGTCTTTAGTTTCTTTGATATGCAAAAAAATTCCCCAAAAAAACTGACAAAATGTACTAAATAAAATGTTTATATTTTTCATTTGTTTAACTTTTTTCATGGCACACCTGAAGTTTTGACTTGATACATCTAATGAAATCTCATGACAATTTGTAACTTTTTTGATTTAGTGGCTAATTTGCAATAGACTGATTTCACGTGGCCGCCATTATTAACAGCGAAATCGAGGCTGCGGTGGGAAGAAACCCGGAAGTATAGACTGAGTCACACAGGAATGTTGTGTACCTGGCTGTATATCTTATCAGCGAAGAGAAAGTGACACAAATTTATGATTTCCTTCCGAGGGACCCTAAGGTCCGTTCTGAATGAATAGTGAAAATAAAAAGGGATATTTGACCTCATTTTCAGCTAAGTTAAGGGAAATGGCACTACTTAGCTAACGTTTTCTTTCCCAAACACACATTTTAGATGCCATTCATCAAACTCAAGTTAATGAACTGAGTCTTTAACTATATTAGACTAGTCACGATACAAAATTTCCGTAATGAAATATAAAAAAACGCCAATTTCTCGTTAACATTTAAGACACTGTTCATGGAGTTCTTAAACAGCGCTGATTGGCCATTGTGTTCACGTGCTCAACAGAAATCACTCTGATTGCCTGTGAAGGTCATCAGTTCACCTCACTGCTGTTTACTGAGTGCAAACACAGACGAGCGATCCGCTGATGAAACGACTGATCTTCACGGCTTTAAAACGCTCCAATATCCGTCTATGTGTGTTTTCAATCTGTGAAGAGCAGGAAGCTGATAACCTTCACAGTCATTCAGTTGAGCACTGGTGAATACTACGGCAAATCAGCGGTGTTTATGAGCGCGCTCAGCGGCGCGTAAATGTTAGCGGGAAATTGACGTTTTTAAAACTTCAGTACTGGGACAACACTGTTAAAGACAACACGAAGATGTGCTACAGAGGACTGCAGTGTTTTATCACTCACCGGGTTACATAGGCTGAAGCAGGGAAGCGTCCCCACGGTGTTTACCTGCTGCCCTGGACTGAAGTCTAGGAGGACACTTAAGTGTATCACTCTTAAAGAGATTGTGATGTTGTTTGATGCCTAATATGCTTTTAATTTGTTTAAATGAAACTGAACGGAATGATATTAAAGTGATGTTTACACCATTTCTGCATTTTGAAGTCACAGCAACAGCTGGAGGTTTGTAGCACACAGCATATTGTTGCAATGTTTACATTGCTGATCCTATCCTTCCGGCTTTCTTCCCACCGCAGCCTCGCTTTCGTGTTCTAAAATGGCGGTCGCGTGAAATAAGCGTATATAATTCAAACTTTGTCTAGACCAGCAAGGGTGGATCGTTTCACTCCAGTGAGCTATAATAAATAAGGGAGTAAGCCAAAGGCTGTATAAGTCTTAATTTTTTACACGTGATCTGATTTTCACTGTCTCTGATTGTATTTTGCGTATGAAATGGCATACTTCCATACTGTATAGTACATTAAAAACAGTATGCGAGCTGAGTAGTAGGGTTGGGCGATGTCGACCAATTTTGCATCGTACGATGTCTAATGTGAAACATTGCGATGGACGATGGCATAGTCATCATAGGCGAAGGTGAATTAATTATTTATGAATAATTAAGTAATTCATAACGAATTAATTATTTATAGCCTACCGTTTCAACTACCTGAGCTGCATGGTCTTTGTTTGACCCATAACCAAATAAATAAATAAAGATAAGTTACACACAAATTACCACCTGTCAATCACTTTTTCCGCGGGACTCTGGCATGAATAGGCAGAGTGATTTGTGTCGGTATAATGGCGTTGACAAACTTGTTTGGTTAAAAAAAAGGTGCACAACCAACAGGAACCAGCCAACAGTATCTGAGGTTTTCACTAAAATACTAAGTACAAGCGTGAAAGTGAAAGATTGAAGCAGTGTACTGATGCTGTGACACCTTACCAGATAGAATTCAAAAGACAGAAGAGTTGTTAGACAGAGACAAGATTAATTAAATATCACGTTCAACAACTATGGTGAGACGCGATCCAGTGGTACATCCTTGATAAACTCTCCGACGTGCACTGTTCTCTGGAACTCAGATGAGCGCATGGCAGTGTCTGTGTGTGTGTGTGGCTGTGTGTGTGGTCACGTGATGTGCGTTTTCAGCGGACGGAGGGCTATTCAGAAATACTAAATGAAACGCCAGTGTGGATGTAGATCATTTTCGTTCTAAAATGCCTCTAAAACAAAGACTTATTAGTGTAAACGGGGCCTAAGTGTGTATTTTTCGTGAGCGGGTTTGCGACGGGGGGCGGGGCCGAGGATCGGCGATGCCGGCTCAGCATAGTGATGTCTATCGGCCATCGGCGATGGATGATGGCATCGTCTTTCAATCCAACCCTACTGAGTAGTAAGTCCGAATTCATAGAATTCGAAAAACAGTATGTGAGAAGTAAACGGACCTACTACTTCCTACTTCTGGTGAGATTCTGAAGTGCATATCGGCTGGACGCTATGCTATCCCATGATGCACCGCAAGAGAATTCATGAATGGGAGTCAGTCGATGCAACTTACGTGGGTAGGTCATGTGATCATGACAAAATGGCGGATGTAGTACGCCCGAGTTCCATTCATACTACTCACATGCTACTCATAGTGTATAGAACGTACTTTTCTAATGGGCGAGTAGTATGCTTAAATTCAAATGCAGTACCTACTGAGTTGTAGGCGATTTTGATGCAGCCCATGTCTTCTTAACCAAAACACACATGATTCAGATGATCAGCTCATTAGCAGAGACTGAAAGACCTGTAATGGGTGTGACAAAGGAGACATCCAAAACATGCAGTGATGGTGATCCTCCAGGATCGTGGTTGAGAAACACTGCTTTAGGACTTCCCTTACCACATTAAATACCTAAAACACAGATTGCAATAACGAATTGTCAATGGCAGGAAATTGTCATCTCTTAATTGACGGGTAATTTCATTAATGGTGGGGGCAGAGTTAAAGATGCAGCATGGCCCTGCACTTCTGGAATCCACTGTTCACATTCCTGCTGTGCCTCAAAGCGAAACTTGTCATGAACGCAGTGTATCAGTGCATAAATTACTGTACCTCTGTGACATCTCTCGGAACGACAATTTAACAAGAAGCACAATACCTGTGAGAATGATGTTGGGGATGTTGCCATGGCTACTGTAGCTCAGTTGCTGTGCGTCCTGCTGACTGCTGTGGCTCCCAGTTAAACCCATCATGGCGGCCTGTGTGTAGTTGAGGGTTGAACAGGGACTAGTGCTTCCTGGATTCTCCATCATGTTCATGTTGAACTGCTCCAGCTACATGATCAACAATAAAAAAAAAAACTTACAAACTTAACCACTATGCATTAAAGGTGCTTTATCTAAGCTTTTGACTCTTCTAAAGCATATAAATACCATAATATGTTAGCAGATATTTAAGAAACATGCTAAGTGAACATTCTTTTGTATCTGAAAAACATGCTAAAGTTATTTTCTTTGAAAATGTGCGTTGTGTGTTAAAATGTCTGTCTCTGTTTTTCCCAACTGTATTTAAGTACCCCGGGTTGCCTTTTTTGAAAACAGCATATTTAAAGGTGCACTATGTAAGTTAGACACTAGGGTTGGGCGATGTTGACAAATTTGGCATCGTATGATGTCTGATGTGAACATCGGCGATGGACGATGGTATCGTCGTTGTAGGCGGGGTGGGGGTCTTTGTTGTAAAATATCAATTAATTCAAAACGAATTTAATAATTGTAGCCTATCGTTTTCACTACCTGACCCACATGGTCTTTGCTTTACCCATAACCAAACCAAAAATAA